>VZQC01011344.1:2505940-2582480 GCA_009823505.1 Rhizomys pruinosus | reverse complement strand
GAGACTGGCAGATCTGCTGGCAATCCATTCGGCCCTTCAGCACTAGACTGGGACTCCTGAAACATCCAGCCTTGGCGGACCCTGAGCAGTTCCCTGAATTCCCGGGCCTCTCCAGTTCGGCGCTAATGTTGAGCTCCATCCACGTGAGCAAATCAATTAAATTGTATATAGTTATATAAATTCATCCTGTTGCTTTCGTTGTTTCTTTAGGAACCCTGACTAATACAGATTTCTGGTACCAGAAGTGGTTATAAACAATTGAAAGGATGAATTTCTTTAAGGGGCCTTGGTAGCCTTTGAGCCAGCTTTCCAGCCCAATGAAGCCTAGTGTTGCTGAAGGCTCTCCTGGTGGCATGCAGAGGAATGATAATCCTTGGTGCAGACTGTTTGATATAATTATGAAGATAGATGTATTTGACTCACCTAACTCGCTTCTTGTTAGAAGCAAGGAATTTAGTGACTCTATATATATAAAACGTTCGAGAAATTGCAGAGAAATCAGGAAAATAATGATGTTGCTTGTTTGCTCCTAGCATCTCTGAATAAACTGATAGACGAAATATGGAGCTCGGTGATTAAAATGACCAGCTCCGGATTTTAAACAACAGTTTAAAGGTTTAAAGTGTGCTCTGGAAGAGAAATCTTCTCTCCAGCAGCCAAAGAAACAAAAGCTGCAGAAAATCAAGCTGGAAGCCTTATTATAAAACGGTTGGCTGATTTACAACGCAGATTTAATTCTCAGCCACGAAAAGTGTCAGCAGTTAAGGTGAGAGCACTGGTGGGAAAAGGGTGGGAACTCCTGAACTTGGGATGGAGATGTGTGGGAGAACTATGATAATGAGGATTTTGAACCCTCAGATTCTGAGGGATTTTCTTTATCTGAGAATTAATCTCCCCACCTTCAACAGAAAATCCACACCCTGAAGATCCATCCTCCCCACCCTTGGGCCTGAGGAGATTAATCTCCCCCTCCCAGTGGGAGATTATGTCCCTCAGGGGCCAACAATTGTTGCCTCTAGACCTATAACCAGATTGAAGTCTAAGCAAGCCCTCAAGGTGAGATAGAAAGTGTGGTCCACCGAGGAGGGTCGGCGATTATACTACAAGAATTTAATGAGTTTGTTGATTCATTCCGGCAGAAGCTTAATGAATATGTGTGGGAATGTATATTAAGGGTGTGGGATAATGGTGGAAGGAATATAAAATTGGATCATACTGGGTTTATCGATATGAGCCCACTGGAGTAGAGATTCTAGGTTTAACATGGAAGCTCGAGCAGTTAAAAAAGGTGTAAAAGTTTATTTGAATGGTTGGCTGATGTATTTATTAAAACATGGCCTACTAACACCGAGTTAGAGATGCCTGATATTTCCTTGGCTTAGTATTCGGATGAAGGGATTGTGAGGGTCAGTAAGATGGGCATGCTTGAGTGGAATCGAAGTGTAAAACCACATTATCCACAATATAAGGATCCAGAGGACATGCCACTCACCGAATTTATAAGATGGAAAGTAATGAGAAAGAGAACCCAAACATTTGAAGAGATTTGTTTTTGCTCTATTTTTTATGCCAGATCTTACAGTTAGAGAAGTTGTGGCTCGGTTGCATAAAATTAAATGTCCACGTAGTAGGTCTAACAGGGCCTCAGGGTAGGCGTCAGGTGGCAGCACTGAATCACCAAATGCAAGATGAGCTTAGTTATCATAGTTATCATAAGGGGTGGCAAAGGCAAAACAATCCCTATAATGGCATGACCCGAAATGATCTTTGGAACTTGCTAATTAATCATGGTGTTCCCAGGACCAAAATACATAAGAAGCCTACTAAGTTTTTTTTGATCTGTATAAGCAGAAAAGCTCTAGAACGAATGACAGGAAGTCAACAGTTTGAATTTTAGGAAGTAGCGAATCTCCGCCCGTTGACCGGTTATCCAAGACTTGAAGACAGTTCACCAGAGCGCCAGAACCCCTTGAATGATTAGGGGTGGCCGGGTTTCCGTGAGGAAGGACTGTCACAATACCAAAGAGTTAATGCTGTTTGCCTTCCTCCTTCCTTCCCCAGAGGGACCTGAAGGCCTTTTACTAGGGCAACTGTACACTGGGGAAAAGGAAGATAAATCAGACTTTTCGAGCCTATTGGATACTGGTTTGAGTTGACACTGATCCCAAAAAAAGAGACCCTAAAAAGCATTGTGGCCCTCCGGTTAAAGTAGGGGCCTATGGAGGTCAGGTGATAAATGGAAGTGTATTGGTTGAAGTCCGACTCACGGTGGGCCCAGTGGGTTCCAGAACTCATCTTGTGGTTATTTCCCAGTCCCAGAATGTATATTGGGATAGATTACATTAGAATTTGGAGAATCCCCACATTGGTTCCCTGATCTGTGGAGTGAGGGCTATTATGGTTGGAAAGGCCAAATTGGAAACCATTGGTGTTGCCTCTACCAGGGAAAATAGTGAACCAAAAACAGTATGGTATCCCTGGAGGGATTGCGAAATTAATGCATATCAAGGAATTTGAAAGAGTGCAGGGGTGGTGGATTCCCTTCCAACTATCTCCATTTAACTCTCCAATTGGCCTGTGCAAAAGCCAGATGGATCATTGAGAATGACAGTTGACTATCGAAAACTCAACCCAGTAGTGACACCAATTGCAGCCGCTGTACCAGATTGGTGTCCTTACTTGAGCAGTTTAATATGTTTCCTGGTACCTGGTATGCAGCTATTGATCTGGCCAATGCTTTTTTTCTCAATACAGGTTCATAAGTACCACCAGAAGCATATTTGCTTTCAGTTGGCAAGGCAAACAGTATACCTTTAACTGTCTTTACCTCAGGGGTATGTTAACTCTCCAGCGATGTGCCATAACTTAGTTAGAAGGGATATTGATCGCCTGACTCTTCCACAAAATCACACTGGTCACTAATATTGATGATGTTTATGTGCATTGGACCCCAGTGAATCAGGAGGTAGCAGCTAGCCCTAGACTTGTTGGTATAGCATATGCGCATGAGAGGATGGGAAATAAATCCAAACTAAAATTCAAGGGCCATCTCCCTCGGTGAAGTTTCTAGGAGTTCAGTGGTTGTGGAGCATGCAGAGACATTCCTTTCTAAGGTGAAGTGTAAGTTGTTGCACCTGGCCCCTCCCTCCACCAAGAAAGAAGAACAACGTCTGGTGGGTCTTTTTGGATTCTGGGAGGCAGCACATTCCTCATCTGGGTGGTGTTACTACGACCATATATCAGGTGACTCGAAAGGCAGCAAAATTCGAGTGGGGCTTGGAAAAGGAAAAGGCTCTTCAACAGATCCAGGCTGTGGTGCAGGCTGCTCTGCCCCCTGGGCCATATGATCCAGCAGACCCATGGTGCTTGAGGTATCAGTGGAGGCAGGTAGAGATGCTGTCTGAGGTCTGTGGCAGGCTCCCATAGGGGAATCACAGCGGAGGCCCTTGGATTTTGGAGTAAGGCTCTACCTTCATCTGCAAACAACTATTCTCCTATTGAGAGACAGCTCTTAGCCTGCTTTGGGGCCTTAGTGGAACTGAACGTTTGACAATGGGCCACCAAAGTCACCATGCGACCTGAGCTGCCCATCAAATGAGTGCTGGAGTGTTATGTGACCCACCAGACCATAAAGTGGAATGTGCACAGCAACAGTCCAATATCAAATGGAAGTGGTACAAACGGGACAGGGCCCGCGGCAGGCCTGAGGGGGCAACAAGCAAGCTACATGAAAGAAGTTGCCCAAATGCTATGGTTCCCACTCCTGTTACGATGTCTCCTGGGCTTAAGCATGCACCTATGGCTTTATGGGGTTTGCCCTATGATCAGTTGACTGAGGAAGAGAAGACTAGTGCTTGGTTTACTGATGGTTCAGGCACCACCCAGAGGTGACAGCTGCAGCATTATAGCAAATTTCTGAAACAACCCAAAGGACACGGGTGACGGAAAGTCTTCACAGTGGACAAAACTTCGGACAGTGCACATGTTTGTGCATTTTTCCTGGAAGGAGAACATGGCCAAGACGGTTCGCATTTAATACTGATTTCATGGGCTGTAGGCCGATGGTTTGGCTGGATGGTCAGGGACTTGGACGGAGCATGACTGGAAAATTGGGGAGAAAGACATTTGGGGAAGAAAGCAGTGGAGAGAAGCTCTCTTGGAATGGTCAAAGGATGTGAAAATACTTGTGTCTCATGTAAAATGCTCATCAAGGTGATCTCAGCAGAGGCTGATTTTAATAATAAGGTAGATCGGATGACTCGTTTTGTGGATATTCAGCCTCTTTCTCATTCCTTTCCTCTTGAATGGATGAGTGTTTGATTTCCTTTTTCATTTCCTCTTCTGATTTCTTTAGTATTTCTACTTCTTTTTGGAGCTTCTCGATCTCTTCTTGTAGCTCTTTGGTTCGCTGGTTGGTTTCTTTATCTTTTTCAGCATGGGATCTTTTCAGTGTTTCTACTTCCTTCCGGAGCTTGTCATTCTCTCTCTCTAGGTCCTTCTTGAGTTCCTCATTTTCTTTTCTTAGTTCTTTAATTTGTTCTTTATGATCTTGTAGTTCTTTAAATATGTTCCCAATTGTGTTTCTGATGTCTGTGTCCTGGGGCATCCCCAGAGGGATCCCACTGCACAAGTCTTCCACAGGGTTGGTAAAACTTGGCACGGGATTATCCTGCCCCTTTCCAGTGTTGTCTCTTCTTCGTGATCCTGGCATATGGGCTTCTCCTTGTGTGTATTCCAATGTGAATCCTAAATACCTCTTCACTGTGTTGAAGGCTTGCTTCGCTTGCCTCCTTCAGATGCCTCTTCATATTCCCAGTTGGGGGGGGGACTCTTCAGCCCGTGCCCCGGTACCTTCTGCTGGCCTCAGGAGATCTCAGATCTCAAGAGTCACACAAGCCCACCTTTAATACTGCTGGGAGGATAACTCTGCCCCCACAGCCACAAAATCCAATCAAGCCAAAGTCCGCACCTTTAATCCCAGCTGGGAGGATAACTCCCACCCCACAGCCACAAATGCCAATCAAGCCAAAGACAGCTGGATTAAGGGATCAACAATCAGCTTTGCTGAGGCACCCAGCTCCTACCTGTCTCCCGCTCTTCCTTCCTCTGGCCTCAGGAGATCTCGGCCTCACTTCTTAACAGTTTCTACCACCTTCCCACAACACCAAGTTGGGAACCAAGACTTCATTCCACATCCAGTGATGTGGTTACAGACCAGAGGGATATTTTACAGTGTGAATGGGCCCAGTGCAAACACCAGTCATTAAAAGTGGAAGTTGATGAGTCGCAGAGATGAGGTGGAAGAGAGACTTGAAATAAGAGAGAGATTCATCCCATTGCTGCTAGCTTTGAAAATGAGGAAGGAAATGGAAATCTCAGTCTCAGAACCACAGGAACTGAATTCTGCCAACCACTCAAAGGAGCAAGAAATGCATTTTCCCTCAGCTTCTAACAGGGAACAAAGCCCACCAACAACACCTTGCTTTTAGTGAGGTAAGACTTGGGTCAGACTTCTAAGCTGCCATGTTTGTAATGGTTTGGTACAGCAAAAATAGAAAATGAGTTTGTTGATCAGTTTCTTTGTTCAAGTTAACTAAATTTCCTTGATGGTTAGTCATGAAGAAAAGTGCAGAAAGTGAGCTCTTTCTGGTTCAACTCTTGAAGGAAGAGAGATGTAGGGGGTAGGAGATGGCTCAATGGGTTACAATGCTTGCTGTACAAGCTCAAGGACCAGAGTTTGAATTCGTAGCACCCATATTAAATGAAAAAGACAGACATGGCTCTGAGGTTGCTTGTAACCCTAGTGCTGTGAGGGGCAGAGATATGAGGATGGCTGGGCCTTGCTGACCAACATCCTAGCTCCAGATTCAGTATGAGACCCTGCCTCAAAGGAATGAAGTGATAGAAGACCGTGCATGATAGCCTCTTCTGGCCTCTGTAGGGCACTGTATCTGCATGCATACATGAACATATATCACATACAGTTACTTAGAGAGAGACAGAGAGACACAGATGGAGACAGAGAGACAGAGTCAAAGTTGCATGCCACAAAGCAAATCCAGATTATTCTTTGGGGTGGGTTTTGTAGCCCAGGGCCAAAGAACATAGCATCAACCAAGTGTGAAATCTAAAAGCAGGGTTTGTCCAGAACTAGACTAACTGGTCACAGCCACAGGTCGCAGAGGAACAGTCTGCCAATGGCTTATTTTTACTGGCTTTCCATGTTGCAGGTGTGACTAGAAATGAAAGGTTGAAATAAGGGATACTCTCGAGCCTGGTGAAAAGTCTTTAGATTTGTGAGTGACAGCAGCCATATATGGTGTTATGGTGTTTCACTTAGCATAAAAATATTTTTTGCTGGGGTTGGAGAGATAGCTCAGCAGTAGGCAGAGGCAGGCGGATCTTTGTGAGTTCAAGGCCAGCCTGGTCTACATAGCAAGTTCCAGGCCAGCTGGGGCTACAGGGAGACCCTGTCTCAAAAAGACAGGGGAAAAAAAATTGCCAAACTAAAGGATATTCCTAGGTTGTTTCCTCTTAACTATGAGCAGTGATTTTCTAAAATTCAACTTCCTGTTTCATAAAGGGAGAAATATAATTAAATATAATGAAAAGCTTTGTCCATATTTTCAGCAAAAAATGTTTAAAATAGGACAAATGAGGACTTGAGTGCACAAGCTTAGATCTGGGATTTCCCAGGACCACCTGAAGTACAGGTAGGAGCCGGGCACTCCAGCCAGGTGGATTGTTGGAAATTGTATCATTGTATTGTTGGATAATTGTATCATTGTATTGTTGGATAATTGTATCATTGTCTTGTCCTGTGTGGCTGTAGGGGCTGAGTCACCCTACTAGCTGGTATAAAAGGTGGGCCTGTTGCCACTGTGAGCCTTCAGTGCAGAGCTTAGATCAGAGATTTCCCAGGACCACCTGAAGCACAGGTAGGAGCCAGGCACTCCAGCCAGGTGGGTTGTTGGAAATTGTATCATCATTGTATTGTTGGATAATTGTATCATTGTATTGTTGGATATCTGTATCATTGTATTGTTGGATAATTGTATCATTGTCTTGTGTGGCTGTAGGGGCAGAGTCGTCCTGCTAGCTGGTATAAAAGGTGGGCCTGTTGCCACTGTGAGCCTTGAGTGCTCAGAGCTTAGATAGGGGATTTCCCAGGACCACCTGAAGCACAGAGTACCCAGGCATGGGCTAAGCAAGGCATCCTCCCTCCTCCAACTGGAATTGCTGAAGGAGTGTCCAAGTGTGACCACGAAAGTGATTCTGGGGTGCAAGCCAAGGCAATAAATGAAACAGTGAGCCTGAGACACCTCTAGTTCCTCATTACCAAGCCCTAGAAACGACCTAGAGAAACTGACTGGCAGGAAGCAGAGTGAGCACAGTGCTCAGCAGGGTACTGACTGGGTTGTTCCCTACCCAATTTTTTGGAGAACCTGTAGAACAGAAAGGGAAGAGTGAGTTAGACCTCCAATATATAAACAAAATTGAAAGCCTGAAACCAAGACAAGTAAACACTCCATAAACAAGGAGAAACAAAACAAAACAAAACAAAAACAAAGGCATCTGAAGGAGGCGAGCAAAGCAAGCCTTCAACACAGTGAAGAGGCATTTGGGATTCCCATGGAATACAGGCAAAGGGAAACCCACATGCCAGGGACATGATGATGAAGGGACAACATGGGAAAGGTGCAGGATAATTCCACAGTAACCTCTAACAACCCTGTGGGAGATTCCTACAGTGGAATCCCCCTGGGGATGGCCCAGGACACAGATCTTAGAGGAACAATTGCAGACATATTCAAAGAAATCAAAGAATACAAAGAACAAGTCTGGGGCTGGAGAGATGGCTCAGCGGTTAAGAGCACCATCTGCTCTTGCAGAGGAACTGGGTTCGATTCCCAGCACCCATGTGGCAGCTAAGAACCATCTTTAACTCCAGTTCCAGAGGAATCCGACGTCCTCTTCTGACTTCCACAGCATTGCATGATATGGGTGCACCAACCTATATGCAGACATATTAAAAAAAAAAAAAAAAAAAAAAAGAACAAGTCTGAGAACTAAGGAGAGAAGAATGAAAACCTCAAGAAGGACCTAGAGGGAGAGAATGACAAACTCCAGAAGGAGGTAGAAACACCGAAAAATCCCATACTGAAATAAAAGGAAAACCAATCAAGCAAGCAAGGAGTTACAGGAAGAGATATGAAAGATCCAAAAGGAAGTGTAAATACTAAGAAATCACAGATTGAAATAGAAAAGGAAATCGAAGCACTCATCCAAGCCAAAGAGAAAGGAACAAAAAAGCCCAAATAGAAGGGAGAAGAAGAATGATATCAGACTGGAAGATACACAAAAACAACTAAAACTCAAGTAAAGATTGTAAAATTTAAAATATACAAAGTGGAAAAATAACTGTATTAGTCAGTTTTTCTGTTGCTTGTATAAGCACCATGACCAAGAACTTTATAGAAGGAAAGAGTTTATTTGACCTTACGATTGGCGTCCAGGGATAGAGTCCATTGTGGCGGGAAGCGTGGCGGCTGGATCTGGAGCCAAGCCAAGGGTCACATCTCACAAGAGCACAGGAACAAAGAGAGAGCAACTGTGGACCACTAGGCTTGTTAAACCTCACTAAGCCTGCCCCCAACAATGCACTTCCTCTAGCACCAGCCACACCTCCACCGCTCCAAAAACAGCGCCACCAACTGGAGACCAATGTCTGAATACTAGAGCCTATGGGGCAACTCATCCAACCAACCACATTCCCCTCCTGGCCCCCATAGGGGGGGGAGTGGAATGTGGTTTTAGCTGTGGTGTTAATCATTCATTGTGCCCCCAAGAGCACAATGAATACTAACACCACAGCTAAAAACACTGAGAGAGCAACTACAAATGAACCCTAAATGCACAGAAGAATAACAAAAATCAAGCAGATCAGTGAAAAAAACAAATAAAACAATAAAAAAAATCAATAATCCAAAAGTTGGTTTTTAGAGAATAAACAAGCACAGACAGAGACCCCTACCCAGTTAACCAAAAGATAGAGCAACTCCAAATCAATAGAATTTGTGATGACGGGGAAATATACAACGACAAAAAAAGATCCAGACCAAAAAAAAAAAAAAAAAAGGATCCAGAAATCATATGGACAATACTTCAAAACCTATATCCTAAAAGAAAAAGAGAAAAATGGATGAATACTGAAATGCTGGGAATCAACCAAAGCTTGCAAGAAGAGATCGACAGCAACAGCTTAAGCATACCTTAATATATGAAGAAACTGAAAATGTAATAGGAAACTTCCTAACTAAAAAGCCCAGGCCCAGATGGTTTCATGGCAGAATTTTCTAAAACATTTCAAAAAGACTTAAAACCATTATTACTCAAATTGTTCAGAAGGATACAAGCAGAGGAAATTCTTTCTATGAAGCCAGCATCACTCTAATACCAAAACCAGGCAAAGATACAACCAAAAAGGAAAACTATAGACCCATCTTGCTAATGAACACAGATGCAAATTCTCAACAAAATACTTGCAAACCACATACAGTCCCACATCAAGAAGATCATCCATCATGACTAAGTTGGATTCATACCAGAGATGCAGGGATGGTTTGACATACAAAAATTAATAATATCATAAAACACATAAATGGACTGAAAGACAAAAAACCACATGATCATCTCAATTGATGCATAAAAAGCCTTTGACAAAATCCAGCATCCCTTCATGCTTAAAGTCCTAGAGGGAATTGAAATGGAGGGATCATTCCTCAATGTAGTCAAAGCCATATACAGGAAACCCACAGCCAATATCATCCTAAATGGGGAAATGACAGAAACATTCCCTTTAAAGGCAGGAACTCGGCAAGGCTGCCCCCTGTCACCACTCCTCTTCAATATAGTGCTTGAAACACTTGCTAGAGCAATAAGGCAAGAAAAGGAAATTAAAGGAGTACTAATTGGAAAAGAGGAAGTCAAGCTATCCCTATTTGCTGATTGTATTAGTCACTTTTCTGTTGCTATGATAAAACCACCATGAGCAAGGGAACTTATAAAAGGAAGAGTTTATTTGAGCTTACGATTGATGGTTCCAGGGAATCAAAGTCCATTGCAGTGGGAAGCATGGTGGCTGGGGCTGGAGCAGCAAGCCAAGGTTCACAACTTGCAATGAGCACAGGAAGTCAAGAGAGAGATTCTGGATACTGCAAGGCTTGTTAAACTCACTGAGCCTGCCCCCAACGACATACTTCCTCCAGCATGGCCACACCTTCTAAGACCTCCAAGAACAATGCCACCAACTGGAAACAAAATGTCTGAATACTTAAAGCCTATGGGGGACACTCATATAAACCACCACATTCCACTCCCTGGCCCCCATATGTTCCTGACCATATAAAATGCAAAATGCATTTAGTCCAACCTTAAAAGTCCCCATAGTCTTTACCAGTGTCAATTCTATTCAAAAGTCTATCATCCAAAATCTCTTCTGAGACACAGGCCAATCTCTTAACTGTAAGCTCCTGTAAAATCAAAAGGCAAATTACATACTCCCAACATACAGTGGAACTGAATACACAGTCCCATTCCAAAAGGGAGGAATAGAGGCATAGTGAGGAAATGCTGGACCAAAACAAGACCAAAAACCAGCAGGGCCAACACCAAGTCCAGCAGCTCCATGTGCAACTTCTGGGACTTGACTTCCAAAGGGCTTAGATGGCTCAGCTCTTCCAGCTTTGCTTGTAACATACATCTCCTTCTTAGGCTGGTACCACTCCCTCTATGCAGCTCTCCTTGGCAAATATCTCACAGGTCTGGCATCTCAAATATTTTCTTGGGGTCTCTGCTGCCAACCAGGCTTCACATTCACAGCTTCATGCAATGGCCTACCAGGGCCTTCTTTATTCAGGGACACCCCTGCTGCACTCTGCCTGGCCTCTGTGGCTCTCTGAAACTGCAGAGGAAGAACTGATAACCCCTTCACTCTTGCATCCTTCATGTCTCTAAAGCCAGCACCATGTGAATGAAATTGCTGAATTTGGCTGCAAGTTCGGGATGGACTCTCTCCTACTTTAACCACATTTGCAAATTTTCTCTGCCCTGAACTTGTTGGAGTAGAAAATGCTTTCAGTGTTTTCCTTTCAAAAATTGGAGGCTTAGCTGGGTGTGGTCTTGCCCTGAAGGTACAGTTTCTGTTGTTTACTTGTAAATCTCCAGGCCTCTCCTTAATCACTTTATTCTCACTTTTTCCATTGTTTACTTGTAAATAGCTAGGCCTCTCCTTAATCACTTTAATCTCACTTTTTCCATTGTTTACTTGTTAATAGCTAGGCCTCTCCTTAATCACTTTAGTCTCCTTATCAAAAGGAACCTCTCCTTCATATGCCTTGGCCCCACCTTTAATCTTCCTAGTGCATTTTTTCAGATCCAAACTGTACATTCTGCATTTCTTTCTGCCCCATCTGCTCTTCTTCACTGTAGGTCTGTATAATATTCACCATTAACAGCCATGCCACCATTTCTACATTAGGCTGTCTTGAAATATCCTCTGCCAAAGACATTAGTCCATTGTTTTTCAACTTAGCATCAGGCAAGCATTTGGGCTGCAGGCAAACTGCTGCCAGATTCTTTATCAAAATATCCCAGTTGCTGCCTAAGTCTTTATTTTCCTCTGGAACTACATTTTTTGCAGCAATGCTTTCTTCCAGGCTTCTACTAGAATGGACCGTTAAGCTCTGCTTACAGTAGCCAACAGCTTTTCTAGCCCAAAGTTCCAAAGTCTTCCACATTTCTCCAAACATCCACATGGTCAGGTTCTTCACAGTCAACAGCCCACTCTCTGGTAACAAATAACTATATCACTTTTCTGTTGCTGTGATAAAACCACCATGAGCAAGGGAACTTATAAAAGGAAGAGTTTATTTGAGCTTATGATTGATGGTTCCAAGGAATTAGAGTCCATTGTGGTGGAAGGCACGGCGGCCAGGGCTAGAGCAGCAAGCCGAGGGTCACATCTCGAAATGAGCACAGGAAGCAGAGAGAGAGACACTGGAGACTGCAAGGCTTGTTAAACTCACTAAGCCTGCCCCCAATGACATACTTCTTCCAGCATGGCCACACCTTCTAAGACCTCCAAGAACAGTGCCACCAACTGGAGACAAAATGCCTGAATATTTAAAACCTATGGGGGACACTCATTCAAACCACTACACTGATGATATGATTGTTACTTAAGGGATGCTAAAAACTGTACCAGAAAACTCCTAGAAACGATTAACAGCTTCATCAAAGTGTCAAGATACAAGATCAACCTAAAAAAAAAAATCAGTGGCCTTTCTTTACACCAACAACAAGCAACTGGAGAAGGAATTCAAGGAGACCTTCCCACTCACAATAGCCTCAAAAACAATAAAATACCTAGGAACAAACCTAACCAAAGACACCAAAGATCTCTACAACAAAAATTTTAANAAAGACAAAAACCACACCATCATCTCAATTGATGCTGAAAAAGCCTTTGACAAAATCCAGCATCCCTTCATGCTTAAAGTCCTAGAGGGAATTGGATTGGAGGGATCATTCCTCATTGTAATCAAAGCCATATACAGGAAACCCACAGCCAATATCATCCTAAATGAGGAAATGACAGAAACATTCCCTTTAAAGGTAGGAACTCAGCAAGGCTTCCCCCTGTCACCAATCCTCTTCAATATAGTGCTTGGAACACTTTCTAGAGCAATAAGGCAAGAAAAAGAAATTAAATGAGTACTAATTGGAAAAGAGGAAGTTAAGCTATCCCTATTTGCTGATGAAATGATTCTTTACTTAAGGGATGCTAAAAACTCCACCATAAAACTCCTAGAAATGATTAACAGCTTCAGCAAAATGGCAGGATACAAAATTAAGCTAAAAATGTCAGTGGCCTTTTTTTACAACAACAACAAGCAACTGGAGAAGGAATCCAAGGAGACCTTCCCACTCACAATAGCCTCAAAAACAATAAAATACCTAGGAACAAACCTAACCAAAGACACCAAAGATCTCTACAACAAAAATTTTAACCCCCCCCCAAAAAATTTTAAACCCCTGAAGAAGGAAATTGAAGAAGATATCAGAAGATGGAAAGACCTCCCATGCTCATGGATTGGGAAAATTAATGTAGTAAAAATGTCCATTCTACCAAAATTAATATACAGATTCAACACAATCCCAGTTAATATCCCCAAGAGTTTCTTCATAGGCTTGGACAAAAAAAATCCTTAATTTCATATGGAAAAACATAAGACCCTGAATAGCCAAAGCAACCATGAGCAAAAAGAGCAATACAGGGGGATCTCTATACCAGACTTCAAACTATACTACAGGGCCATAGTCATAAAAACGGCTTTGGGGGGCTGGAGAGATTGCTCAGTGGTTAAGAACACCAACTGCTCTTGCAGAGGACCCAAGTTCAATTCCCAGCACCCACATGGTGGCTAAGAACTGTCTTTAACTCCAGTTCCAGGGGATTCTGACACCCTCTTCTGACCTCCACAGCATTGCTTGACTTGGGTGTACCTACCTACATGCAGACAGTACATTCATACACATAAAATAATAATAATAAAAAAATAATAATAATAAAGGAAAAAAAAAACCCCAGCTTGGTACTGGCACAAAAACAGACCCGTCGACCAATGGAACAAAACCGAAGATCCAAACTTGAGTACATACAATTTCAGCCACCTCATATTGACAAGGGGGGCAAGAAGACACAAAGGAGGAAAGACGGCATCTTCAGCAAATGGTGTGTTGGCAAAACTGGATCATCACTTGTAGAAGAATAAAGTTAAACCCCTACCTCTCACCCTGTACAAAAGTTAACTCCAGATGGGTCAAAGACCTCAACGTGAAACCCAAAACTCTGAAGGTGATAGAAGAAAAAGTTGACAGCAGCCTACAAGACATAGGCATAGGAAAAGACATCCTAAAATCAGACAGCAGCTGTGCAAGAATTAAGGTTGACAGTTGACATATGGGACCTCATTAAACTCAAAAGCTTCTGTACATAAAAAGAAACAATCAAGTAAGTGAAGAGAAATCCCACAGAGTGGGAGGAAACCTTCACTGCAGATACATCTGACAAAGCATTTATTTCCAGAATATATAAACTACTCAAAAAACAAAGAAAAAAAAAAAAAGAAATGACTCACTCAAAAGATGGTGCAAAGAGCTGAACAGAGACTTCACAAGTGAGGTATTAGAGATGGCTGAGAAACATCTTAAAAAATGTTCAAGATCGCTTCTAGATTTGATTTGAATTGTAATTTAAAAAAAATTATTTATTTTTGGGCTGGGCATGGTGGTGCACGCCTTTAATCCTAGCACTTGGGAGGCAGAGGCAGGTGGATCTTTGTGAGTTCAAGGCCAGCCTGGTGTACATAGTGAGTTACAGGACAGCCGGAGCTACAGGGAGACCCTGTCTCAAAAAGACCAAAAAAACAAACAAACAAACAAAATTATTTATTTTTTATGTGTATGAATGTACTGTCTACATGTAGGTTTGTGTACCTGTGTTGTGCAATGCTTCAGAGGTCAGAAGAGGGTGTTGGATTCCCCTGGAACTGGAGTTAAAGACTGTTCTCAGCCACCATGTGGGTGCTAGGAATTGAATCCGGGTCCTCTGCAAGAGCAGTAGATGCTCCTAACCACTAGGCCTTCTCTCCAGCCCTGTAATGTAATTTTGTATGAAACGTGCAGAGCTTCAATAAAACATTGGCTTTAAAAAAATGTTCAACGTCACTAATAATTAAGGAAATGCAAATTAAAACCAATTTAAGGGGCTTGAGAGATGGCCTAGCAGTTAAGAGTGCCAACTGCTCTTGCAGAGGATCCGGGTTCAATCCCCAGCACCCACATGGTGGCTGAAAACCATCCTTAACTCCAGTTCCAGGAGAATCCGACACCCTCTTCTGACCTCCATGGCATTGCATGACACAGGTGCACAAACCTACAGCACAGTACATTCATACACATAAAAATAAAATAAAATAAAATAAACACTTTAAGATATCATCTCACTCCAATAAGACTATGATCAAGAAAACAAACGATACCAAGTGCTGGAGAGGTTGTGGGGAAAGGGTAACACTCATCCACTGCTGGTAGGAATGTAAACTCATACAACCACCGTGGAGAGTAGTGTGGAGAACCCTTAAAAGACTCAAAATGAGCTCGCCACCTGACCCAGTCATACCACTCCTGGGTATGTACCCACAAGACTCATCTGACCGCAGAGGTACATGCACAGCCATGTTTATTGCAGCTCTCTTCACAGTAGTGAAGAGTTGGAACCAATCCAAGTGCCCCTCAACTGATGAGTGGATAGAGAAAATGTGGTACATCTACACAATGGAGTTCTATGCAGAGGTTAAGAAAGATGACATCATGAACTTTGCAGGTAAATGGATGGAACTAGAAGATATCATGTTAAGTGAAGTAACACAGTCCCAGAAAAACAAATGACGAATGGTATCCCTCATCTGTGGATGCCAGTGTCAATTACCTAGTTGTAAGGCAAACTGAGCAATGTTAATGTGATCTGAAAACAACTGTGCTCTTATATTGTGAATCTCTTAACAGGTTCTAGAACTAAGCTACCATTTATTTTCAGAGTTAGGAATTTTTGGTATATGGGTATGGGGTATGTATGCATATTTTAGAGTAATATAAGATCAAAAGAATGAGAAAAAAACTAGTTTGTCATGACATTTTGTCTAAGCACAGTGTTTATTTTATGGGAGTACTTCTTAGTATTTCTTATACAAGGCTGCTTGAGCTTTTGTACAACCCTTTTCTTTCTTTTTTTTCCAAGCCTTTTCTAAAATAGTACACAGTAGTTAAAAATATCAGACTGGTGTAACTTAGCTTTTTTTTTTTTTTCCTTTGAGACAGGGTCTCTCTGTAGCCCCAGCTGTCCTGTAACTTAGCTTTTATGGATGCTTAACGACCATACTTAATGCCCATACTAATTTGGCCAAGGTTCTTACGGGATAACTTTGTTCCTTGCCCTCAGAGGTCAACTAAGTCCCAGGAAACTATGCATGGGGGCATCTCTTCAAATGTCCTGCACATGTGAGTCACCAGTCTTCCTGTGCAGGGAGGTTTTGAAGATCCACTAATGTGACTTCAGCCAGTATCCAGTCTACAAAGAGGAAAGTCTGCTCATGCTTCAAAAAGGGAAGCCTGGTCTAGCAAGACCTAACTTTGTCCTTGAGTGGATGGAACTGGTTATTGAAAAGCCAAAAGGAAGCCGGGCGTGGTGGCGCACGCCTTTAATCCTAGCACTTGGGAGGCAGAGGCAGGCTGATCTTTGTGAGTTCAAGGCCAGCCTGGTCTACAGAGTGAGTTCCAGGACAGCTGTGGCTACAGGGAGACCCTGTCTCGAAAAGACCAAAAAAAAAGAAAAGCAAAAAGGAGCCAGGGGCTCCTTCCCCACAAAAAATAACCCTGAGTGACCCTTGAGGACCAGATCCTCAACTGACCTTGAGGAAACAAAAACCTTGGTTAATCTGGGCTAACTGTGTGGGCTTAAACATCCAAAAGGGAAGTATAACCAGAAATACATAAATAGTAAGGCCTGAGAATTGTACTTCAGGTATAAAACTTGATATCTTAGTAAAAAGACAAAAAGTAGCTGGGCATGGTGGAGCACACCTTTAATCCCAGCACTTGGGAGGCAGAGGCAGGTGGATCTTTGTGAGTTCAAGGCCAGCCTGGTCTACAGAGTGAGTGAGTTCCAGGACAGCTGGGGCTACAGGGAGACCCTGTCTCAAAAAAAAAAAAAAAAAAGAGCACCGTTTGTTTTTGCCTGTCTTAGGCAAATGCAGCTACCCTGTGGCTGCCACTGCTTTTGCCATCCTTCAAAGACTGAGACACAGCTTTTCAAACCTTCCAATATGGACTGAGGACTTCATGTCTCTCCAAGATCCTCTAAACCTTCAGTGCCAAATGGAGGACTGCTGAGACATCCCTCTTGTGGATGAGCTACTACGTGGGGTTTCACCTCTTCAGAGTATAGACTGCCATTGTTGGACACCCGGCTGTATCATGGAGACCAGTACAGGAAGATCAAGACAGGTGCTTACTGGATTCATTTAGTGACCATGGGAAGGGAAACCCCATGTGGAACACGAGGGCAGAACTGATGGTGCTTGGGCTTGCCAAGGAGAAGCCTTCAAACATGACATCTTTCAGCCTAATAAAGAAAAAAAAATCATAAGCTGAAGATGCTAAAACCTATGATATATGTGGCATGCATATGTGCATATTTTGGAGTGAAGTATATTGGAAGGAATAACAATAACAACAACAGCAACATCATCAACAACAGAAAGACTGGGTCAAAGAACTGACTTGAAACAGTAAAGTTCTGCATTGAGAATTTTGAGAGAGACTGAGAAAAAGATGAAAAACATGTTTGGCAGAATGCATGAGCTCTGGTGGGGTGGGGGGGGGCAGGGAGGAGGGCACCGGTATAGATTTGATTGGAAATTTTGTTTTTTTTAATTTTTAATTTATTTTTGTATGTTTATGAATGTACTGTCTGCATGTAGGTCTGTGTACCCGTGTCGTGCAATGCCGCAGAGGTCAGAAGAGGGTGTTGGATTCCCCTGGAACTGGAGTTAAAGATGGTTCTCAGCCACCATGTGGGTGCTGGGGATCAAACCTGGGTCCTCTGCAAGAGCAGTCAGCACTCTTAACCACCAGATCATCTCTCCAGCCCCTTGATTGGAAATTTTGAATGAAATGCACAGAGCTTCAATAAAAAATTTGGCTTTGGCAAAAAAAAAAAAAAAAAAAAAATAGAGGGAAAACAGATGCCCTATGCAAATATATTAAGTAAAAAATGATTATTAGGAGCCTGGAAAGATGGCCCAGTGGTTAAGAGCACTGACTGCTCTTGCAGAGGACCAGAGTTCACGGGTTCAATTCCCAGCACCCGCATGGCGGCTAAGAACCATCTTTAATTCCAGTTCCAGGGGACTCTGATACCCTCTTCTGACCTCTGCAGCATTGCACAACACGGGTGCACCAACCTACATGCAGACAGTACACTCATACACATAAAAAAACAAAAACAACAAAAAATGATTATTAGTATACATACATGCATGATGGGGGTGGGGCTTGTACCACAGCATGTGTGTGGAGGTCAACAGGCAACTTTGTGGCATCAGTTCTCTCCTTCCACTTTTATGTGAGTTCTGAAAAAAAAAAAAGCATTTTTTTTATTGAGACAGAATCTAATGTAGCCCAGGCTTGCCTCAAACTCATTCAGCCAAGTGAGTAACTTTGAACTTCTAATCTCTTTGGTTTCCACCTTCCAAGTGCTGGGTTTAGACATGTGTGCTCCCACCCTCTGCAGCATTGTTTTTCTTTCCTTCTTTCTTTCCTTTTATTTTATTTTTTATTTTTTTTGAGACAGGGTTTCCCTGTAGCTCCAGCTGTCCTGGAACTTGCTATGTAGACCAGGCTGGCCTTGAACTCACAGAGATCTGTCTGCCTCTGCCTGCGGAGTACTGGGATTAAAGGGATGCACCACCACACCTGGGTGTATTTCTTTTCTTTTTTCCTTGATATTTTGCATATTTCATATATCATTACTCAGTTCAAGTTAGACACATTCCCCTTTCCATGCCCCACCCCACCCCTGTTCCTGCATTCTGCCATACATGTCTTGCATTTTTCTCTCAGTCTTTTTTGCCACATTTTCCCCCTTTAATTTTATATTACTTCAAAATATGCATACATATCCTCCACCCATATACCAATATTACAAATCTGAACATAAGTGGTAGGTTAATTCTCAAGCCCATTAAAGGATTCACATTTTAACCATACTGCTGCTTTCATATAAAAAAGAAATATAACAAAGATGATGTTCAGTTTGCCTTGCAACTAGGGATTTGGTGCTAGCATCCACAAATGAGGGACACCATACGTCCTTTGTTTTTCTGGGTCTGTGTTACTTCATTTACCATAATGTCTTCAAGTTCCATCCATTTACCTGCAAATTTCATGACGTCTTCTTTCTTTATTGCTGCATAGAACTCCATTGTGTAGATGTATCACATTTTCTCTATCCACTCGTTGGTTGAGGAACATTCAGGTTGCTTCCAGCTTTTTGCTGTTGTGAAGAGAGCTGCAATAAACATAGATGTGTATGCGTCTTTGCGATAGGATGTGTCTTTTGGGCATATACCCAAGAGTGGTAAGACTGGGTCAGGTGGCATGCTCATTTTTAGTCTTTTAAGAGTTCTCCACACTGTTTTCCATAGGGGTTGCACGAGTTTGCATTCCTACCAGCAGTGGATGAGTGTTCCCCTTTCTCCACAACCTCTCCAGCATTTGGTGTCATTTGTTTTCCTAATCTTGGCCATTCTTACCAGGGTAAGGTGAAATCTTAAGCTGGTTTTAATTTGCATCTCCTTAATTATTAGTGACGTTGAACACTTTCTGAGATGTTTCTCAGCCATCTTCACTTCTTCATTTGTGAATTCTCTATTCATCTCTTTACTCCATCTTTTGATAGTGTTGTTTTTTTTCTTGATCCTTTGGTTTTTGAGTAATTTATATATTCTGGATGTTAGAGCTCTGTCAGATGTACCAGTGGTGAAGGTTTCCTCCCACTCTGTGGGTTTTCTCTTCACTTCATTGATTGTTTCTTTTGCTGTACAGAAGCTTTTGGGTTTAATGAGGTCCCATTTGTCTCTTGTTGACCTTGTTTCCAAGGGGGTGTATTTCTTTTAATACTGTTTGAAAAATTGTTATTTTATAGTCTCAAGCATCTATTAATGTTCTTTGATCAAAGTTGCCCCATTTTTCTTTTATCTTCTCCCCCCTAACCACCAAATCCTTTCTTTTTCACAAATCCTCCTCTGCTTTCGTGTGTGTGTGTGTGTGTGTGTGTGTGTGTGTGTGTGCAGTTGCATAATACTGTTTCTTTTTTGTTTGTTTGTTTTGTTTTTTGATTTTTGTTTTTTCGAGACAGGGTCTCCCTGTAGCCCCAGCTGTCCTGGAACTCACTCTGTAGACCAGGCTGGCCTTGAACTCACAAAGATCTGCCTGCCTCTGCCTCCTGAGTGCTACGATTAAAGGCATGCGCCACCACACCCGGCTTATAATACTGTTTCTTAACTTACATTCCATTCAGTGGCTCCATTCTCCTTCTGTCATTTGGGAAGTCTGTACCTCAGGTTTTATTTACCTCTTCTCAGGAACTTTCTCTTCAGATGGATGTCATCATAAGCAGAGAGAGGACACATGTGCTGAGTCATCTGTAGGGCTCAGGCTTCCTTCTGGTTGCCCCACAAGTGCCAGGTGACAATAAAAGACAGGCTTCCCTACAACTCTGAGTGAGGGGGTGTTTAACAAAGAAGTTATCCAGAAAATTATTCTTTATCTCTTCTTAACATAGGTGACAGAAGAAAATCACTTCAAATGATCCCCCCCCCCATTCAACAGTTGGCACAGAACAAAAACGACCCACTCACAGTTTTCCAGTAGAATCTTCTCCAGTTCGTGGAAGGTGTAGTGACAGTGTTGCATCACCCCAGGTTAGGTAGACTTCCTACTCAAGAACTGCCAAAGTTAACCTGTTCCTGCTCCAACCCAGCCTCCACCATGGCTTACTAGACAGAGATGTGGTCTGTCTGGTTCCCAAGGTCTGGAATGTAGGACATACAGGAGCGTGTGTATATTTGAGACCTAGGACAGGGCTCTTATTTTTTGCACCTCATTTATGAAAGAGTGTAAGGCTTGTGATGACTGCATGAGCATAGGCCCCACGTTCTCCAATCTGATTGCAATTATCTCAAAGCAAAAATTACATAACGTTTCTCTACTTCAATTTTAGCCTCTTTTTTTTTTTTACTTTTCCTTAAATTGCTTAACAAATATCCACCATGCATAAGGCAATTTTCTAAAAATTTTAGTCATAACTCATTTAGTCATCATGAGGGGCCTGTGATAGAGGTTCTGTTGCATAATTCTACTTTATAGCCAGAAGCACAGAGAACTTATGAGCAGCCCTGAGACTTAACCAGGCAGACTGGGTCCAGAGTGCGCTCCATACCATGTCTTGCTGTGCCATTGAGCCTTACCAGTGCTTGACTGAATGACCGATGGCAGAAAGAAGACATTTGGAATCTAAGCCAGGGAAAAATACTTATATTAAAGAAATTTAAATGAATGACATTCTTTCAGATTCCTCACGCATAGCTGATGCAGGACAAATGTTCCTAGGAAGTAAAACGATTAAAACTTAGTACTTGAATCAGCATTCAAGTCTTCAGAGGATTTTGCACCTTGGATAGAAATAAATTTTAAGTAATTGAAAATAGTATCAATTTCCAGAATGATTATTATGCATAGGAAACTATACAAACTCACAAGTGGTTAAAGTAAAAGCAGTTCAGTTCCCTTGCTAGGTAGGCATTTATATTAGTTTACTGGGGCTGCTGTAGCATGAACTCTATGGCTTAACTAACAGCAATGCATTGTCTCATATTTCTGAAGGCTGCAGGTCCAAGATCAGGGTGTCACCATGACCAGTCCCTTCTGAGCCCTGTGGGGAAAGACTGTTCCCGGCTTTCCTCTGTGGCTTGCAGATCTTCTCCATATCTCTTCATGTCGTTGTCTCTCAATGTGTGTCTTTCTCTGTTCTAATTCTTCCCCCTTTAAGGACTTCAATCCTTTGGTATTATAATTCACTCTAATATCTCCATTTTAATCGGATTATCTCTTTAAAGATAGTGTCTCCAGATAAGATGGTACTTTTGAGATACTGGGGGTTAGGGTTCCAATATACTTTATCTTCTTTGAGGGAGAGGTACAATTCAACCCACTATTACATAACATATGGGGGTAAGAGCCTGGGTCTGAATTCTAGTTCTGCTTCTCATTAATTGTGAGATCTTACTGCACTTTATTTCTTTATTTTTATTTTATTTTATTATTTTTTGAATTTTATGTATATAAGCATATTGTCTGCATGTATGTAAATGTATCTGTGTTGTGCAATGCCTGCAGAGATCAGAAGAGGGTATTAGAGTCCCCTGGAACTAGAGTAAGGAATGGTTGTTAGCTGCTATGTGGGTGCTGGGAACTGAATACAGGTCCTTTGCACAAGAGTAGCCAGTGCTCTAGCAAGATTGGGGCTAGAGAGTTTAACCTTTGCAGTTTGGGATTTGGAGGTGCCATTTGAGCAAAGGCTTAATAAATAATAGGAGACAGTGGGGTGTGGTGGGATGTACTTTTAATTCCAGTGTTCTGGAGGCAGAGGCAAGTGGATCTCTGCATTCTAGATCACCCAGGGCTACATAGTGAGGCCCTGTCTCAAATAATAACAATAATAATAGGGTTTTTTTTTTTTTTTGGTCTCTTTGAGACAGGATCTCCCTGTAGCCCCAGCTGTCCTGGAACTCACTCCATAGACCAGGCTGGCCTTGAACTTGCAAAGATCCACTGCCTCTGCCTCCCGAGTGCTAGGATTAAAGGCATGCGCCACCATGCCAGGCTTATAGTTGTTTTTTTTTTTTTAACAGAAGAGTTTCTTAAAGGAGGATCCTTGCACCTTAACATTCTTGACATATGGGGTTGCATAGTCCTTTGGAGGACTCTCCCATGCACTATAGGATATTTAGCAGATCCCCTGTCCACTAGATGCTTAAGTAACAGTCCTCTCTGCATCTCCCAGTTATGACAATTTGACATCAGTTTGTCTCTGGACATTGTCATAAATCCCCCGGGGGATAAATTGGTCCTAGCTGAGAATCACTGAGAGACCACAAATGAAAGTCAAGAGAGTGTGCTTAAGAAGATAGAAGGGATGAAGTCAGAGCTGAGCCACCTATGAGGCCATGTTTGTGTGTCTGTTGCATGTATACATGCCCCTGTGTACAGGTGCAGGCAGAGGGCAGAGGTCATTATCGACGCTCAACATTGGGTGTTTTTGACAGTTGTTTCTCCATCTTTTTGTTTTGGTTTATTTATTTATTTATTTATTTATTTATTTATTTATTTATTTATTTATTGAGACAGGGTCTCCCTGTGGCCCCAGCTGGCCTGGAACTCATTATGTAGACCAGGTGGCCTTGAACTAACAGAGATCTGCTTGCCACACTCGGCTGTCCATCTTATTTTTTGAGACCATCTCTCTCTGTGAACCTGGAGCGCACCAATTCAGTTAGACTGTTGTGTTAGTTACTTTTCTATTGCTGTGATAAACACTGTCCTAGTTTGTCTTCCATTGCTGTGACAAAACACTCTGACCGACACCAACTTGGGGAGGAAAGGGTTTATTCAGCTTACATCTCCTGGGTCACAGTTCATCACTTAGGGAGCCCAAGGCAGGAACTCAGGGCAGGAACCTGGAGTCAGGAGCTGAAGCACAGGCCATCCAGGAATGCTGTTCACTGGCTTGCTCTTCTGGCCCATACCCAGCCTGACCTCTTATATAGTACACAGCAACCTGCCCAGGGTGGCACCACCCATAGTGGGCTGGGCCCTCCCACATTGCTCAACAATCAAGACAATACTCCACAGACGTGGCCACAGGCCAGTCCAATGGAGCCATTTCCCCAATTGAGGCTCCCTCAACCCAGGTGTGTCAAGTTGACACTAAAGCTATCCAGCACAAACACCATGACCAAGGCAACTTACAGAAGGAAGAATTTATGGGGCTGGAGAGAGAGCTCAGTGGGACCTGGGTTCAATTCCCAGCACCCACATGGTGGCTAAGAACTGTCTTTGACTCCAGTTCCAGGGGAATCCGACGCCCTCTTCTGACCTCCATGGCATTGCACGACATGAGTGCAACAACCTATATGCATATGCAGACAGTACACTCATACACATAAAAAAAAATAAAACAGAAGGATTTATTAGGCTTACTGTTTGAGGGGAATAAGAATCCATCATAGTTGGGAGGCATGGTAGGAGGCAGCTGGAGCAGAAAGCTGAGCAGTCACATCTTCAAGCAGGCACAGGAAGCAGAGAGAAAGAGACTTGAAAATGGGGCAAGGCTAAATCCCACCCCCAGTGAGGTGTTTCCTCCAGCAAGGCCACGCCTCCTGAAGGTTCCTGACTTTCCCCAACTGGCCAAGTGTTCAAATACTTGGAGCCTATGGAGGACATTCTCATTCACAGCTCCACAGCCGTCTGGCCTCAGGAGCTCTGGTAATCCACCTGTCTCTGTCTCCCCAGTGCTGGAATCAGCACATATGCTTTTTGGAGGGCTGCTGGTGATCCCAACTCATGTCCTCAGCGCTGGAATTGGCACACACGCTTTGGGGGGATGCTGGAGATCCTGACTCAGGTCCTCGTGGTGGCCCAGCAAATACTTTACTAACTGAGCCATCTGCCCACCATGAGAACACTTTTTTTTTTTTTTTTGGTCTTTCTGAGACAGAGTCTCCCTGAGACCAGGCTGGCCTTGAACTCACAAAGATCCACCTGCCTCTGCCTCCCAAGTGCTAGGATTAAAGGCATGCGCCACCACGCCCGGCTGAGAACATTCTTTACAAGATATCAAGTCACTGGCGAGTAAAGGGCAGAGACAGCACAGTTTGACTCATTTTTTTCCTTTTCTGTATTTTTATTCTGGGATTTGTTTTGAGACAGGGTCTCTTACAGCCCAGGCTAGAGGCCTTCAGCTCCTTATATAACTGAGGCTGCCTTTGAACTCCTAATCCTCCTGCCGCCATCTCCCAAGTGCTGGGATGTCAAGCTTTGCTTTGACCTGCACTCTGATCCCTCTGACAGCCGCATTGAGAATTAACTGTAGGTTAACCGACAGCTGGCTGTGGATGCTACATACTTTCTATATGGTTTCACTTGTTCACTGATTTGTCTGGATGTTGGAGGGGGCACTTGTGACAGTTGATTTCAGAACTTCAGGGAAAGAAAAAAGGAAAGACAATTTTCCACAGAGAAATGGAATTCTAGCTTGTCAGTAAGGGGAATCTTTTCCGCCTCTGCAAAGAGGAAAAGTTGGCAGGAGTGTGCAGAACCGGCGTCAGTAATTTCAAAAGGAGCGCTCTGAAGGAACAAGGGTGAAGATCACTAGAGCCAAGCTTTCTGGTGGACCGAGACCTTGGCTACCACAGCTGGAGGGACAACGGGAAAGTCTTCCTACCTCCTCCTCAAGGTAATTGTGTTTGTAGGGACGAAAAGACTGTTGCCTACACCCTGACGTTTGGACCTCAAGGTAACCAATACGAGCCCACCCAGAGGGTTAAGAGCAGTGCTAGGAAAAAGTGTGCTGCACAGGGAACTTGTCCGTTTTCCAGAAGTCTTTTCAAGCAGCCTACTGTTTGTGGGTGAGAAAAACTATGCCGAATTCTAGCATCGGGAGAAAGCAGGCTTGCGCCCAAAAGCCTTCACTCACGAAGGCCTTACAGTTCCGTCCATAGGTTAAAAATATCTTAGCATGTTTCTTCCAGCAGGCTGAGTACCCAAAGCCAGTCCGTCCTCCAAGGCAGGAGGAGCAACAAGGTCATCCTCGTTTTACTGTCTTTTTGCATCTGTCAGATTTAGGAAAGGGGTCCCACAAAAGACACGAAATTCACATTCCTCTTCTGAGCTGTTTACAGCCGGGGTCACCTCCCTGCGCCAGCAGAGGCTGGAGGCTTAGGACAGGGCGGGCCGGGGTGTGGCTCTGGCGGGCTAGCGCAGGGCCGGGCGGGGCGAGCGCGGGCGGGGCGGGGCGCGCTTCCGGATACTCGTGCTCGCGCCGCGGTGTTCGCCGCGCCCAGTCAGTCCACTTAGCGTCCCCCCTGGTCTGGGAGCATCCCGAGCAGTGCGCGAAGGCCCACGCCATGTCTGCAGCCATGAGGGAGAGGTTTGACCGTTTCCTGCACGAGAAGAACTGCATGACTGACCTCCTGGCCAAGCTCGAGGCCAAGACCGGAGTGAACCGGCGCTTCATCGCGCTCGGTGGGTGGCCGCGGCTCGCCCAGGTCGCTCTCTCTGGCGGGTCCCCGTAGCCGCTGCCGTTGCTGTTGGGGAAGGAAGCGGGGCCGCGGCTCCCTGGGCGGTGCGGGCCGGGACGGAGAGCGGGACCCGGGCGTCCGGGGCTGCGGGGGCGCGAGGGCGGCGGCTGGACGGGCGGGCGCTGACGTGTCCGTGCCGCGCAGACCGACGGGCTGAGGACCCGCGGCAGGTGCGGAGCCGGCCGGGCCGACCCTCGGCGAGCGCTGTGCGCGGCCCAGAGCCCGGGCCCGCTGGAGGGACGCGAGGCCCGGACCGCCCCGTCTTCCACTCCGCCACGACCCGCAGGCCCAGCCGCGGGGTGGTTGGTTCTGCTTTAACCCGGGCGAGGAGCAGGCCTGGCTGCGGACGGTGCGCGGGGGCCGCCCGGGAGAGCTGTCTAGCGCCACCCGAGCCACTTCTCCCCTCGTGTCCGCAGGTGTGATCGGCGTGCTGGCCTTGTACCTGGTGTTCGGTTATGGAGCCTCTCTTCTCTGCAACCTGATCGGTTTTGGATACCCAGCCTACATCTCGTAAGTGGTTCACCCCAAACCGAGCCCTCCCCTCTCATCCGGCTCCCCAGCCAGGGCTGCTGCAGCCTGTGTAGCCCTGGCTCTGAGGGAGGATCGAAGCGCCGCACCATAGCCCTGACTGCTTGTGGTTGCACATTTTGGAGCCTTAACTTGGTCCCTGATCTCCTGTCAACTAGCCAAAGGTATTTTATTTTATTTTGTTTTTCAAATTTTATTTATTTTTTATGTGTATGAATGTACTGTCTACATGTAGGTTTGTTCACCCGTGTCGTGCAGTGCCGCGGAGGTCAGAATAGGGCATCGGATTCCCCTGGAACTGGAGTTACAGACGGTTCTCAGCCGCCATGTGGGTGCTGGGGATCGAACCCGGGTCCTCTGCAAGAGCACTGGGCGTTCTTAACCGCTAGGCCATCTCTCCAGCCCCAGGTATTTTATTTTTTATCAGATCCTGTGGCCTGGGTGTTGACTTCATGGATGCACAGATGCTGGTGAAGCCCAGTCCCCACTCTTCCGTCAGGGAGACCTCAACAGCTGTTGGGAGTGAACTGCGGCTTTGTTGATTCTTTTAGTGGGTATTTCACCATATGTTACACCATACCTTAAACAGCAAAACCCAATCATGTAGGACTTTCTCAATTCAGAATTACCTTAATTTAGTCTAGGAGGAGGGTTTTAACTTTTATTTAAGACAGGGTCTCACACTGTAGCCCTGACTGGCCTGGAACTCACTTTTTAGCCCACGCTGGTAACATTTTACCTCAAACTGGTAACATTCTCCTGCTTCACCCTTCCCAGTACTGAAATTAAAGGCATGAGCCACCACACCTGGCTTGTCTTTTTGCCTTTAAAAAATACAAAAAAAAGTATCGTAATTTTATGTGTATGATTGCTATGCCTGCAAGTATATAGGTGCACCACACGTGTACAGTGCCTGTGGGGTGTGTGTGAGTGTGTGTGTGTGTGTGTGTGTGTGTGTGTGTGTATGTCTGATCTGGAACTGGATGGTTGATAGCTGCCATGTGGGTGCTGGGAACTGGACCTGTGCCCTTTGCAAGAACAGGCTCTCTTAACTGTTGAGCCATCTTTCCTCTCTTTTTCAATTTTTTTTTTTTCTGGTCTTTTTGAGACAGGGTCTGCCTGTAGCCCCAGCTGTCCTGGAACTTGCTATGTAGACCAGGCTGGCCTTGAACTTACAGAGATCTGCCTGCCTCTGCCTCCCAAGTGCTGGGATTAAAGGCATGCACCAAAAAGAAACCCAGGTTTCTTTTTTTTTTTTTTTCCTATTTTTAAAAAGGTCAAGTATTAAGTTAGTGAAATGGCTCAGTGGGTAAAAGGCACTTGCTGCCAGGCCTGACAGCCATGGTGGAGGGAGACAACATGACTCCTAAAGGTAACTTCTGACTCCCCCCACAATCCTCCACAACCAATAAGTAAATGTAATAAAAAATATTTCTTAGAAGGCAAGTTTGGGTGCTGGGCGTGGTGGTGCACACCTATAATCCCAGCACTCAGGAAGCAGAGGCAGGCAGATCTCTGAGTTCCAGGACAGCTGGGGCTACAAGGAGACCCTGTCTCAAAAAGACCAAAAAAAATAAATAAATAAAAGGCAAGTTTGGAAACACCGTAAGTTTATAAAATGCATCAGTAAGGTAGCTCCTTGGTTATATAAATTATTCATTCATATAATTAAATTAAAAATGAATCATAAGATTACGATCTAATGAGGTTTTTATAATGTGTTTACTTTTCTCATATTTGTGTTCAAGTCAGAATTATTTCCACAAGTGAATTTTGTTGTGTACTATAACAGAGTTGGTGGGCTTCATCCATTTGATTTCTGAAACTTGGGGGTCAGGACACAGGTAACATTACACCTTGAGACTAGCATTGGCAAATCTGGAATTTTTGGGGAGGGATCGTTTTTGAGACAGGGTCTCCCTGTAGCTCCAGCTACCCTGGAACTTGCTATGTAGACCAGGCTATCCTTGAACTCACAGAGATCTGCCTGTCTCTGCCTCCCAAGTGCTGGGATTAAACGTTTACACCACCACGCCCAGCTAAGTCTGGAATTTAATACAAGATTAGAAGGGAGAATAGCTTTTTTGTTGTTTTGTTTCATTTTTTTTTTTGTTAAATTTTTTTAATTAATTAATTAATTAATTTATGTGTATGAATGTACTGTCTGCATGTAGGTCTGTGCACTGGTGTCGTGCAGTGCTGCAGAGGTTAGAAGAGGGTGTCAAATTCCCTTGGAACTGGAGTTCTCCTGGAACTGGAGTTACAGACGGTTCTCAGCCGCCATGTGGGTGCTGGGGATAGAACCCGGGTCCTCTGCAAGAGTAGTCGGTGCTCTTAACTGCTAGGCCATCTCTCCAGGCCCCCCCCCCCTTTTTTTTTTTTGGTCTTTTTGAGACAGGTCTCCCTGTATCTCCGGCTGTCCTGGAACTCACTATGTCCTCACTATGTAGACCAGGCTGGTCTTGAACTCACAGAGATCCCCCTACCTCTGCCTCCCAAGTGCTAGGATTAAAGGCCTGCGCCACCAGGCCCAGTTTAAAGATGGTTCTTAGCCGCCGTGTGGGTGCTAGGAATCGAACCTGGGTCCTCTGCAAGAGCAGTTTGTGCTCTTACCTGCTGAGCCATCTCTCCAGCCCCAGATACCCCAGCTTTTATGATCATGCTGACTTAATGGAGCTGGAGAGCCCCAGGCTTCAAGCTGAGAAGGCTTTTCCCTCCCAGCATTACATACTAGTGTACCATCTGGGTTTTAGGTGTGTGCCAAGAGATCAACAGGGCAGACTAGGAAAACTGGTTTGGCTTTTAGAGCAGATAAAGGTACAAGAAGTTTTCAGCCAGATGTAGTGGCACACGTTTTTAGTCCCAGCACTTGGGAGACAGAGGCAGCTGGATTTTAATGAGTTCCAGGCCAGCCTGGTCTACATAGTTCAGTATATTAAAAACAAACAAACAAACAAGCCAGTTTTCTGAGAAATTTAATGTTAAATGCAATGTAGAAAGTTTTTAGGTGACCTAGATTCAGAATAGCTTGTACATAAGTATGTATGTGGTAACAAAATAACCTATAGTGTACTACTTTGTCTGACTCTTTCTGTAGTGTACTACTTTGATTATTTGTGTATTTTACTTTGTAATTCTTTTTAAAAGGCAACTTTTGGGGCTGGAGAGATGGCTCAGTGGTTAAGAGCATTGGTTGCTCTTGCAGAGAACCTAGGTTTGAGTCCCAGCCCCAACATGGCAATTACCAACTGACCTTAACTTCTAGGGCAATCCATGGCCCTAGACCTCCATGGGCACTGTACAACATGACTGCACTTACATACATCCAGACAATACACTTATATACACAAAATAAAAGTAATAAAGTTTTTAAATATTCTGTATATTTTAATTTTTTATGTATATGAGTGTATTGCCTGTATACGTGTAAGTGCACCCATGTCCTGTAATGCCCATGGAGGTTAGAAGAAGGCATCTGATTCCCTGGAACTGGAGTTAGGATGGTTGTTAGCCACCATGTGGGTGGTGATACTCAAACCCAGGGCCTCTGCAAGAGCAATCAGTGCTCTTAACCACTGAGCCATCTCTCCAGTCCCTGATCTTTCAATGCTGGCATGGTGGTGCACGCCTTTAATCCTAGCACTTGGGAGGCAGAAGCAGGCAGATCTCTGTGAGTTCCAGGCCAGCCTGGTCTACAGAGTGAGTTCCAGGCCAGTTGGGGCTATAGGGAGACCCTGTCTCAAAAAAAAAAAAAAAAAAAAAAAAAGATCTTTTAAAAGACAACTCTTTTTTTTTTTTTAAAAGATTTTTTTTTAAAGATTTTTATTTTATTTTTTTATTTATTTTTTGCGTAGTAGTGTATGAATGCACGTGTCTGCATGCAGGTTTGTGCACCCGTGTCGTGCAATGCCGCGGAGGTCAGAAGAGGGTCTCGGATTCCCCTGGAACTGGAGTTCTCCTGGAATTGGAGTTTCAGACGGCTCTCGGCCGCCATGTGGGTGCTGGGGATCGAACCCGGGTCCTCTGTAAGAGCGGTCGGCGCTCTTAACCGCTAGGCCATCTCTCCAGCCCTAAAAGACAACTCTTTAAGGCATTTTCAGGTATCTGTTTTAGAGTTTAGAGATCCTGTGTAGAACAAATCTTGAGCAGCAGTTCAACTGCCTGATAGTAAGCCAAACAAAGAATGGATTTTAGAACATATTTATTACGTTTATTTTTTGTTGTGTGGAAGTCAGAGGAGCACTTGTGGGAACTGGTTCTGTACTATGTGGCTTCTGGGGATTGAACTCAGGGTGTCAGCCTTGGTGGTGAGTGCCTTTACCCATTGGGCCATCTTGTCAGCCCTAAGAATATGGATTTTTAAAGGCATTGAATGACAGCTGGGCATGGTGGTGCATGCCTTTAATCCCAGCACTCAGAAGGCAGAGGCAGGTGGATCTCAGTGAGTTCAAGGACAACCTAGTCTACATAGCAAGTTCCAGAGACCCTATCTCAAAAAGACCCAAATAAATATATAAGTAAATAAGTAAATAAATAAATAAATATTGAATGACATAAGCTTTTTTTATATCAGTGCCATTGATCAAGTGAAAAATACAACCTTTGTTGACATGACTAGATTATCTATGTGAGCTGTAGAAAGTGAAAAGTCCGTTTCTAGATGGAACATGTAGATCCATGTGTATATGTGAGTGTATGGGACTGAAGATGCAGACAGAACTAGGGTGTGCTTCTCCTTGACTGGAGGTGGGAATCACCCTAAGAAGGGTCATTTTCAGTCATATTTTAAAGTGATTTTTAGTTGCTGGTTTCAGCCTTATCATTTGTAGTCATTCTTTCATTTTCTACATGGTCAACTGGATATTATTGGTTCTTTTTACTTACAAGATGCTAAATGTTTCTGCCTGTTGCTAAAAATTCAGTAAACAGTAGAGCTGGCCATTTCTAAGTAGTACAGGGAGGTGGATTTTCCGTGTTTTAGAATTATTTTGCCGGGCGTCGTGACACACGCTGCTAATCCCAGCACTCGGGAGGCAGAGCCAGGTGGATCTCTGTGAGTTCAAGGTGAGCCTGGTCTACAGAGCTAGCTCCAGACCAGCTGGGGCTACAGGGAAACCCTGTCTCAAAAAGACAAAAAAAGGGGCTGGAGAGATGGCCTAGCGGTTAAGAGCGCCAACCGCAATTACAGAGGACCCGGGTTCGATCCCCAGCACCCACATGGCAGCTAAGAACCATCCGAAACTCCAATTCCAGGGGAATCCGACACCCTCTTCTGACCTCCGGGGCATTGCATGACACGGGTGCACAGACCTGCATGTAGACAGTACATTCATACACATACAGAAATAAATAAAATTAAAGCAAATTAAAAAAAAAATTTTTAATTAAAAAAATCAAAAAGACAAAAAAAATTATTTTAGTCAGCAAGTATATACATGTTTTCTTTTCAATTTGAATATTCTGAGGAAAAGTGATATTTGTATTACACTTTAGTAAGTGCTGGAAGAATACTAAAGGTGTAATAAAGGGGATCTAATGATTTAAGCAAAAAAAAATTAGGAAATTATATTTCATGAGTATGCCCCAAGCACTGCTTTTATTCGTATGATGCTTCCTTCTGTAGCTTCAACTCTTGTCTTTTAAAATCAATACGAAATTCTGTGACCATTAGTGAACTGAATGAAGGGTTATTTCTAAAATAGTGGTTTTCAGACTTGGATAGCCACTGGAGTCGTTCAAGAGGCTTAAATACTGATGGTTGTCTGGGTCCTTCCTCCACAGATCCTGATCTTATTTGTCTTGGATATAGCGTGGGTTTGGGGTTCTGAAAGATCATCGTCTCTTATAAGTTTTGAGAGGATTCTAATGCACAAAAGTGTCTGGAACCTTTGGTATAGAGTGGCAGCAGTAACCACTACACACGCAGTGCTATTTACATGGGACGACTGGGCAAGAGGGAGGGAAAAGTGGCCTCCTCTTCCTGAGAATGGTCTAGAGACTTCCGAAGTGCTCTTTGTGTAGGAAGTTCAAGCAAAAATGGGATATGTACAGTATGCTACACACTGTATAAAGCAGACAGATCCCAGTTAGTAAATACTCGGGTAGCCAATATTAATTTAATCACTTTTGTTTGTTGTTTAGTCATTGTGCTTGTACAATTATGCAAAAGAAGGATATCCTTCAAGATGATGGTTTTAGTAGTGTTCAAACTGTTTCTGGGTAAGAGTGCTTGCTGTGCAAGCATTCAGGGAGCCATGACCCGTGTAAAAAGCTGGATATGACTCCATGTGCCTGTCTGTAACCCTAGCCTGGGGGCGAGGAAGGGGGAGGGTTGAGACAGAGGATCCCAAGAGTTCACTAGCCAGCCAGCCTAGCTGAAACGACAAGACTTCTGGTTCAGTAAGAGGCTCAAGGCCTTTTACATGGAAAAGGAGAGGATGACATCAAAGGTCCTGCTATAGGCTGGGAATGGGAATGCACAGGTACACCACACACACACACACACACATACACACATATACACACAAGTAATTTCTGAAAATGTGATTTATTTATTTTTATTATTTTTTTTGATACAGGATCTCCCTATAGCCCCAGCTGGCCTGGAACTCACTCTGTAGACCAGGCTGGCCTTGAACTCACAGAGATCCTCCTGCCTCTGCTAGGATTAAAGGCATGCGCCACCACACCCGCTCAAAGACGGTTTTTAGCTGCCATGTGGGTGCCGGGAATTGAACCCAGGTCCTCTACAAGAGCAGTCGGCGTTCTTAACTGCTGCGCCATCCATCTCTCCAGCCCCTGAAAGTGTGATTTGTAATCATTGTCTTAGTTCACTTGGGCTAATCTAAAAAGAGTGGGAGATTTGTTAGTGAGAAAGCTTTTGCCCCTGTTTGTGAAGGGTGGAAAGCGAACCACCAGTCACCAGCTGATTTGGCAATCTTGTGACAGTTCTCTGCTTCAAAGATGCTACCTTCTTGTGGCATAGTCACACAGCAGAAGAGGTAGACAGGCTTCCTCAAGCCCTTTCATCAGAGTACTAACCTCATCCATGAGGGCAGAGCCCTCGTAACCACATTACCTCCTAGAGGTCCCCATCTCTTAGTATTAGCACATCGGGTAGTAGATTCCAACAGATGAACTTGTGAGGCACTGAAATTCAGATCAAGTGGTTACCTTCACTCAGTTATTCTCCATGCCTCTTACAATTCTCTTTATTCTCCCCAGCCAGTTATTCTTAAGATCAGGGGTTTATCTGTTTAGCAGATATCAGATGCCAGCTGTGTGCCACATCTGGTATAGCCCCTACTTGTGGCATGGAATAAAGTAGACATACTCTGTCCTGTTTTTTTTTTTGAATCAGCAGTCTGTCTGAGTGAAATAGGTAGTGAAGGTGGTAAACAGTCAAAAGGAGTAGGGTAGAAGTGTGGTAGACAGGAGTGGCTCTTAGGATATTTATCTGCCATGCTATTGAGTTAAGACCTGAGGAACAAGAAGGGGCCAGGAAGGCAGAGGAAGTGGAGTGGGCCCTGCCCTGAGGCTGTAGACAGCTTGGTTCTGACAGTGCAGAATGCTGAGGGAGGTGGTTCTTAGAGGTGTAGCTATGTGAAGGGCAGGCTAGACCAGACTGAATGAAGGTGCATGAAGGGCAGGCAGAGCAGATTGAATGAAGGGGTTTGAAGGGCAGGCTATACCAGATTGAATGAAGGTATGTGAAGGGTGGGCAGAGCAGATTGAATGAAGGTGTGTGAAGGGTGGGCAGAGCAGATTGAATGAAGCACCTTTCATTCCAGCCTGGCTGAATTTGCATTTTTTTTTCTGATTTTGCATTTTTTTTTCTGATTGCCTCAGAGAGGTTTTAAATAAGGTGTCACATGACAGAACTTCTAAGGTAGAATGTAAATGGCTGTTTGAGACCTCTGGAAGTAATTGGTGATCTTGCTGGAAGTCTGCTGGAGTGGATTTACTTCTTGCCTTGCCTCTTCATTCTTGCTATTTCCTCCTTTTGGGCATCCTAGGAAGGGGCACACAGATGTGTGTAAAGGTCAGTATTGGGCTAGAGATTACAGGGTGTAGAAATGGAGTTTCTACATTTGGCTTCCTGCCATTTTCCATTACTCAGCCCCCTGGGAAATTCATGGGTGAGACTCAAGTGCATGTGGCCCCAGGTCAGGACTAGCAGAAGGCTCAGGAAGGCTTGGCCAGGGATGGGGACACACACCAATGCCTTGTCAGGAGACCTTTCGTCATCTTTTTTGTAGGCACACTATCTCTTTGAGCTCCACACTTTTGGCCACTCTGTATAGACAGTCTAAAAGCTAATTCCAGTTTTTCGGTATCAAGAACTGTTGACAGATTTACTTTAATCTCCTTTCCTCTGTTACTGATGAGAAAAAGATAATGATAGAAACCTCTTGCAAAGATAGGCTTATATCCCCTAGCTGAGTGTGCAGGTCAGTGGCCAGCATGTGTGTGGAGTTGTGCAAAACTCCACTGCCTCTGTTTGAAGCAGTTTTGTTACCCTGCCCCCAGGGGAAGCTAGTAATTTCCTTCCCAGTTCTCCCGTCTGCTCCTGGGAACCACTCATTTTTGTTCTGTCTCAATGGAACTATTCTGAGCATTTTCTGTAAGTGGGACCATGGGCTTTGTAGCTTTTGTGTCTGATTTTGTTGTTTATTTAATTAAAAAATTTTTAATTAATTTATTTTAAAAAATTATTTATTTTTTTAATTTTTTAAATTAATTTTTTTGTGTGTATGAATGTACTGTCTACATGTAGGTTTGTGCACCCGTGTCGTGCAATGCCGCGGAGGTTAGAAGAGGGCATCAGATTCCCCTGGAACTGGAGTTAAAGACGATTCTCAGCCGCCATGTGGGTGCTGGGGATTGAACCCAGGTCCTCTGCAAGAGCAGTTGGCACTCTTTTTTTTTTTTTTTTTGGTCTTTTTTTTGGCACTCTTAACCACTAGGCCATCTCTCCAGCCCAATTTTTAAAATTTTATGTGTATTGTCCGCATGTATGTATATAAGCGCGTTCATGTGTGCCATACCCATGGAGTCAGAAGAGCGTGTTGGATTCCCCTGGAACTGGAATGTGCTTAGCCACCACGTGGGTGCTGGGAATTGAACCCACATCTTCTGCAAGTGCAGTTCAGTCACATCTGGGTCTCTAAGTAAGGACGCTTCTTGTGGGAAGAACAGGTAACTCAGGACTGTCTTGCTCGGTGTTTGCTATCATCTCTAATGTTGTCCCTTGGGCATCCTGGGTTCTTGCTTTTGATTTCAGTAGCAGCTGAGACATGAACAAGTAGAAGGGGCAGCAAGGGTAGAGTTAGCCTGTACCAAGTGCTGAGCCCCAGTGGCTAGAAGAGGCTTGTCAGCGAGTTGTGTTCATATCACTATCAATACCAAAGAACAGAATTTTTGCTGGTCTATCTTTCAGGATTGGCCCAAAGAATGTTTTCACCAGTATCCAAATTTTTCCTTCCCACCTGCAAACAGGATTTGAGGGGATTTAGGCTAAGTCTTTACTAGCGAAGCCCTTGGGATTTGGGGTATAATTAAAAGCCATCAGTAATTCTCTAATCTCCTTTTAGCCTTATTAGCCAATAATAATACCATTGCCAGCTCTCAGCAGGAAGGGCTGGTGGTCTTTTTCTCTCTTTCTTTAATCGTTTGCCCTCCCTATGGCATAATAATAAGTAATTACCATATGTTACAGACATAGTTACTCTGTGCCATTCATTGAGTATATGAACGCATTACTTGTATTAACTTACTGTAATCTTCGCAGCAACACAGGGAGGCTTATCTTGTTACTTGGCAGATAAGCTAAAGCCCAGAGAGGATGAATAACTTGCCTAAGGACAGTGGAATGCCTAGTGAGTGGTGGGGCAGGATGCAAATCTGGATACACAGTGAGTCCAGTTATCCCATAATTCAGAGTAACTAGTCATTTTTATTTTTGTCTAAATAGAAAGTTGAAATGAGTCCATTCATGTGATAGGCTCTATATGGTTCTCTTCTCTTTCTCTGTGTGTATATATATGTGTGTGTTAAAGGCCCTTTAAAGCTCTAAAACACAGAAGATTGTATGTATTGTTAGAAAAGTTTGTTAGGGCTGGGCGTGGTGGCACACGTCTTTAATCCTAGCACTTGGGAGGCAGAGGCAGGCGGATCTTTGTGAGTTCAAGGCCAGCCTGGTCAGCAGAGTGAGTTCCAGGACAGCTGGAGCTACAGGGAGACCCTGTCTTGAAAAGACCAAGAAAAAAAAAAAAAAAAGAAAGAAAAGTTTATTAGGAAATCTATTAACTGTTTTCTCAAGAGAGACGTTAAATGAATATGTTTCCCTTTAGTGTTTCCTTTATCGAAGCCCTAGAGAGAATTAGTCTCATAGGAAGAAGTAGTTATTAAAACTCTGCTGCCCCATATTTTTTCCCCCAAATAGAACTCTCCTCTTCCCCTTTCATTATTAAAAATTACTACCTGCTCATTGCAAGACCTTAAAGAAGTAAAATTCTGTTATCCCAGTAGCCAGCATTAATGTCACAGTATTTATTTTTTTTGGTGTTTTTGAGACAGGGTCTCCCCTTAGTCCCACCTGGCCTGGAGCTCACTCTGTAGACCAGGCTGGCCTTGAACTCACAGAGATCCTCCTGCCTCTGCCTCCCCAGTGCTAGGATTAAAGGTGTGCACCACCATGCCCGGCAAATGTCACACTATTTGAAATATATCTTTTTGAGAATATTGCTCTTGGGCAGTCAACATAGAAAAACACGTGTCTATCTTTTACATGTTGCTTGTTTTGCTTTAACACAAAATTAGAATATTCTTTATATTCAGCAATATATTTTAGAGATCTTTGTTATTATCCTTTATAAATATTTCAGAATATTTAAAATGGATTTAAATACCCCATTCTCCCTTTAAAAGTGTGTATGGGGGCTGGAGAGATGGCCTAGCGGTTAAGAGCGCCGACTGCTCTTGCAAAGGACCCGGGTGCGATTCCCAGCACCCACATGGTGGCTGAGAGCCGTCTTTAACTCCAGTTCCAGGGGAATCTGACGACCTCTTCTGACCTCCACGGCATTGCACGACACGGGTGCACAAACCTACATGCAGACAGTACATTCATACACACACAAAAAAATAAAAAATTAACAGTGTGTATGCACACAATATATGTGTGTACCAGCCTGCTGAGTCCATTTAGTGTGTATGCACACACTATATGTGTGCATCAGCCTGCTGAGTCCATTTAGTGTGTATGCACACACTGTATGTGTGCATCAGCCTGCTGAGTCCATTTAGTATGTATGCACACACTGTATGTGTGTATCAGCCTGCTGAGTCCATTTAGTGTGTATGCACACACTATGTGTGTGTATCAGCCTGCTGAGTCCACTTAGTGTGTATGGACACACTATATGTGTGTATACCAGCCTGCTGAGTCCATTTAGTGTGTATGCACACAATATGTGTGTGTATCAGCCTGCTGAGTCCATTTAGTGTGTATGTACACAATATGTGTTTGTATCGTCCTGCTGAGTCCATTTAGTGTGTATGCACACACTGTATGTGTGCATCAGACTGCTGAGTCCATTTAGTGTGTATGCACACACTGTATGTGTGCATCAGCCTGCTGAGTCCATTTCGTGCATATGCACACACTATATGTGTGCATCAGCCTGCTGAGTCCATTTAGTGCGTATGCACACACTATATGTGTGCATCAGCCTGCTGAGTCCATTTAGTGTGTATGCACACACTATATGTGTGCATCAGCCTGCTGAGTCCATTTAGTGGTGCTCATGTGTGCCTTGGTTTTCTCCAGTCCCCCCCCCCTTTTTTTTTTACATGGTCTTAAGTTCAGCCTGGCCTCAAACTTGCTATAATATGTAGCCCAGGTTGGCCTTGAACTCTTGGATCCTGGGGCTTTTTTAGTGGATGGGGATCAGCATGATTCACCATCCTGTGATTTATTTTTATTTTTTGATGGAACAGAATCTCACCATGTAGCCTTGACTGGCTTGAAATTCACTGTATAGACTAGCCTGGCTTGGATTTTGAAGTGATTCTCCTGCTTCTGTCTCCTGAGTGCTGGGATTACAGGTGTGTGCCAACACACCTAGGCAAAATTCCCTTCCTTTTTTGTTTTTATTTTTTGGGGGGGCAGGGTTTCCTGTGGCTCAGGCTGGACTTGAACTCACTATACAGTCAGGAAGGACCTTAAACTCTGTATTCTCCTGCCTTTACCTGATCTGTGCTAGCTGGGGAGCTGATTTTATAGAATAAGCAAAGTGTTTTTGGTAATCTGTCATACAAGATAAAATTCAGGTTTCTTCTAGCTTATTTTAGTGCAGTTTAATTATATAAAAGATTGTACAAAAGATTATTTAAGTTTATTTCCATTCATTTGCAGAATGAATTTTGTCTAAGTAGTAGTTAGGCTTAGAGGTGTCATGTTAATAACGGATGAGAAGAAGTCCCCTGCTGAGCAGTATAGGACAGTCTGAACTAAAGGTCATCATGTTGTTGGTTCTTTTCTGTTGGGCAGTATGTTATAGACTTTGGGTGGTTCCTTTATGGGGACCCATGAGTTGACTTGGTGGGTAAAAGCACTTGCTGCACAGCCTGGAGACCTGAATTTGATACCTGGATCCCAAGTAAAGGTAGAAAGAGAGAACTGACTCAACAGAACTGTTGCTCCCCTTTTCTCTGTCTAAATTAAAAAAAAATACATAAGCTAATTAACCATAGGAGATAAACCCTGGAGGGAGGACTCAGTCTCGGAGCAGGGATTGCTCTAGTTCCCCATCACTCTGGTGCATCCTAGGGATGGCTGAAGGCTCTGGCAGGAGGGATTCCCCAGGAGGTGATAGCTAATGCCGGATTCTCTGGTGAAGAGTGGGAACAAGCAGTGATAACAGACTGTTCTGCTATCGCCATGTGATTTGTGTCTTTATATTGTACTTTTGCCTCTAGTGATGCAGTGCAAACATTTGCCTGAGCTGCTTTGTGTTGGAGAACAGGCTGTGAAAGAATAATGACTGCAAATGTTTCCTTGAGACCTTACTAAATGATGCATTTTCTTTTGTATTGCTTTTCAGAATGAAAGCCATAGAGAGTCCCAACAAAGATGATGATACACAGTGGCTGACCTACTGGGTTGTGTATGGTGTGTTCAGCATTGCTGAGTTCTTCTCGGATCTCTTCTTGTCATGGTTCCCCTTCTACTACATGCTGAAGGTACAGTGGCTTCTACACGGCTTGTTTCCTTCCACATATGTAGTGTCTTTGCTCTTTGCCATGGAAAGTCCCTCTCAGGACTTCAGTATAAGGAACAAGAACAACTATTTGAATGTTGGAAACTGGTGACTCTCGTCTCAAATAAGAAAACAAGATTGGTTGTCCAGTTTCCATGAGTTGGAAAGACAAGGCAGACAGAAGTTCTAGAACAGTGCAAGTTACTGGGACCCCATCTTCCTGCCACAATATGTGTGTGCGATGAGGAAGTACTGCAGATTTTAGGATGTTGTCAGAGCCATTATTTCAGGGGCGGGGGACACCCTCATTTCTCATAATAGGTTGGAGAAAGAAAATGTACAGTTGGCTGAGACAGTCACCTTGGCAACTTTGGTAGGCTCAAAAGTCAGCACTGGGCTCCCCACCAGATCTTGTGCTTGGCACGTGACTAGCCTAAGTTGCCAGCATTGGGAGAGAGGATACGAAGCCAAACTCATTCTTTTTTTTTTTTTTTTTTTTAATTTTTATTTATTTTCGTATGTGTTTGAATGTACTGTCTGCATGCAGGTCTGTGCACCCGTGTCGTGCAATGCCGCGGAGGTCAGAAGAGGGCATTGGACTCCCCTGGAACTGGAGTTCTCCTGGAATTGGAGTTACAGACGGTTCTCAGCTGCCATGTGGGTGCTGGGGATTGAACCCAGGTCCTCTGCAAGAGCAGTAGGTGCTCTTAACCACTAGGCTATCTCTCCAGCCCAGCCAATCTCATTCTTTACTGGGTCTCTGTGCACTCTTGACTTGCACCAGTGGGGAACGAGAAAGAAAAAGTTCACCCTTCTGGGGCTGGAGAGATGGCTCAGTGGTTAAGAGCACCAACTGCTCTTGCAGAGGACCCAGGTTTGATTCTCAGCACCCACATGGCAGCTAAGAACCGTTTTTAACTCCAGTTCCAGAGGAATCCGACGCCTTCTTCTGACCTCTGAGGCATTGCACGACATGGGTGCACAAACCTACATGCAGACAGTACACTCATACACATTAAAAAAATAATAATAAAATAAAATAAAAAGCACTAAAAAAGAAAAAGTTCACCCTTCCCATGGACTTGGTGGTTCTCTTTCACCAAATGTGACAAGCTGTCTTCTGATGATTGCTCAAGTGTCTCAGAAGAGGCCTGGCTTTGGGTCAGTTGTGATTTAAATAAAGCCTCTGCTTCTCAGACCCGCTGATGTGACAAGCTGGGGAAGGTGGTGTGTCCAGCCTTCAGGAGCTCTTGGTTGTCGTCTCCCCCTTCGTTTCATTAGTGTTCATTTTAAAATGAATACACAAGGTACATGTGACATCATTTGAAGCCTCAGATTGTCCTGAAAGGTTGTAAAGAAAATAAAAAACACAGTTCTGTACCTTCCTTAAACAACAACAACACAGTGGTGTTGCTTCATTTATGGTAATTTATTTATTTTTGTCATTTACCTCTACTTTTGGGTTAGTCACTTTTTTCTGGTTTAAACATTAGCTCTTGATTCTCACATAATGATTTGTCTCTCCTTCCTTCCTCATCTCTGTCAGATATTTAGAGCGCTTCCATGTCCCTGTCCTCCTGAGAAGCCGTCATAATTTCTTTCTTTTTTGTATGTGTGTGGTATTTTTTGAGACAGGGTCTCCCTTTAGCCCCAGCTGGCCTAGAGCTTACTCTGTAGACCAGACTTGCCTTAAACTCACAGAGATCTGCCTGCTTCTGCCTCCCAAGTGCTGGGATTAAAGGTGTGCACCACCACACCTGGCTGGTACATCATTTCTTTAGCTAAACATTCACCATTTGCAAAATTGTGGATTTGAAAAGGCTGTTTAGTCTGACCACATAGTGTACATGCAGTATTCCTGAAGTTTATTTTCTTAACAACTAATAGTTGTTTATTTCTTAATAACTAATTGTTATTTATATATCTTAGGGCCTATTTATAGTATGTTTAGCTTTTAAAATTTTTATTTCTACATTTTTTTCACTTAAAGTTTTTTTTTTTTTTTTAGTCTTTTTGAGACAGGGTCTCCCTGTAGCCTCAGCTGTCCTGGAACTCACTATGTATGTAGACCAGGCCAGCTTTGTGCTCAGAGATCTGCCTGCCTGCCTGCCTGCCTCTCCAGTGCTAGGATTAAAGGTGGTCAGCTCCCCATCTTGATTTTTTTTTTTTTTTTTTTTACAGCTGTAGCCCCAGCTGGCCTGGAACTCAGAATGTAGACCAGGCTGGCTTTGATCTCACAGAGAGATCTGCCTACGTCCCGAGTGCTGAGATTAAAGGTGTGTGCTATAGCACCTGGCCCTATCTTGATTATTAATTCTGAGATAGTCTAGACTTAGTTTTCCTTTGCTTTAGTCCTAGCCTTTATTTAAAAAATGTTTGCATGTTCCTTTTTCCTTTCAATTTAACCTAATTTTTACATTTGTTCATAGCAACAATTTTGTAATTAATGCCCTACATTGTGATTTTTATTTCAACTATCATGTTTTTCAAACCTGTTTTTGCTAGGCTCTTAGTGTTTTCTTGTTTATATTCATATTGATAACACCTTTTCTTTTCTTTTTTTTTTGGTCTTTTCGAGACAGGGTCTTCCTGTAGCCCCAGCTGTCCTGGAACTCATTCTGTAGACCAGGCTGGCCTTGAACTCACAAAGATCCGCCTGCCTCTGCCTCCCAAGTGCTAGGATTAAAGGTGTGTGCCACCACGCCCGGCTTGATAACACCTTTTCTTAAAAAAATTTGTTGGCTGATGGAGTGGCACACACCTTTTTTTTTTTTTTTTATAATAAAATAAATTAAAAAATTTTAAAAAAGAAATATTTGTGCAGTGTTCTCCCATTATAACGTCATCCTTGGGAGCTATACAAATGTGTTTTTGTGAAGTTTGAGGAGAAAAAAAATACAGTAGAAGTATCATGTCACCTGCGGCACACAGTAGCAGCTTTGCTGAACTGCAGCAGAGCAGAACATTATACCCTTGTATTGTGAGCAATTTAATTCCAGTCAAAGAGCATCATGTAAGATCAATACTGTTAATTTTAACTTAATTGGTTTCTTTTAAATTAGTTTTCACATTTGTTTGGGTTTCATGGCTTTGTAAGAGTCAGAAGCATAAGAAATTTATTGGTAGTTTATGCTTTGTCAAACTTTAGTAAGATTATAATAAGCAGGCTTAAGACAGTACTGGAAGTGCATGAATACTATATTTTTAAAATAAAAGTTGGAGAGCTAATGCTCTATAGACTTGTAGATTACAGACAATTGAGGCCTCCTTGAAGATTATTGTGCTAGTCTTTCATTTATTATTTTTATTTTAATTTAGGTGTATGAATGTATTGCCTTCATGCATGTAAGTGCACCCATGTCATGCAATGCCTGCAGAGCTCAAAAGGGGGTGTCAGATCCCTTGAAATTGGAGTCACAGACAGTTGTTAGTTGCCATGTCAGTGCTGGGAACTGAACCTGGGTCATCTGGGAGCATGCTAGTCTTTCATTTCTGGATCTGGGGTCCAGGAACTCTGGGTTAGGAAGTGATCAAAAGTAAGCTGGGAAAATGGAAGTGGGGGTGGGGATAGTGATAAGAGTGGAGAAGCAGGGAGTTGAGGATAGGGGTGTTTCAATAACTGAGTCCTCTCTTGAAGACTCCCAGGCACACACCTTTTTAATTCCATCTCTTGGAGACAGAGGCAGGAGGATCTCTGTGAGACTGAGGCCAGCCTGATCTACATAGTGAGTTCCAGGTCAGCCAGGGGTACATAGTGAGATCCTGTCTCAAACAAAATGAAGCAAAACAAAATTTGTAATTTTATTTCATCTGTGTGTGCATGCATATGTGCAGAGGTGTGTGTGTGTGTGTGTGTGTGTGTGTGTGTGTGTGTGTGTGTGTGTGTAGGTAATCTGAGGACCACTTTCAAAAGTCATTTCTCTTCTACCGGGGGTTCTGGCAATCAAGCTCAGGTCACCAGGCTTGCAGAGCAAGCACTTTTACATACTGAGCCATTTCATGGGCCTCTTTCTTTTTTAGTGGTTAGCAGTCTGTTTTCAAATTCTAGGTCACTCAGTTCTAATATTTTTGCTCCTGACTGAATCTATAGTTTATTATGTTGTTTTTCTTTTTTAGAAGCAGTTTACTCATGAAATATCTTATTATTTTGGTCTGCAAACCAATTTTCCCCAAGGGTTCCGTAAGCTGTCAGGCCCTGGAACAAGGCCACACCCATTCATGCTCGTCTTCAGGCAGCGCTGACGAGAGTCCTCTGCAAGAGCAGTCGGTGCTCTTAGCCGCTAGGCCATCTCTCCAGCCCCAGGGTTAATGAGTTGTTGTTTTTTTTTTAATTTTTTAAATTTTACTTATTTTTGTATGTGTATGAATGTATTGTCTGCATGTAGGTCTGTGCACCCTGTCGTGCAATGAACTGGAGTTCCGGAATTGGAGTTACAGAGGGTTCTTAGCCGCCATGTGGGTGCTGGGGATCGAACCCAGGTCCTCTGCAAGAGCAGTCGGTGCTCTTAACCGCTAGGCCATCTCTCCAGCCCCAGGGTTAATGAGTCTTAGAGGCAGACGGGGCAGCAGAGGAAGCATTGAAGAGTCCCCATCAGACAGCTCCTCTTTGTCTCCCCTCCACCCTTTCCCTCCCATCTCCAGAGCTGCTTTTAGTTGTACTTCTGCTGGAGCCTCAGTGATGGGGAAACCGGCCTTTGGTTGGCTAGTTCTGCTCTTAACCACCAAGGCATCTCTCCAGCCTCATTCCTACCTATTTTCCTCGGTGCCTCACAAAGACAGGTTTTCTGTACTAAAATCTTTGATTTAGAAAAGAATGTAGAATGATTTTTGTTTTGTTTTGGTCTCCTAGTCTGTTGCTCCAGCTGGCTTGGAACTCACTATGTAGACCAGGCTGGCCTAGATAGATCCACCTGCCTCTGCCTGCAAGCATTGAGATAAAAGATGTGTGTGGGTCACCATGCCAGGCCCAGGAGAGTAGTTTTGTTTTTTTTTTGTTTTTTGTTTTTTTTGTTTTTTTTTGTCTTTTCAAGACCAGGGTCTCCCTGTAGCCCCAGCTGTCCTGGAACTCACTCTGTAGACCAGGCTGGCCTTGAACTCACAAAGATCCGCCTGCCTCTGCCTCCCAAAGGAGAGTAGTTTTGAGATATGGAACCAAGATAAAAAGCAAGAGTCACAAATAGGATTTGATAAAGTTGAAATAAAAATTTTAGAGCTCAATTTCTGCCAGTGTGGTGGCTCATGCCTTTAATCCCAGTACTCTGGAGGTAGAGGCAGGCAAATCCCTGTGAATTCAAGGCCAGCTTGGTCTACATAGGGAGTTCTAGGCCAGCTGGGGCTACAGGGAGACCTTGTCTCAAAAACAAAACAAAACAAAATAAAAAGTAATGACAGACTAGGAGGATATCTTTACAACATTTATATCAAATAAGGAATTAATATGCAAAAATATATAAGAAAAAGGAAAACAGGCAAGGTTTCTGTATAGATATTTATAGAAAAGGAAAAATAATGAATATGAGGCTAGGAAACATGTCACTAGTGGTTTGAGAGTGTGAGTTAAGACAGGGGAATTCCCATGATCTGCTGACTAAATTGGCAGGTAGGTTTTGTTTTGGTTTGATTTTTGAAACAGGGTCTCACGTAGCTAAGGAAATATTCATGGAGAATGAGGGTTGCACAAGAATATTCATCGTGGGATTTTTGTTATAGGTTGCATAAGAATATTCATCGTTGGATTTTTGTTATAGGTTGCATAAGAATATTCATTGTGGGATTTTTGTTAGAGGTTGAACAAGAATATTCATTGCAGCCAGGCGTTGTGGCGCACACCTTTAATGTCAGCACTCAGGAGGGAGAGGCAGGCAGATCTTTGGGTTCATAGCTGGGGCTACAGGGAGAACCTGTCTCAAAAAGACAAAAACAAATACTCATTGCAGGATTTTTGTTATAACTAAAAATTATAATCTGAGCTGGACATAGTGGTGCACATCTTTAATCCCAGCATTTGGGAGGCAGAGGCAGGTGGTTCTCTATGGCCTGGAATTCTACAGAGTGAATTCCAGGCTAGCTGGGTCTACAGGGAGACCTTGTCTCAAACAAAACAAAACAAAACATGAACTGAAGGATTCATCAGCAGATTAAGTGACTAATTGACAATAGGATATCCACACAATTATGTGAAATGAAATAAATCCATATGTGTAGATAAAGAAATTGCTACATGATTAATTAATCATGAAATATTATAGAGCAATATATATAAAATTTGAAAGGTGAGACCAGGTGTGGTGCACACCTGTAATTCCAGCACTTGGGAGGCAGAGGCAGGCTGATCTCTGAGTTCAAGGCCAGCCTGGTCTACAGAGTGAGTTCCAAGCCAGCTGGGGCTATAGGGAGACCCTGTCTCAAAAAAAAAAAAAAAAAAAAGACAGGCTTTCAAAAATCATTTAAAATTTTAGTTATATATATATATTTAACATTTTACTTGAAAATATTTTGTCTTGTAAAGTATATATAAAAAAATTTCTGATTTTTAATGCCAGCAGAAAGAAATGTAATTCAGTTATTTCTGAATTAGTATATGTCACAGTAAGATAGTTCTAATGGTGTAAACCTTAATATATTATCATAGGTATATTTGTGTATTTAAATGATGATTTAGGTGATTATATTTTGTAAAATTTTAACATAGGCAGTTCAGAAAGCTCATCTAAGATACACCCCCAGGCTCCCCAGAATTCAGTGTGCTCACATTGTTTCATGATATTTAGTTGCATTGCTCTGTGTAACATACCTCATGGGTTCTGGTGGCTTGGAATCTTTACTTCCTTATTTTGATCAGGGCTATGTAAAGAAGCTGGCTAAGCGTGAGCCTATAGCGACCCAGCAAGCAACAGTCCTTCCGCTTCAAGTTCCTGCTCTGACTTCCCCAGTGAGGGACTGTGACATGTAAGCTGAAATAAACCCTTTCCTCCCTCAAATTATTTTTGGCCAAAATGTTTTTTTCTGGTCTTTTCGAGACAGGGTCTCCCTGTAGCCCCAGCTGTCCTGGAACTCACTCTGTAGACCAGGCTGGCCTTGAACTCACAAAGATCCGCCTGCCTCTGCCTCCTGAGTGCTAGGATTAAAGGCGTGCGCCACCACGCCCGGTGCCAAAATGTTTTATCACCGCAACAGATATAAAGCTAGAACACGGGGGCTGGAGAGATGGCCTAGCGGTTAAGAGCGCCGACCGCTCTTACAGAGGACCCGGGTTCGATCCCCAGCACGCTCTTACAGAGGACCCGGGTTCGATCCCCAGCACCCACATGGCGGCCGAGAACCGTCTGAAGCTCCAATTCCAGGAGAACTCCAGCTCCAGGGGAATCCGAGACCCTCTTCTGAACTCCGCGGCATTGCACGACACGGGTGCACAGACTTGCATGCAGACAGTACATTCACACACATACAGAAATAAATAAAATTAATAAAAAAAAAAGCTAGAACACTGTTGGAAGATAGGAGAGGAAAAGGAAAAGGATATTCTCTGGCTTTATTTGTGGTTCTGGGTCAGCAGCCATTTTTGTTTTATTTTTTCCTTGAGATGAGGTCTTATTATGTTGCTCAGGTGCCCTCAAATTATTGTGCATAATTTGAATTTTTTAATTTTATTTACTTTTTTATGTGTATGAATGTACTGTCTGCATGTAGGTTTGTGCCCCCGTGTTGTGCAATGCCGTGGAGGTCAGAAGAGGGTGTTGGATTCCCCTGGGACTGGAGTCAAAGACAGTTCTTAGCCGCCATGTGGGTGCTGGGGATTGAACCCGGGTTCTCTGCAAGAGCAATAGGTGCTCTTAATCACTAGGCCATCTCTCCAGCCCCACACATAATTTGATTTTTAAATTTAACCAGTGGCTTTATTGCAAAGTGGCTATATTGCAAAGACTTTCTAAGACTTAGATTTTTTTAAAAATATGCCAGACTGCCGGGTGGTGGCGCACGCCTTTAATCCTAGCACTTGGGAGGCAGAGGCAGGCTGATCTTTGTGAGTTCAAGGCCAGCCTGGTCTACAGAGTGAGTTCCAGGACAGCTGGGGCTACAGGGAGACCCTGTCTCGAAAAGACAAAAAAAAAAAAGCCAGACTGGCTGGGTGTGGTGGCACATGCTGTTAATACCAGCACTCAGGAGGCAGAGGCCAGCCTGGACTGCATGGCTGATACATACTTTTTGAAATATACTTTGTTTTTTCAGGCATTAACTAGGCTCTGACTAGGACAGTCCCCTACAGTTCTCCTGCTCTGGAGAGCAGTGGAAGCAGAGACAGAACAGCATGTTAGAGTTTGGGGGGGTCTCTGTGTCAGCACTAACACAACAGTGCAGTCAGGGCAGCCGCTCTTTGAATGGCCATTAGAAGTGGGCTTGGAGTTGCCCTGGGAGAGCTATCAGCTGGCACCTGCTCTGGAGCGCAGCTTGATAAAAAATGTCTGTGTGAATGACGTTCATAAATGTGGCATTTATGGGCTAAAGAATAGTTGTATAGATTAAGAGGGAGTTTAGGGACTAGAGAGATAGCTCAGTGGTTAAGAGCACTGACTGTTCTTGCAGAAGACATGGGTTCAATTCCCAGCACCCATATGGTGGCTAGCAACAGTCCATAACTCCAGTTCTGACCTCCACTGGCATTGCATGACATGGGTGCACTTACACATGCAAGGCAATACACTCATACACATAAAATAAAAATAATAATTTTTTAAAAAGGAATGTTAGGCGCACGCCTTTAATCCTAGCACTTGGGAGGCAGACGCAGGCGGATCTTTGTGAGTTCAAGGCCAGCCTGGTCTACAGAGCTAGTTCCAGGACAGCTGGGACTACAGGGAGACCCTGTCTTGAAAAGACCAAAAAAAAAAAAAAAGGAATGTTAAAAACTGACATCTGAGTATTGCCTTGAGAGTTGAACAGTAATTAATCTTATTTTAATATAAGAGAATGATTTTATTTGAGACTTGGAAAATTCTGAGGATATAGGTAGAGGGCAGTAATTAATTTACTGCCTCAAGACAGTAGCAGGAAGTGCCAAGTGGCTAGTCTGGCAAGAAGCCTACAACATAATTACATTGAAGAGACAGAAATGCAGGCTTGACGCTGGTCCTGTCTGCTGGGCCTGCCCTGATTCACACAGAGAGCTGCAGAGCTGCAGAGCTGCATCTCCATAGGCAGACAGTGTTTCAGGGGTTTAACCAGTGAGTAATACCACTGCTTTACTGCTGCCTATTTGAAAACAAACAAAACAATGGTATGACTTTCCGAAAACCCTACAGAGCAGAAAAATTGGCTCAGACATGCTGACTTACCTAAACTCCTGAAATAGACCCCTCTCAATTCCTCATTTAGTGACAACTTGACACTTTGTTTTAATTTGGGCATCTGTCTCTCTATGAATAATTCATTCCTGAAAATCAGACATTCTGTGGGTATCACACACTCACACACACACACACACACACTAATAATAATTTTAAAGTATAAAATGGGTTTCATTATGACGTATTTCATAATTCCTTTATCTTCCTTTCTTCCCTTTCTCCCTCCCTTTCTCTATTCTTATTTATTTTAGACAAGCTCTCATGTATCCCAAGCTGGCCTTAACTCTGTGTAATTGAAGATGGCTTTGAATTTGGGGTCTCTTGCCTCCATTTAAGTTAGAGTGCTGGATTTACAGGCTTGTGCCCGCACACCTACTTTATGTGGTACTGGGGATCCAACCCAGGGTTTTGGGTGTGTGTGGCAGGCTCTGTACCAACTGAGCTCCGGCGACCTCAGCCGACCCCCTGCCCTTTCCTTCTTACCTCTTCCTTCTCTTTCTTTGGGTCTTGCTATGTAGCTCGGGTGGTTCATTGTGGGTTGTGTTTTCTCCATATAAAAAAGGCCTGCCGTTAACCTGCAGAGAACACTGGGCATCCAGTGGGAAAATGTCAGAGCAGCACCTGTCCTCAGAGCACTGGAAGCCCGGGAAGTTTCTGGATGCCGGTGCTGCTCTTACCAGTGTTCTGTTCTGTGCAGTGTGGCTTCCTGCTGTGGTGCATGGCCCCCAGCCCTTCCAATGGGGCCGAGCTGCTCTACAGGCGCATAATCCGTCCTTTCTTCCTGAAGCATGAGTCCCAGGTTGACGGAGTGGTGAAAGACATGAAAGACAAAGCCAAAGAGACTGCAGATGCCATCACTAAAGAAGGTGAGTCTGCCATAGTGGGGAGCAGCGAGTGAGGAAGCGACGCCCTCCGCTTGAACGCTGTGCTTTCTGGGCTTGTCCTCCCAGCTCTCCTTGGCTAAATGGCAGTGTCCCTAAAGGAATTCCTGTATGAGTGAGGAAATGCCGTTGGCCTGTGCTTTCCCTGAGCTTAGTCCTCTGTGACACATGTAGCCTTCAGGCATCGTATTAGAAAACCGATTTCTTTACTGCAGAGATTTTAGAGAGTCATCCAGAGTAAACTAAATATAATCTCTTCAGATGGGGTGAGGGTGCTAGATTCCCCCGTAGGCCATTGGAGAGGGCTTGGCTTTGACTCTGAGAAAGAGTGCTACTGCAGAACTTTGAACAGAGGAGACTGGACTGACAGAGCCGGGCGTGGTGGCACACACCTTTAATCCCAGCACTCAGGAGGCAGAGGCAGGTGGATCTTTGTGAGTTCAAGGCCATCCTGGTCTACATAGTGAGTTTCAGGGTAGCTGGGGCTACAGGGAGACCCTGTCAAAAAAAAAAAAATGGACTGATGGAAGAAGGAAGGAAATTGAAAGTCTGGCTAAAATGTTGAGATCTGGCTAGAGGAGATGATAGTACCTTGGTTTGTAGAAGTAGTGATAAAGTAGCAGTAATAAATATGAAATTCTGGATTATTTTGAAAGTAAGGCCAATAGGATTTGCTTATGAATTAGGCTTGGAAGTCTGGGAGAGAAAGAAGCCAACACCAAGGCCTTACAGCTTGAGCTTAGAATGCCACTGAGGTGGGAAGACTAGAACACATTCAGGTAGGAAAATATGGACTTCAGCTCTGGACAGCCAGTGGACGGACGCTGAGAGTTGGGGCGGCAGAGGCAGCAGCCGAGTGCACTGATGGGAAAGCTGCTTGAGGCAGCAGGAAAGCCAGGAGAACGCAGTGTCCTGGGACCAGGAAAGGAGAGGGTTTCAGTGAGGAAGAAGTGTCCACTACGCCTTGTGGGGTAGACAGGCCAGATAGGATGAAGACTGACAGATGACCACCAGATGTAGCTGTGAGGACAGCATTAGCGAGCTCGAGAAAACAAGCTTTATGGCCTGCTGGGAACAAACAGCTCATCAGAAGGAATTTGAGAGACTAGAAGAAATGGCATGAGAATGCTGGCAGCTCTTTGAGAAGTTTCCTGTAGAGGAGAAGGAAAGGGATTGTAGTTAGAAAAGAAGAAAAGTGTCCCTAATTTTTAAACTCTCTTTCAAGGTAGGAGAAACAAAGTATGTTTGAAAATGAGTGGGAATGATTGGGTCGAGGGTAAAAGGTGCCCAGAAGAGAGAGAGAGAATGATTGTCCCCAAGCACAGTGGCTCCATGAGTAGACTGGAGGAGGCAGGATCTAGGGTACAACAGGCATGGTCAGAGGAGCTGGACATTTTGTACAGGAGGGAAGTCGAGGTTTGTGGTAGAGACGCTGGTAGGTGAGTACGTGACTGGAGCTTCAAGACGGGATTTCCTGGCGGCTTCAAAATTCTCATTTAATTGGGAAGAATGCAGAGCAGTAGGTGACGGGAGAGCTCATGTGAGAGCATGGATAGCTATGCAGAGAGGCTGAAGGACGGCCACCGAGTGAGCACTGCATGTGTCGAGGGCCATCGGGTCTCTGTCCCATTCACTTATTTCTGACCTTGGAGCAAGAAGAGAACCCCAAACAAGGATTTTAGACATTTGAAAGAAGTAGGTAGTTAGCATCGTGTAGCAGATTTAAAGAGCTCTGTGGTAGAAGGTGAAAGAGGTGGCTGAGCACTGGGGAAGCCAGGTCCTAGCAGACAGCAGTCCGCAGCACGGACACCTGAGCGGGGTGGCCGCCTTCTGATGTGCCGCTCTTCTCTGCAGGTGTGTGGGCTGCATCCATGGCTATCCTGGGATGCACATGGCCTGCAGGGTATCGGTTGGACATGCCCACAGGTCTAGAGGGACGTTACCCCATTTCCCCCAAGAACCCCTCTCCTCTGGAGTGCTTTTCTGGGCATACAATCCAGTCCACTGAGTATATCTTTCTGTAATTCTTAGGTGTGTTGTAACTTTACGTTCTCATTCCTAGGGCTCAGCAGTTTGGTTTTAAGAGCTCCGCCACTGGTCTTCCTTGTCCTCAGCCTAACTAGCATCCTCTGGTGATGCCGTTTTGACTAGTTTATCCACATTTTATAGCTTTTTTCCCACATTTTATAGCTTTTTTCTTCTACATATCAATATTCTGATAACTAATTTGTTATGATACACTCTGAAACAGGAAGAATAACTCAGTTGGTAGGAACTGGAATTCCCATAGACTCTTAGAGCTTTTACATTCACTGGGATTTTTTTTTTATACAAGATTAGTTGAGAGAAAAGCTGTAATTTCTTTGTTAATGTTTCTTTTCCCCCTCCCTCCTTCTGTCCCTCCATCCTTCCATTCCTCCTTCTTTCCCTTCCTTGAGACAAGGTATGCCTGTATAGCCTCAGCTGGTCTGGAACTTGCTACATAGACCAAGCTAGCCTCTGCCTCTTGAGTGCTGGGATTCAGGACTGCCACCACCATGCCTGGCCTTTCCTGTCAGTTTCTTGGTGACTTCAATTGAATAAAGGGAGGGCAGCTGTCAGGCAGCTTGTGGACAGAGAGGGACTCCTTGTTTCTCCTCAGGAGACTCTGGGATCCCTCACAGAAGCTGCTGTGTGTAGCATTGCTGGTGGCTTCTGGTCATCTCACTCCACCCTCTGTGTCACTCCACCCTCTGTGTCACTCACCAAAAAGGTTCTCAGAACATGTTCCAAGCCACTTCCCATTTTGTGAGAGTCTAGGTAGTGCTGGTATGTTAGGCCTTTCTCTGACTCCTGTCACCGTGAGAATTTCTCTACTTTTGATGATTAAAGGAGGACAGAGGACAGGTAGGTAGTTTAAGTGACTGTAAGAGAGTAAGCAGTAAGGCTAGGTGATCTTCAAGAATTCTGCTGATCTTAGGATTTGAGCCCTGAAGGTTGCCTTATCTATTTCCTGAAAGCCCTCTAGCCCTAACCACTGCCCCTGTGCGCTCATCTGCATGAATCATCCACTCGTTATCTGATGGCCATGTAGCATGACGCTTGATTTACAAAACTTCTGATATCATTTTCTTTCCTCCCAACAGTCAAGAAAGCTACAGTGAATTTACTGGGTGAAGAAAAGAAGAGTAGCTAGAGGCCGGGCTGGGCGGAGCTCTGCACCTCCCGTAGAGCTCTGTGTTACACGAGGGACTGCGGCAGAGTCGTTACTAATGTCGCCTTGGAAACATTTTGTATAAATGGAACGTGATGGAAGTTGTTTTGCTTACTGTTACAGTCTATCTACATAGGGAACATTTTAATTTACATTTAATACAGTGGGCAGTATCTGTAGTTTTGAAGATATTTTGCCTCTGAGTAGGAAAAGACAGACGTGTTATTAACCAGTTCTACAGGAAATATAAACTGAGGTTAAGAGTCTATATATATTCCTTGGACTCTGTGTTTCACTGGGTTCATTATGCATGCATTTTCTTGAACTTACATTTAGGAAATCTTCGTGGTGTAAAGTTTTGTGTAATTCTTAAATGTTTTAATGTACATGTGCATATATAAAGGGAAGTGTTATCTGGGTGTAATGTGTGATGCTGTGAGGAAGGGCCAAGGGAAGGTTATGTGCGCAGCTTGTGACTTGTGTACATTCTGCTGGTGTGAGCTGCTAATAACATTTCAGCACATTAATGCAAGTGAATAATATTCACATGAACACAGTGAGAAATGAAGTTGAGGGGAAGTTGGCCTTGCTGTTTGCCAACGTAGTATACGGAACAGGTTGGCTTGGTAGAGCAGTTGGCCACTCTGTTGGTAAATGGGGAAATTTATGTACACACCAGTGATCTATAGCTCCTCATTCCCTGTAGATATAATACTGCCTTGCCTGCTTCAGCTCTCTGTTTTGGAGATGCTGAAATGTGAACCATTTCTGTTTCACCTTCAAAGCTGAATAACATGTTGCCTTAGTCTCACCCTATGACCCCCATATTCTTTCATCTTAAGGACCCTCTGAAGACATGATTACATATATGATTTCTTTATTGTTCTTTGTTTTTTTTTGAGACAGGGTCTCATGTAGCCCAGGCTGGCCTTGAACTCACTGTATGATTGAGGATGACTTTGAGCTCCTGATCCTCCTGCTTCTACCTCCCAAGTGCTGGGATTCCAGGCTTGTCTCACCACCCCTGGCTTATACACATGCTGGTATAGCATTAGCAGCAGCATGCCAGCAATGGCACCCAGCTCTACCAGTGGCCCTGGGAGGGTGAACGGAAGGAGGCTGCAGCTCATGGTCAGAATGGCAGCGGTGAGGAAAACTGCTCTCACCCCTTTCTCTGGATAGTGAGGCCAAACTCTCAAGAGGTCTCCCTAGTTTGCAAGTCAAGATTATTTGCATTCTACTTAAATAACTTCATTTCAAGTTTAAATAAATGCCTGCAAGTTGATGGGTCGAAAGGTCCAGATGTGAAACCCCGAGCCTTGCACCATTCTGTACGTCACACTTCAACTCCACATCCTCTGAATCAGACTGAGGCAAACTAAAACAATTGTCTAGGAAAAGTAACATGAAATATTTTAAGGCAAACAAAAAATGAGTTCTCTTTCAGATGATTGAGATCATAATGTCAGAAAATATTAAAAAGATATAGTAAGGGACATGGTCACCCTAATAGAATAATATGGATCATAGTTATTTTTTCTAGGAATAATAGTGATTATTAGGTATCATGTGACTTAAAGGAAAAATGTTTTAGAAAATAAGCAGAATTGTTATTGGGAGAAAAGCAGTTGTTAGGTGGAAAAAACAAAGTGTCTCTAAAAGTATTTATGTGCATTTTCCATAAGGAAAAGGACGCCTTTCTTGGTGTCAGAGTAGCAACTTCTGGTGTATAAAATATATGATCAGGCAAGGTATGGTGGTGCATACCTTTAATCCCAGTACTTAGGAGGCAGAGGCAAGCAGATCTCTGAGTTTGAGGCCAGCCTGGTCTACGTAGCGAGTTCCAGGCCAGCCAGAGCTACAGGGAGACCCTGTCTCAAAAAAAAAAAAAAGATCAGATTGTTAATATACAACATATGTTACGTGATGGGGGGCAGACATTTTGCTCATACTTAAGGCTTAATGTCACCGTGAAAGCCACTATAGTAAAATAAATTGTAAAATCATTTTCGTTAATACAACAGCTTTCTCTTACAGCGTATTCTACAAGAAATTTGTTGCTACTTTTGGCATTTAAAGTGTACGTTAATGGCAAAAGTTATGAACTGAATTCTGTTTATATTTCCAAAATAAAATATTATCATGACTTAAAGTGTTGAAAATTGAATTGAGCTTGTATCCACCTACAAACAATCCATTTATTTTTATATGGTTGGAATTTTTTAAATTTTATTTATTTAGCTATTATTTATTTATTTTATTTATTTATTTTTTATTTTTTTTGAGACAGGGTCTCCCTGTAGCTCTGGCTGTCCTGGAACTCACTCTGTAGACCAGGCTGGCCTCGGACTTACAGAGATCCTCGTGCCTCTGCCTCCCAAGTGCTAGGATTAAAGGCATGCGCCACCACGCCCGGCATTTATTTATTTCTGTATGTGTATCAATGTACTGTCTGCATGCAAGTTTGTGCACCCGTGTCATGCAACGCCGCGGAGGTCAGAAGAGGGTGTCGGATTCCCCTGGAACTGGAGTTCTCCTGGAATTGGAGTCTCAGACGGTTCTCGGCCGCCATGTGGGTGCTGGGGATCGAACCCGGGTCCTCTGTAAGAGCGGTCGGGGCTCTTAACTGCTAGGCCATCTCTCCAGCCCCTATTTATTTATTTTTTGAGACAGGGTCTCCTTATAGCCCCAGTTGGCCTGGTATTCACTCAGTAGACCAGGCTGGCCTTGAACCTACAGAGATTCACCTGCCTCTGCCTCTTGATTGCTAGGATTAAAGGCATGCACTACCATGCCGGGCTTAAGACAGTTTTTTTTTTTTAATTTTTATTTATTTATTTATTTATTTATTTATTTATTTATTTATTTATTTATTTATTTTTGTCTTTTCAAGACAGGGTCTCCCCATAGCCCCAGCTGTCCTGGAACTCACTCTGTAGACCAGGCTGGCCTTGAACTCACAAAGATCCACCTGCCTCTGCCTCCCAAGTGCTAGGACTAAAGGCGTGTGCCACCACACCCGGCTTTTTAAAATTTTTTAAAAATTTATGTGTATGAATGTACTGTCTGCATGTAGGTTTGGGCACCTGTGTCGTGCAATGCCGTGGAGGTCAGAAGAGGGCGTCGGAATCCCCTGGAACTGGAGTTCTCCTGGAATTGGAGTTACAGTTCTCAGCCGCCATGTGGGTGCTGGGGATCAAACCCGGGTCCTCTGCAAGAGCATTTAGCGCTCTTAACCGCTAGGCCATCTCTCCTGCCCCTAAAGACAGTTCTTAACACCCATATGGGTGCTGGGAATTGAACATGGGTCCTCTGCCAGAGCAGTCGGTGCTCTTAACGGCTGATATAGCTATATATAGTTACAGAATACCAACTAAACATTTAAAATTCTTGGAAGAGCTCATGCAGCAATTTTGCCTCCTCAAGGCTTAGTCATTCAGATCAACTAATTTACATTACTGCTGCTTTAGGGAGAGTCCTCCATCCTTGCAGAAAATGATCATAGCCTTTAGGTAAATTATTGCTTATCCTCCAGACGTGAAATACTGAATAGAAATGGGTATGCATAGGGGCTGGTGAGATGGCCCAGTGGTTAAGTGCACTGGCTGCCCTTGCAGAGGACATGGGTTTGGTTCCCAGCACCCACATAGTAGCTAACAACCATCTGTAACTCCAGTTCCAGAGGATCCTATGCTTTCTTCTGATCTCTGGGCACTGCATGATATGGGTGCACTTACATACATGTAGGCAATACATTCATACTTACAAAATTAAAAAAAAAAAGAAATGGGTGTGCAGGAGTCCCCCTTATATGAGGGGCACATGTTCCAAGATGCCCATGGATGCCTGAGCCTGGCAACAGTCCTGAGTCCCATGTGTACTGTTTTTTTGCTCTGCATACATACCCAGGACAAAGTTTATAAACTGGGCAAAGTGAGAATTATAAGATACAATTATACTATAATAAAATGATGTGATCTCAAGATATCATTTTTTTGGTCTTTTCAAGACAGGGTCTCCCTGTAGCCCCAGCTGTCCTGGAACTCTGTAGACCAGGCTGGCTTTGAACTCACCAAGATCCGCCTGCCTCTGCCTCCCAAGTGCTAGGATTAAAGGCGTGTGCCACCACGCCCAGCTTGTGATCTCAAGATATCTTTTAAAATATTAATTTCTTTGTGTATGGGCACACATGCCACAGTGTATGTGTGGTCAGTTTATGGGGGTTGATGCTCTCCTTCAATCCTGTGGGTCCCAGGGATCGAACTCAGGTCATCAGGCTTTTTACTCACTGAGCCATCTCATAGGCCCAATCAAAATACAGTGCCATGCTCTATGTCAGAGTGGCTGACCTCAAGTAACTAAAACCAAAGAGTCAAACCACAGATAAGGCAGAGGACCATAAGTAAACAGCCATATTTAATGCTCACTTATTTATTAATATTTTGCCTAAAACTGTGTTAAGAATAGAAAATTCCCACAAATTGAAATGTAATAGTTAACTGAAAATTGAGGGGCTGGAGAGATGGCTCAGTGGTTAAGAACACTGACTGCTCTTGCAGAGGACCCGGGTTCGATTCCCAGCACCCACATGGTGGCTAAGAACTGTCTTCAGGGCTGGAGAGATGGCCTAGTGGTTAAGAGCGCCAACTGCTCTTACAGAGGACTCAGGTTCGATCCCCAGCACCCACATGGCGGCTGAGAACTGTCTGAAACTCCAATTCCAGGAGAACTCCAGTTCCAGGGGGAATCCAACACCCTCTTCTGACCTCCGCGGCATTGCACAACTTGGGTGCACAAACTTGCATGCAGACAGTACATTCATACACATACAGAAATAAATTAAAAAAAAAAAAAGAACTGTCTTTAACTCCAGTTCCAGGGGAATCCGACACCCTCTTTTGCACGACACAGGTGCACAAACCTACATGCAGACAGTACGTTCATACACATAAAAAATAAAAAAAAATTGAATTTTGTGGTGGTGCATGCCTTTAATCCTAGCATTTGGGAGGCAGAGGCAGGAGGATCTTTGTGAATTCAAAGCCTGCCTGGTCTACATAGTGAGCTCCAGGCCAGCTGGGACTAAAGGGAGACCTTATCTCAAAAAGACAAAAAAAAAAAAAAAAAAAATTGCACTAATTTTCTGATTTTCCCTGGCAGCTTGTCTGTGAAAGACTCCCTAAAGAAGGCATATCAACCAGTTATTTCTACCAATAATTAGCACCAGATTTAAGGGAAATCTAAACCACTGTTTTCTACCTGCACATTGCATTACACACAAAAACATCTCGTAGGCTTCAGACAGTGCCATCTATGTGTGTGTAATGGTAAGTGCTTTTAGGGTATTGCTACGTAGTCCACAGTGGCCTCAAACCTTTCTCCTCAGCCTTCCTAGAGCTAGGATTATAAGTACCGGACACTCAGCTCAGCACTTCTCACGTGTGCCTCTAGTCACTCCATACCTTCTGTTCCCACTGCAGCCAGGCCTCTGTCTCATCCAGTCAGGACAGTGTGAGAGCCACCACTGACGTGAGACCTATCTCCATGGAGAGACCCTTGTGACCACCTCTCCTGTGCAGCATCTGGGCCCACAGCCGACTGTTGGGAGGCTAGTACCTTAGCACTGCTGGAGCTGCTGGGTCAGGGGCACTTGCACTATTGGCTTTGAACTCATGATGATCCACCTGTCTCAGCTTCCCCAGTGCTGGGATTACAGGCATAAGCCATCACACCTGGATGGGAAGAATTTTTAAAATTACACTTACTATATGTGTAGTATATGCGAACATGGATGTGTGTGTGCCATGGTGCATGTGTGGCAATCAGAGCTGGACTCAGTTCTTCCTTCTACCGTGTGGGTTCTGGGGATGGAACTTGGGTCACAGGCCTGTACAACAAGCACTGTTACCCAGTGGGCCATTTCTCTGGCTCTTTAGAAGACATTTTGGCAACAGATAATCTACAGTTCAATTAGTGACATACTTTAAAACTCAAGCAAATAGGGGCTGCAGAGATGCCTCAGAAATTAAGAGCATTGGCTGCTCTTGCAGAGGACCCGGGTTCAATTCCCAGCACATGATGACTGACAACTGTCCATAACTCCAGTCTACCTTGATGAACTAAGGGGCAACTTATGACTGAATACACCACCGAAGAGCATTGCTCTTCCTCCCACCTCCAGCAACGGCCTCTGGATCCTTAGGGAGGGGTGGGCCGCCATGGTTGAAAGCTAATGGACCCACTCTGGTGTGAGCCCCCTGCTGGCAAACACAGCTGCTAGGAGTTGAAGAGGACAACGTTCTGTGGTGCCCAGAGGACAGTGCTCCACAGCAGCTCAAAACCACTTCTAGGAAGTGCTTTGCAATGAATTCAGAAGAACCTTTCTCAGTTCTTCAAAGAAAGTATACTCTGTAGTGCAAAAGCAAAGATCGTTTTTAGAAATACAGTAGAAACAGTATCTTTTTGTGTTGAGACAGTTTCTCAGTAGTCCCTAGTCCTGGCTGGCCTCACACTGCCATGTAGCTGAAGTCAGCCTTGAACTTCTAATCCTCCTGCCTCTACCTCTCAAGTGCTACATTGCAGGTATGTGACATTACACTGGTTTGGAAATGTGTTTGCACATGTGGGGGGGAACTAATCCATTTGTGTGTAGGTTGACATCAGGTGTCCTCCCGTTATTTTCTACCTTAGTGTAGGAGATGGGGTCTTTCACTGAACTTGGCATTTGTTGTTTTATGGACTGGCTGGCTGCCCAGCTCCCCTCTGGGATCTGTCTGTCTCCCACCCACTAAGAGTTCAGGTTACAGCTGTGCACCTATACAGCTGGCTTTTGCTTGGGGCCTGGGAATATGAACTTTTTTTTTTTTCCTTGGTCTTTTCGAGACATGGTCTCCCTGTAGTCCTGGCTGTCCTGGAACTCAACTATGTAGACCAGGTTGGCCTTGAACTCACAGAGATCTACCTGCCTCTGCCTCCCAAATGCTGAGATTACAGGCATGCACCACCATGCCAGGCTGGGAATCTGAACTCTTAATGCTGAAGTAGCATGCCCTTTACCCACTGAGCCATCTCACGAATCCAGAAACCACCCGCACGAAGCCACAAAATCAGCAAATTTAAAAGTTTAAAGTGGAACTCCTGACCAGGGCAACACACTAAACCACAAGAGCCTCGCTAATGCTCCTTTTCTTCTGTTCTAGCTTGCATGGTCCCAACACGAACTACCAATTTTATTTCCATTAATAATTTCCTCTACTGTTTAAGACAGGGTCTCACTATGTAGACCAGGCTGGCCTCAAACCTTACAAAGATCAGTCTGCCTCTACCTCCTGGGTGATAGAATTAAAGGTGTGCACTGGGGACTGAGAGATGGCTCAGCAGTTAAGAGCATTGACTGCCTTATAGAGGACCCAGGTTCAATCCCCAGTACCCACATGGCAGGTAACAACTGTCCATCACTCCAGTTCCAGGGGATCCAACACCTTCTTCTGACCTCTGTGGGTACTTACACACATGCAGGTGAAATACACTCATACAAATAAAATAAAAATGATCATTAAAATAGTTAAAAAAAAAAGTGTGCACCACCATGCTCAGCCCATTGGTACTGTTTCATAGCAAAAGCTACAAAAGTCAGTTTAAGTTTTTTTATTTCATTAACTTAAAAGGTGAACAAAATGTGTATTTCAAATTGTATTAAACTTATTTACCTGAAACATATGTTTACACAGAGGATACAGGATTTTCAAGTCACATATGGGAAAGTCATTACCCATTAAAAAATATTCTTTCTTCCATACATACAACTCTTTTCTTTATACTGTATATAAGCCAGATGTGAACTACTGGTGTAAACTTATTTCACGCTGACGATGGAGATGGGAGCCACAAGTGTTCACAGTTCAGTTAAATGATGCAAACAAAGGGCTGTTTCTTTTGGACACAGACGCCTCTGTCCGTGTCCCTCCTTGGACTGTCCTGGTGCTCACACATCACTTCTTCTTCTTGCCTTTCCCTTTTTTACTGCCTTCTCCTTGCTGAAGACTTGTGTCCGCGCCTCCTGTTTTTTGCGTCCTTGTTTTTAGTTTGGGTATCATTTCTGCTGCATACAGCATTACTGACTTACCTAGGGACCAGAAGTTGATTAGTGCAATAATCTAAGAAATAAGACATGGAAGGTTATTAACGTGAACATCATTAGATAGAGCCAAGAAGTTATCACATCAAGAAAATGAGCTGTGATTTTAAACCGAGATGATTTTGAGAACAGGGCCTGTTCAAGGGGAGCCTTTTGAAGAGAGTGTACCGAGTGAGCGATGAAGACACCAAAATGAGCAAAATCAAAGTGTAAAACACCAAGTCTGAAACAAGAATTCTAGCCTTAGGCTGGTGTGGTGGCACATACCTTTAATATCAGCACTCAGGAGACAGAGGCAGGTAAATCTCTGTAAGTTCCAGGCTAGCCAGTGCTACACAGTGTGACCGTGTCTCAAAAAAAAAAAATTCTGGTCTTGGTCCTAGTAACTGGCTTGAAGATTAATATCTAAACAGCAAACCAGAACACAGTGAGAGAAACACAGTCTCTCTCTATGGGGAAACTGAAATGTCATTAAGCTAGCAGCCTTCCTTCCACACCCAGATCTCACACACGCACACAAGCAAACCCCTGCTCTGTCCAACCACCAGCTACTTTGCTTACCTCAACATGCCAAGCTCTACAGCTTTGTTATATGTCTTTTTACAGGTCTCATGATGTAGCACTGGATAGCCTGGAACCTGCTCGATAGATCAGGCTGCCCTTTAACTAATGGCTCAGCTCCTAATCTCCTAAAGTGCTGTGATTAAAGGTGTGTGTGACACCATACCTGGTCCGTTTATCATCTTATTAGAAATGGGAAGTATTCTTTTCAACAATTTTTAGCAATTCTTCCAAATCAAACCCTTTTTTTTTTTTTTTTTTTTTTTTTGTGTCTGTTCTTTGTCTTGATAGTATGGGAAAGAGGAGAAAAACACAAACCAGAATATTTGTGTGTGTGTGTGTGTGCGTGTGCGTGTGTGTGTGTCTGTGTGTGTGTGTGTGTGCGCGCGCGCGCGCGCTTGCATGGTGCTGGGATGAGAATCAAGGGCCTTGTGTATGCTCGGCGGGCATCTACCACTGAGCTTCTTTCCCAGCCCTCTCTGCCATTCTTGAGTTAGAATCTTGTTTCTGGCAATACTAGCTAGCATTTGATATATAAAAACCAAACTAGCCGGGCGTGGTGGCGCACTCCTTTAATCCTAGCACTTGGGAGGCAGAGGCAGGTGGATCTTTGTGAGTTCAAGCCAGCCTGGTCTACAGAGTGAGCTCCAGGCCAGCTGGGGCTATAGGGAGACCCAGTTCGAAAAGACCAAAACAAACAAACCCCCAATCTATCTGAATTGAATAAAACAATTACAGTGCTAGTCTGTCTCCACTTGCAACTCTACTACTCACCATAGCTAACCATGCTTCACCTTCTAGTTCATTTCAAAATCGGGGGCTGGAGAGATGGCTCAGCGGTTAAGAACACCACTCTTGCAGAGGATCTGGGTTTGATCCCAGCACCCACATGCGGCTAAACTCTTATAAACCTCAGCTCCGGGGAACCAACCCCTTCTTTCTGACCTCCGCAGCACTGCACACAGGGTGTACCTACCTACATGAGGGACATACACTCATACACATAAAATAAATAATAAAATTAAAAAATAATAAGCCGGCGTGTGGCGCACGCCTTTAATTAATCCTAGCACTCGGAGGAGAACTCTCTGTGAGTTCAGGCCAGCCTGGTCTACAGAGCGATTCCAGGCCAGCTGGGGCTACGGTGAGACCCGGTCTCAAAAAGGCAAAAAAAAAAAAAAAAAAAAAAAAAAAAAAAAAAAAAAAAAAAATAATAATAATAATAATAATAAAAAAATAATAATAATAAAATCATTTCTATCAATAAGCAATATTGATCAATAAAGTATTTATTTTTAAGTTTAAATGAATGGTACCACACTATGTACGGATAGTTCTGCCTTTTTCATTCATGCTCTTAGGCTTATTTGTATTTACTTGTTTGGCAGCACCAGGGACTGAACCCAGGGCCCTGTGTATACTCAGGGTATAGAGTGCAAATTGGCCTTGAACTCTATATCAGAGGTAGGTTTTGAACTTGAGAATCTTTCTGCTTCAGCTTTCCAAGCAGCTGAGATTATGAGCTTGTACCACCAGGCCTGTCTATTTAGATTTATTAATGAGAGAAATCATTAACAGTCCTCAAAGGTCTCTAGGATCTGAAATAGCAATTAATATCCGCCCATTTAATAATGTTATACTCTTAACCCAAAAGTAATTATGGCCTTACAGAGGTTTATAAAACATTTAGAATGTACTTTGTTTTGAGAAACAGTAAACTATTACATAAATTCTTAAACTAAAGGAATAAATAGAGGCACTTTTATCTCTGTGAACAGTAGTCTTTTCTCTAATCTGCAGGATGCAAATTTATTTAGACCTTTTGTTTTGCTTTTGAAATGAGTTCTTATGTTGTCCAGGTGGGCTTTGAACTTTTGGCAATCCTCCTGCCTCAGCTTTCTGTGTGCTAGGATTACAGATAGTACTATTTATATCTTCTGAAAGACCAGTTTTAGAACTTTTAAAAAAAGAAATGTCGTGCAGGGCGTGGTGGTGCACGCCTTTAATACTAGCACTGGAGTGGGGGTTGGGGGGGGAGAGGCAGGCGGATCTCTGTGAGTTCAAGGCCAGCCTGGTCTACAGAGTGAGCTCCAAGCAAGCTGGGACTAAAGGGAGACCCTGTCTCAAAAACACCAAAAAAGAAATGTCACATAGAAATAACCTATGCCTGAATTTTATGTATTCATTTAAAACAGCTTACGTGATGGGAACTGTACAAGACAGAGGCTGCCGTCATCCTGTCTGAGCTGTACCCGGACTCTGCCTCTGTACTGAACATCACGATTCCATTCTCTGGAGTACATTTTATTTTTCTAATGCAAAACAAAAACAGGCTTTCAGAACATTATTATAACAATGAGATATTACTATCATATTATTATGGACAAGTACAGCAGGAGTCACATCGTACCTCAATAAATACATTCAGTCCAACTGCTATGCATACATCTTGAATCTCCGTAGCTGTAGGATTTTCAACAGCCTAAACAGTTAAAAAGAGAAACACTCAATAGCTGAGTTTTAAGTAGATACTGCTATCTGGTTGTATAAATCATTTCAAATACTATGGATCAAAACATGGACTAACCCCTAGTTTCCTTTTTTACTAAGTGTAGTTGTTTCAATTGCAATTTTACAAAACTCTTGGAACAACACTAATACATTCCTGTATGTTCACCTTTCTTCCAACAGAACATAAACTTTTATGAAGTCAAAGACTTGGTTGGTCAGTATACTCCCTAACACCTAACACAGTATTTTGAACATAGTAGGTGGTCAATGCAAACTGGCTGGTTAAATGACTACTTTAGAAAATCGTTTAAATAATCACTTTAGAAAACTGATCGCATATACTAAAGTTGAACATATGATCTCCTATGGCCTGTAATTTAGGTCTAAACAACAGAAATGCAAATATATGTTCCCCAAAAGATGAGCTAAGGCCTATTCATAACGGCATGATTTATAATAGCCTCAAACAATATCCATCAATAGATGGATATATCCATCAATAGAAGAAAGGCATGTTGTTTATTGATGCTATGTGATATTTCAAAGCAGAACTTCTTAGCAGGGGAAATTTACATCCCCCTCCCACAGGGTATCTGGTAATGTTTGGAGACAGTTTTGCTTCAAGATAATTAGAAAAGAAAGGAAACTGCTGTCTCGCACATAAAGGCCACAGAGGCCATTACACATCCTAAAATGCACAGGACGGTCTCTACAACAAAGAGTTACTTGACCCAAATGTCAGTGGGAGCTTGAGAGATGGCTCAGCAGGTAAGAGTCAACACTACTCTTGCAGATGACCAGAGTTTATTCCTAGCACCCATGCAGGGTGGCTAACAACCACCCATACGTCCACCTCCAGGGGAGCTGACATCCTTTTCTGGCCTCTGCAGGCACCTGAGCTCACAGGTGCAGATTCTAACCCACAGACACACATTGACACAAATGAAAAGAATGTCAATGGTGCTGCTGATCAGAAACTCTTGCTACAGAGCAATTAGAATTAAACTACACTCAAAGGTGCTGGAAATGGGCTGGAGATGGTTCAGCAGTTAAGAGCACATATTGCTCTTTCAGGACGCATGTTCAATCCCCAGTAATCACTTTAGGCAACTCACAAATACCTTTAACTCTGGCTTCCACACGCACCTACACTAGCATGCACATACTCCCGTCCCTCCACATAGACATAGTTTTGTAAAAAAAAAAAAAGACAAAAAAAAAAAAAAAGGTGGTGCAGCTTAGTGACAGAGCACCTGCTTGGCTTATTTAAGTCCTTGCATTCATTCCCAAACATCAATACAAATAAATAAAATAAATTATCCCAATAACAATATGGATAAAACCCATAACCTTAACATTCAGTGAAAAAGAGAGAAAAGCACCTAATGAATAATTCCATACATGTAAAATTAGAAAACAACCCAGAGTCTGAAGCTATGGAGCTAGAAATCAGGACAGTGATTTCCTTGGATGATGTGGAAGGGATAGTGACTAGAAGATAGAGTCTCCCTGCATGCTGGTAATGTTTCTTAAATTTGGCTGCTGTGCCTTGCTGTACTCCCTATATGAAAAAGAAAGGTCAACCACAATTCATACACTTACAGACTAACTTGTTTCTATACATAATAAAAGTTTTAAAAATTCATTTTTCAGAGAGAATCTGAAAGCTTGTCATCAAAGTCTCTGTCAAAGGAGCTCCATGTTGGGCATTGGTCTAACATGAATAAATAAATAAAATATTAAAAAACATTTTTTTAAGTGCTTTTCTTTTCCTAGGAGATAGCAATGTAGATTTTAGTCTTTGAAGTAAGTGCTAAATCAGAGACATTAATACACAAGTAGCTAGTTCTTTGCTTTAGATCTCATTTGATTTTAATTTAATTTAATTTTATTTTTTGGTCTTTTTTCAAGACAGAGTCTCCCTGTAGTCCCAGCTGTCCTGGAACTCACTCTGTAGACCAGGCTGGCCTTGAACTCACAAAGATCCACCTGCCTCTGCCTCCCGAGTGCTAGGATTAAAGGTGTGCGCCACCATGCCAGGCTAGATCTCATTTGATTTTTAAAATGTAATGACTCTTTAAAAGTAGACTATGGCGGGGCTAGAGAGATGGCCTAGCGGTTAAGAGAACTGACTCCTCTTGCAGAGGACCCGGTTCGATCCCCAGCACCCACATGGCGGCTGAGAACCGTCTGTAACTCCAGTTCCAGGGGAATCTGACACCCTCTTCTGACCTCCGAGGCATTGCACGATACAGGTGCACAAACCTGCGTGCAGACAGTACATTCTTACACATATGAAAATAAATAAATTAAAAAATATATATAAAAAAATAAAATAAAAGTAGACTATGGGGCTGGAGAGATGGCCTAGTGGTTGAGAGTGCCGACTGCTCTTGCAGAGGACCTGGGTTCAATCCCCAGCACCCACATGGTGGCTGAGAACCGTCTTTAACTCCAGTTCCAGGGGAATCCGACACCCTCTTCTGACCTGCGCGGCATTGCACGACACAGGTGCACAGACCTGCATGCAGACAGTACATTCATACACATACAAAAATAAATAAAATTAAAAAAAAAAAAAGTAGACTATGGGGCTGGAGAGATGGCCTAGCCGTTAAGAGCGCCGATGGCTCTTGTAGAGGACCTGGGTTCGATCCCCAGCACCCACATGACAGCTGAGAACCGTCTTTAACTCCAGTTCCAGGGGAAAATGACACCTTCTTCTGACCTCCTTGGCATGCACGACACGGGTGCACAAACCTACATGCAGACAGTACATTCATAGACATACAAAATAAATAAAATTTTAAAACAAAATTAAAAAAATTAAAAAATAGCCTTAAAAAATAAAAAAAATAAAAGTAGACTATGAGTTGGGTGTGGTGGTGCATGCCTTTAATCTCAGCACTTGGGTAGGCAGAGGCAGGTGGATCTTTGTGAATTTGAGGCTGGCTTGGTCTACATAGTGAGTTCCAGGACAGCTGGGGCTACAGGGAGACCCTGTATCAAAAAGAAAAGTTATACGCTCAACAAACAGAGGCTCATTAGGAGTAATTTTAAAAAGTATCTTTTTTTTTTAAACTTTATGTATATGTGTGTGTCAGGCAATGGCCACAGAGGCCAGAAAAAGGTATCAGATCCTCTGGAACTAGAGTTAGAGACAGTTGTTAGCTGCCACATGGGTGCTGGGAACAGAAGTTGCAGTCCTCTGGAAGAGCAGTCATGCTCATAACTGCTGAGCCATCTCTCCAGCCCAAGAATAAAAAAAAGTAATCCCAGTTTTGCAATGGTGCTTTCTGGTTTCAGTAATATCAAGGAAAGCACCACAAATCTTGGCTGCTGTTCTCTTCTGATCTCAAAGAAATGCAATGAAGTAGAAGCAGTTCTGGGAATTACCTCAGGAGCCTAGGGAAGACACTCACCTTACTTATGGGGATCCGCCTCCCCTCAGCGATGGTCTTCTTATTGTTTAAGTAAGCAGGATAGATACAGATGAACCTGCCACAGAAAACGCTAGGTAACTGGAGTGGTATGGTAACGACAGTGTCATCATCATTGCAGGCACGTCTATTACTGCTAATTACTCAAGTTTTTCCTTGTATCGCCTCAATTTTACTTAACTCACTTTGAAAGGAAACTACTTGCTACCCTGGATGGAATACACAGCACACAGTAGAAGGCTTTAAAATGACCGAACAAGCTGGCATGGTGGCAAAGCCTTTAATCCAAGCACTCAGGAGGCAGAGGCAGAGCATCTCACATTCTTTAAGAATGGTCAGTATTAGTCCGGTGTGGTGATGCATGTCTTTAATCCCAGAGTTGGGGGTGGGGGTGGGTGGTAGAGGCAGGTGGAGCTCTGCAAGTTCAAGGCCAGCCTGGTCTACATAGTGGGTTCCAGGACACCTGGGGCTACAGGGAGCCCCTGTCTCAAATATCCAGCACTGTGAAACAAGCAAACATAGAACAAAAAACCCCCAACCCAACCCATCCCAACCCAACCCAACCCAACCCAACAACCAACCACCAACCAAGGGGCTGGTTAAGAGCGCTTGCTGCCCTTGCAGAGGGTCTGAATTTGGTTCCCAGCACACAATGTCAAACAGCTCTAGGGGATCAGATGCCCTCTTCTAGCTTCTGCGAACACTTGCACATATGTTTATGTGTATATATGTACATACGTACACACGTACGCCCACAACTTTAAAGAGACATGGCCTGCCGGGCGTGGTGGCGCACGCCTTCAATCCTAGCACTTGGGAGGCAGAGACAGGCGGATCTTTGTGAGTTCAAGGCCAGCCTGGTCTACAGAGTGAGTTCCAGGACAGCTGGGGCTACAGGGAGACCCTGTCTCTAAAAGACCAAAAAATAAAAAATAAAGAGAGACATGGCCTGGCTTGGTGTACTCCCCAGCACTCGAGAGGCAGAGGCAGGCGGATCTCTGTGCGATTGGGGACAGCCTGGTCTACATAGTGAGTTTCTAGGCCAGCTGAGGCTACAGAGAGACAGTGGCGCAAAAACCCCAAACCAAAACTCAAAGCAAGACTGAAACTAATGTGGCAACTGATACTTTGACAAATCAGCCCGTCAAAAGTTACCGAGAGTGGGGCGGAATTTGGAGTTAGGGCCCTGTGACTGCAGGACCCGGGGGGAGTGCGATGGCGACACCCCAGCGGGTCTAAGCCTGCGACGCCCGCCGCCCTCCTGAGGACCCACCTGTCCTGGTCCGCCGGGGACCGCGCGGCTGCGGCTGCGCACGCCATCGCCACCAGTCCGTAAGCCCCACAGGCCGATCACCAGCCGGAAGTTGACTGGGCGCTCTGAGACAGCCCGATCTTCCGGCGGAAGTCCGACGCATCAAAGGAGCCGGCTTCTGTTTTTTTCCCCGCACTCTTTGGTTCCTGCGCTCAGCGCTCAGCGCCTGGATTTCTAAGAGCGACGTGGCTGGGAAACCTTTCCTCTCGCGAGAAGAGCGCAGAGGCCCGTTTCCCAGCGAAGTTGGACTACGCTGTTTACGCTCACTGTATAAACAAGGAGAGTCTGTGGTTTGGAACGAAATACAGGTAGAACAGGCAGGAGAATGGCCTTTTATACATTTCCTGGGATCTGCAGCTTGCTTTCGGTTGGCAAAGGTGAACTTTTGAATAGTGCGATTGGCAACATTTTGGACCCTGTGTTTCAGTGTGCTGTATATAGACACGTTTTTAAACTTCTAAAGGACACTTTTTAAATTTTATTTATTTTTGTATGTGTGTGAGTGTACTGTCTGCATATAGGTCTGTGCACCCATGTTGTGCAATGCCACGGAGGTCAGAAGAGGGTCTTGGATTCCCCTGGAACTGGAGTTATCCTGGGATTGGAGTTACAGACGGTTCTTAGCCGCCATATGGGTGCTGGGGATCGAACCCGGGTCCTCTGCAAGAGCAGTCAGTGCTCTTAACCGCTACGCTATCTCTCCAGCTCCCCTAAAGGACACTTTTTAATTCCTATTTTTGCATATGTTAAGTTGCTATGTAGGAGGGGAAGAATTCCATCCCTATTTTCTTCAGAGTTCAAGTGACAGAGAACCGAGACTAAAAAACGATAGTGTAACTTTTTCGTGGTTAGGCCTTTGCTTAAAAATAAGCTGGAGAAAAGTTTATTAGAGAGAGCTTAAAAGATGAGTTTTTTGTTTGTTTTGTCTTTTTGAGACAGGGTCTCCCAGTAGCCCCAGCTGGCCTGGAACTCACTCTGTAGACCAGGCTGGCCTGGAACTCACAGAGATCCGCCTGCCTCTGTTTCCCAAGTGCTAGGATTAAAGGCATGGGCCAGTACACCGTGCAAGATGAGTCATTTTAACACTTGTAATTCTCTTGGTTTCAATTTCGCTTTCTAAAAAGAGTTTTAAAAATATTATTTGTCCCTCAGGCGTGGTGGTGCAAACCTTTAATCCCAGCATTTTTTCAGGAGGCAGGGGTAGGCAGATCTCTGTGAGTTCAAAGCCAGCCTGGTCCACATAGGGAGCTCCAGGCCAGCTGGGACTAAAGGGAGACAGAGCCTCTCTCAAAAAGATTAAAAAAAAAAAAATCATAAGAATCTTAGGCCTGAAGATCCGCCTTTCCAGTTTTGCCAAAGCCCCTGGTCATGGGACCACCCCTAGGAGGGCAAGTTCACCTTAATTTATGTTAAAGATATGGGCGGAATACCTGATAAGTTATGAAATTGTGAGCTTTTTCCTTCCAGGATTCCTGCCTCTTAGTGCACTTCTTGTGGATGGGCCTGGCCAGTCACTGGCACGGGCTCTCCTAAGTCTGTCCGTTTTTCTGAACCAGAAAAGTGTGACCTCTTCTTTTCTTCTTCATATCTCATTCTAAATATGTGGCCCTAACCCTTGGCGCTGCCCCAACATCTTGGATCTCTTACTTTCTCTCTAAAGCTCTAAAGTCCCATTCCTCTCCCCACCAGGTGGCTGCTGGCCAGTGTGTCTAATTTCTTAGCTGATTCCAAATTGGTATGGCTTCATGGTCCCGTCCCCCTCCCCCCCCCGCCCCATTCTCCTGCTGAAATTTATGGCACTGAGGATTTTTCCTTAAATGCTAATAAACTTAGCTGGGCATGGTGGCACATGCCTTTAATCCCAGTGTTCAGGAGGCAGAGGCAGGTAGATCTCTGTGAGTTTGAGGCCAGTCTGGTCTACATAGTGAGTTCCAGGCCAGCTGGGGCTATAGGTGCTAGGAACTGAACCGGGTCCTCTGAAAGACCAAGTGCCCTTACCCTGAATGATGAAGTGGTCACTGATGAAAAAAAATTAAAACTTTCCAGAATCTAATGAAAATCAAAACAACATACCAAAAGATGAAAAGTCCTAGGGAAATTTATAGCTACAGGCGCCTACATTAAAAACAACAGAAACCCCCAAACCAAAACAGAGACCTGGAACCAGTGAGATGACTTAGAATTAAGCCTGACAACCTGAGTTCAGTCCTCAGACTCCACTCCACAGTGAAAAGAGAGAGAGCTCTGACTCCTGAAAATTGTCTGATCCCCACAGAATGCCATGGCAGGTGGTGTCTGCATGTACACACACATCATCGGGCATACCTACATACACAAATAATAAAACTTTTTGTTTAAAAATCAGAGAGATTTAAAATAAGTAACTTAACCATGGACCTTAGGACCTTGGAAAAACATGAACAAGCCTATCCTAAAATGAGTAGACAGAAAGAATTAACACTAGAGCATAAATTAATGAAATGTAAACAACCACCACCACCAAAACAATATGAAGACTCAACAAAAAGTTTTTTCTTTGAAAAGATAAACATGATTGACAAACTAACATTTTAGCCAAACTAACCAAAAGAAAGAGGGAAGACTTTGCATTTTCTTTCACAAAATACAAAGTTTTGCACCACATTATAGTAGTGTTCTAACAGGAGAAAATTCCCAAGGCATCCACTGGGAGAATAGATTATGCAATGCTGATTTTTTATCATTCTTAATATTAAAACTGTCATGACAAAGTATGCTGACCATATACAACATGCGGATTATTGCTTAGAACTTGCATGTAGTTTAAAATGGCACATATACAAAGTATACAAACATTTCCGATTTTTAGTGAAAGTACCGAAAAGACATTTATTACCCCTTCAAACAAGCATAACTCAAAACCAAAATAAAAGATATTAAATTGCACTTTAATTACTGATATGTTTTAGTAACACTGATTTATAAATTATCTGGTCTTATGCTTTGTAAATAAAACAAAACTCGTCTGTCTTATGGAAATAAATTAGAAACTGTTCTGAAAATCTCAAGTATATTTTGAGAGGCTTCAAAAATCTTTGTGACAATATTACATATGATCGTCTCAGAAAAAATTGTATATACCACTATAGCTGATGCAGGTACTGCAGTTTTTTAGTAGCTTTTTCAAATAAAATCATTATTACAAATTCAAACAATTCAAAAATTTCATAACTTATCCTAGTTTTAAGAGTACTATGTACATGAAAATTCCTTAAGTAAAAATCAGACAAATTCTCACAGAAATAAACCAAGCAAGAACCAGAATACATAGCAAACTTTATTTACAACTATATTTTTAGGTTCAATTAACCAAGAAATAGCAAATGACTATAATGCACACTTATTACAGAATTGCATAAAAACACAGAAGAAAAAAAAAAAGATGCCTAACAAGTTTCCAGCTAGAGGTATAGTGCTTATAAATCTGAGATTTAAAAATATTTCTCATCGCTTTTGGTCTTGTTTATAGGGCCTGATATCAAGACTGCTGTTCAAAGTGAATAAATGTAAACATTTTCAACACAAACCAATCTTTCGGAGCTACCTATTGCTATCCAAAACATCCTCTGATTAAGGGATGTCATACTATCATATAAGTAGAAGCTGAAGTCCAGACCAGAACAATAATAGGGCTTACTGCTTTCTGTTTTGTACTCTGCAAACACCAAGTAATTCATTAGCTAGTAAGGGGAGCTACATTTCATTAGTACAGGTACTAATGAAATCCAAAAAGTCATGAGGATATATACCTCAAAAACATATGCTGTATTGGGTGGGAGACATGGCTTAGTGGTTAAGTGCACTGGCTGGTCGTTCAGAAGACCCAAGTTTGAATCCCAGCACCCACATGGCAGCTAACTACTATCTCTAACTCCAGTTCCAGGGGGTTTGATGTGCTCTTCTGTCCTCTGCAGGCACTGCACAACATGGGTGCACTTATATACATTCAGACAATATACTCGTACACATAAAATAAAAATAAACATTCCACTAAACTAAGAAACCTAAAAGAAATTAGTTTCTAGATGCACATGATCTACCAAAATCAAACCAAGGTGAAATAACTAAACAGGTCTGTAAGAAGCAACAAGATTACCACAGTAATATAAAACAACTTTTCGGGGCTGGAGAGATGGCCTAGCGGTTAAGAGCACCAACGCTCTTGCAGAGGATCCGGGTTCGATCCCCAGCACTCACATGGCGGCTGAGAACCGTCTGTAACTCCAATTCCAGGAGAACTCCAGTTCCAGGGGAATCAGACACCCTCTTCTGACCTCCACGGCATTGCACGACACGGGTGCACAAACCTACATGCAGACAGTACATTCATATAAATAAATAAATAAAATTAAAAAACAAAACAAAACAAAAAAACTTCTCAATTTCAAAGGTGCAAGGCTGAGATGGATGCTTCTCAGACTATTTCACAAAACAGAAAAGGAACAAATGCTATCAAATTGTTCATGAAGCCAGTATCATCCTGGGAACCTAAAACGAAGACACAACTGAAAAAGAAAATGTATAGCCTAGTCTCCTAGATGAACATGGATGCAAAAATTCCCAATACAGTATTTATAAACCGAAGGCCAGAAAACATCAAAAAGATAATCTGGGCCAGCGAGCTAGCTCAGGGTAAAGGTGCCTACTGGCAAGCCTGACAATCCTAGTTCCCCAGATCCACACAGTGCTGTATGCAACACTAACATACCTAAATCCATCGTACCCACACTCACTCACCCACAAATAAATAATTATCAGAAAAGATCACTCACCTCACCATGATCAAGTTGTCTTCATTCCAGAGGTTCAGGGGGTGATTCAAACACATTCATATCAGTAAATGTAATCATCACGTACATGAACTCAAAGATAGAAATCACATGATTATTCTACTACATGCAAAAAAAGCTTTTGAGAAAAGCTAACATTTCTTCATGATAAAAGCTTCAGAGACTAGGAATGGAGGAGCATACCTCAATGAGATAAAAGGTAGATAAAATGAATCTCTAGGCAACACCATGCCAAGGTGCGAAAAACTCAAAGCATTTTCACTAATATTGGAACAAGACATTTCCTGTACCCTTATTTGGTATAGTGCTAGAATTTTTAGAGAAGTAAGACAGGAAAAGGAAATAAAGGGGATTCAAATGAGAAATGAAGAAGTCAAAGTATTCTCACTTGTAGATGATATGATTATGTAAGAAACTCTAAGAACGGCTACTAGAAAACCCTGATCTACACTTTCTGCAAAGTGGCAAATATAAGTATATGCAATTAATATACTGAAAAAATTAGCCTTCCTATATACCAATAACAAACATGCTGAAAGAAAATGGAAACAACCTCATATATAATTGCCTCAAAACAACAACTGGGGATAAAGTAAAAGAACTGTACAATAAAAAATATTTAAATTGCATTCAGGAGCTCAAGAAATGGCTCAGCAGTTAAGAACACTGGCTGCTCTTGCAGAGGACCCAGCTTCGATTCCCAGCACCCACATGGCAGCTGACAACCATCTGTAACTCTAGATCTAGGAGATCTGATGCCCATTTCTGGCCTCCATGAGAGTTGCATGATACAGGTGTACCTGCATACATGCAGGCAAAACATGAGGTTCTGAGTTCAGTACCCAACATCCACATAAGAAGCTGGGTGTGGTGGCCCTCACTTGTAATCCCTGTACTGGGGAAGCAGAGACAGGAGCATCTTGGGGCAGAGATAGGAGCATCTTGGGGGTTTCCTGGAGAGCCATTCTTGCCAATCACTGAGCTCCAGGTTTGGTGAGAGAATTCATCTCAAAAAATAAGGTGGAGAGCAACAGAGGAAGATGCCCAGTATTGATCTCTGCCCTCCACACAAATGTGCACACATAAACACACACACACACACACACACACACACACACACACACACAGAAAATGAAGTTCAAAGTCATCTTAAGCTACTTAGTGAGTTTGAGGCCACCCTGAGATATATGATACTGTCCCAAACAGAGAAGAGGGGCTGCAGAGATGGCTCAGTAGTCAAAAATGCCTGCTGAGCAATCATGAGGACAGGAGTTCAGATCCCAGCACCCACATAACAAGGGAGGCATTCCACAAACACCTATGATCCAATGCCCTCCTCTGGCCCCCATGCATGCACAGGCATGTATACCCCCACACACGTGCACATACAGTCACACAGACAAGCACATACAGAAAATGTTTTAAAAATTGAAGAAATTAAGCCAGGTGTAATGGTGCATACCTTTAATCCCAGCATGCAGGAGGCAGAGGCAGGAGGATCTCAATGAGTTCAAGGCCAGCCTGGTCTACATAGCAAGTTCCAGGCCAGCTGGGGTTATGAGGAGATTCTGTCTCAAAAGACTATATATATACATATATATACATGTATGTATTATATATGTATATATAAGACTATATAAAAAAAAAAAGGGCTGGAGAGATGGCCTAGCGGTTAAGAGCGCCGACCGCTCTTACAGAGGACCCGGGTTCGATCCCCAGCACCCACATGGCGGCCGAGAGCCGTCTGAAACTCCAATTCCAGGAGAACTCCAGTTCCAGGGGAATCCGACACCCTCTTCTGACCTCCGCGGCATTGCACGACACGGGTGCACAAACCTGCATGCAGACAGTACATTCATACACATACAGAAATAAATAAAATCCTCTGCCTCCCACCGTGCTAGGATAAAGGGTGCACCACCACGCCCGGCTGTACTTATCTTTTGAGGCCTGTCCATTTCATCAGCCCATTTAATGATTGTGTAGTGTATTAGTCAGGGTTCTCTAAAAACAGAAGTGTGAATGAATATATGTATAATGGATTTTATTAGATAGCTCACCCAAACAGGCCAAATAGTCCAACCAATGGCTGTGATCGACACTGGAAAGGCTAAAGATAAGTGATGTTTCTCTGTCCTGCAAGGTTGGAGGATGTCTTAGTAGTTCCAAAGGCCTAATGGATTCTGATAGATCTCCTAGTCTTCAGTCCATGTTGGAATCCAAGCAGCAAGACGAACTCACCAGTGAGACAGAAGGCAAGTGGCAAAAGAACAAGAGGTCCCTTTGCCATGGCCTTTTATAGGGGCGACCATCAGAAGGGAACACCCACATGTATGGTGGGTCTTCCAGCTTCAAGTGATCCAACCAGAAGGGGTGGCTCTCCTCTCTCTCTCTCTCTCTCTCTCTCTCTCTCTCTCTCTCTCTCTCTCTCTCTCTCTCTCTCTCTCTCTCTCTCATTTTAGTTAATCCCAGATACAGTCAAGTTGACCCCCAGGATTAG
>VZQC01011344.1:2461204-2505333 GCA_009823505.1 Rhizomys pruinosus | reverse complement strand
AGGTGGATCTTTGTGAGTTCAAGGCCAGCCTGGACTATAGAGTGAGTTCCAGGACAGCTGGGGCTACAGGGAGACCCTGTCTCGAAAAGACCAAAAAAAAAAAAAAAAAGATAAGTACAAATGGCAATAAACACAGGAAAAAATATTCAACTTCAGGGCTAGAGAGATGGCCTAGTGGTTAAGAGCGCCCACTGCTCTTGCAAAGGACTCGGGTTCGATCCCCAGCACCCACATGGCAACAGAACCGTCTGTAACTCCAATTCCAGGAGAACTCCAGTTCCAGAGGAATCTGACACCCTGTTCTGACCTCCGCAGCATTGCACGACACGGGTGCACAAACCTACATGCAGACAGTACATTCATACACATACAGAAATAAATAAAATTAAAAAAGAGCACTGGCTGCTTTGAAAAAAAAAAAACGAATATTCAGCTTCACTAGCAATCAGAGAAACACGAGTTAAAACTATGTGGAGGGTCCGTCCCAGCCCCGCTGGAATGGCAGTCATTAGGAAAGCACAGGGGGCTTGGGCTGTGGCTCAGGGGAGCACTTGCCTTCCACGCATGAGGCCTTTGTTTCAATCTCCAGTACTGCCCAATAAGCAAACAAAACCAAACCTGGCCAGGATGTGGACAAAGGGCACTTCTCACACCCCACTGGTGGGAATGGGAATTACTTTAAAGCCACTGTGGAAATCACTGTGGAGAGTTTTGAAAAAATTAAAAATAGATATAACATAAGACCCAGCTATACCACTTGGGTATTTATTTACCCAAAGGCCTCTAAGGCGATACATTAGAGAGACTTGGGCATCAATGTTTACTGTAGCATTGCTCACAATAGCGAAGTTATCCAGGTGTCCAGCAACAGGGTGTGGGATAACTGTTATGTATACACAGCTGTAAAGAAGAACCAGGCTGTGGCAATTTCAAGAAAATGGAGACACCTGGAATTCATCTGAAGCAGATGAAGCCAGTTTCAGATGGACAATTGCTTCTGTGGTTCCTAGGGGGTTTTGTTTTGTTTTGTTTTTTGTCTTTTCGAGACAGGGTCTCCCTGTAGCCCCCAGCTGTCCTGGAACTCACTCTGTAGACCAGGCTGGCCTTGAACTTACCTCACAAAGATCCACCTGACTCTGCCTCCCAAGCGTTAGGGTTAAAGCCCAGTTTCTTTTTCTTTTCTTTATTATTATTATTTTTTACTTCTTATGTGTATGAGTGTACTGTCTGCATGTAGGTTGATGCGCTCGTCTCGTGCAATGCCGCGGAGGTCAGAAGAGGGCATCGGATTCCCCTGGAACTGGAATCAAAGACTGTTCTTAGATGCCATGTGGGTGCTCGGAATTGAACCCGGGTCCTTTGGAGGACCAGTCAGTGTCCCCAACTGCTGAGCCATCTCTGCAGTCCCCCCTAGGTTTTTATATAGATGCAGTCATGTATGTATAGATGTTACATGAAGGCAGTCATGTATGTATAAATGTTACATGAAGGCAGAAGGGAAACTGTCTGGCAGAACAAAAAAGATGAGAAGAGGAGGGGCCAAAAGGGAAGGTGAGAGGAGCGTGAGGTAATGTGCTAACCGTCCACCATGTACAAGTATGAAACTGCTGTACATGATCCATGTACCACAAATATATGCAATGGAAACTGAAGGGTGCCATGCAATGACCGAAAATAGAGGAATACATTTAGGGGGGAAACAAATCCCAACTTTATTTTTCCATTTCAAGTATTCTACCCATTTTAGGTCTTTATATAAAAATTTAGAAAATGAACAAAGTAGTTTGAGGCCTAGGTAGCTCACTTATCCCAGCTTTCTTTAGAGCCATATATGTAACTAGAGACAGTAAGGCCAACTACTATGTTTTCTGGTTCACATACATTAAGGAGTCATGTGCAACCCCACATACACATGTAATTAAAAATAAAACCCTATAAACACACATACTCTCTCTCTAAAGATGCAGGAAGGAAAAAAAAGTAGGATGTGTAAACTTCTTATCAATAGTAAATGCTAGAAATGAGTTCAGAGGAAGCTGGGTATATCATGCCTATTAAAGGCGTGGTGGTGCACACCTTTAACCCCAGCACTTTGGAGGCAAAGGCAAAGGTATCTCTGTGAGATCAGAGCAGGCCTGGTCTAAATAGGTGTAGGAGCTTCTCTGGCTACAGCAGGTACAGCACAGTCCTGCTAAGGGAAGGGGAGCACAGTGCCTGCCTGAGGCCACTGTAGGGAACTGAACCCTGAGGCCACTGTAGGGAACTGAACCCTCGGCACAGAGTTCATAACCCAACCTGAGAGGTACTTTCAACTCAGGTCCTTAGCCTGGGAAAATGGAACGTTTCCCGTCTGGCCGTGCTTTTCCACCTGCCCAAAGACTGCTGTCTGTGAACAGGAATTTCAGGCTGATGGCTGACGGCCTATCTTCAGCCTACAACCACTCACAATTCACTTCACAGCTAGTGACCTGATAGGTCTCCATCCAGCCCCACACCAGCTTACCAGGTTGGTGGTCTGACAGACCACAGTCCAACCCACTGGCCACGACACTCAAAATCCAGGCCTGCTTCAGCCTGTATGTGTGCAGAAATAATGGCCGAGAATTCTGTGTAATGATGGTAATGAGAATTTGTTTTATTGCCTGCTGCAACCTTTTTTTTTTTTTTTTTTTTTTTTTTTTTTCGAGACAGGGTCTCCCTGCAGCCCCAGCTGTCCTGGAACTCTTTCTGTAGACCAGGCTGGCCTTGAACTCACAAAGATCCACCTGCCTCTGCCTCCCAAGTGCTGGGATTAAAGGTGTGCACCACCACGCCCGGCTTGCAACCTGCTTTTATAAATAAAATGACAGCTCCCAGAGCCAATCACAGACCCCCAGTTCTGCTCCATGTTATACTGCTGCTCTGCCTAGCATCATGTGCCTGGGCCACGTTGCTTTCTCCCTCTTGGGGCAGGGTCAGAGGAGCCCCATGACTCCCATGACTCCCGCATGGTTCCCTGAGGGGTGCTAGCTGAGAACTAGCCCCTAATTCAAACTGGATCTTCCCACACACAGGGAGTTCCAGGTCTGCTAGGGTTACAGGGAGACACTGTTTCAAAAAACAAACAACAAACAATTCCCCTAAACAAAACAAAAAGAGTTCTGAGTGGGCCTGGAGAAATGGCTCAGTGGTTAAGAGCACCAACTGTTCTCGAAGAGGACCTGCGTTTGATTCCCAGCACCCACATGGCGGCTAAGAACCGCCTTTAACTCCAGTTCCAGGGGAATCCACCGCGGCATTGCACGACATGGGTGCACCAACCTACATGCAGACAGTACACTCATACATTAAAAAAAAAAAAGTTCCGAGGAAAAAGAACAGTGACTGAAATTGGGACCCAAATTATCCTTATGTGAGGGCAATTTTAAACTGTAGATTAAGAAAGGGTATCCTTAATTTAGCTTTTCTGAAAAAATAACTATTTGAGGAAATACTCCAGTAAGCCAAATTAATATAAACATTTAGAGAAAACCCAGGCATGAAATAAAGAGGAAAACATGCGGAAATACAGAAATACAAGTTGTTAATTATTGATATGATGGAAAAGCCCCCGGCTAAGCAGACAACAGCCTCCCCCACTCCCCCCAACCAACCAAGGCAGGCAGGGGACAAAACCTAGGTGAAGGAATGGAGAGGACCTTTTACAAAGAGTTAAGGTTTTGAGTAAACAGCCTTTTTTTTTTTTTTTTTTTTTTTAATATTTTCAAGACAGGGTCTCCCTGAAGTCCCAGCTGTCCTGGAACTCACTCTGTAGACCAGGCTGGCCTTGAACTCACAGAGATCCGCCTGCCTCTGCCTCCCAAGTGCTAGGATTAGAGGCATGTGCCACCACGCCCGGCTGCTTTCTCCCCTTTCTTTTCTCTCCTGGACTACTCTAAGGATGTCAAATTCTTATTTTTTGTAAAAAAAAAAACAAAAACTAAATTTCTCTAACTCTCCCACATCCAAATTCTAGGGTTAGTGCTACAGATCTCAAACCCAAAGTCTTCAGTAAGGGTCCATGTGAGAACATTCGTTTAATAGGATGCACTCTTCAAAGGGATGTTGTAGTTGCAGGCAATCTTTCCTTTTGTTTTATATGGACTAAGTCATCTTTTCAAACAAGTCATTGGTCCCATGCCTTTTATTTATTTTTTAGGTTTGGAGAGGGTCTCACTATGTAGCTCTGGCTGGCCTGGAACTTGCTATGACCAGGCTGGCCTTGAACTTAAGAAATCCACCTACCTCTGCTTCTAGAGCCAGGTTTGCTGTTTCTGGTTTAGACAGGTCTCCACTAGCTAGCCCAGGCTGACTCTGAACTCAAGATCCTCCTGTCTCGCTCTTCCAAGTGGCTGGGTTGACAGGTCTGTACCACCAAGCCTGCATCAGTCTTTCCTCCTATGTATGACTTCCCTCTTCACTTGGTGCTGTCACCTGGCAATTAAGGAGGGCTTCATAACCATCTTCCTCTGGTTTTATCACAGTATCTTTTCTCCAGAGTCACACTGTCATAAATCCACCACTGCTGCTTTCTTTGCATTCGCCTGTGCAGGTATTAGTTTTTCTTCATTCTGGATCATTTAGTGTCTTTTGTTGAGGGTTTTATTTATCAAGTTTGATACTGGTTATATTTTTAATCCACTTATTAGGTGTTATTCTACCTTTTTTTAATGCTTTGTTGTAACTTATTTTCCCTTCCTCATTTCTCCTCAGCTCTTTTATCTGTTGTCATTTTAGAGATTTACTATTTAAAATTTTCTTGAACTTGTGTATGAGTGTTTTGCCTGAATATACGTAGGTGCACCCATATGATGCAATGCCTGAGGCCAGAAGGCAGCATCCAATCCTCTGGAACTGGTGTTACAGAAGGTTGTTAGCTGCCATGTGGGTTCTGGGAATCAAACCCAGGTCCTTTGCAAGAGCAGACAGTGTTTTTAACCGCTGAGTCATCTCTCCAGTCCCAGATCTACTATTTAGTTCATTCTATGTTTGATTAACATATATTATGCATAATGGTCTTGGCAGCTTCATGCGTGTGCATAGCACGTTTAGGTGATGTCTACTCCCTTTGCTCTGTTGTCCCCCCTCCACTCCGATTAATCGCTTTCTTCTTCTCAACTAGTGCTTTCGTTTCTTTTCTCATGACCCAGGGACTTTCACTGAGGTTGTTTACAGGAGCATGTGCTCCTTACTCCGTCTGCATTACAGAAGAAAATGCCTCTTCCTCCCCAGCCAACTGTTACTACTCTGTGTAAAAATCCTCAGAGATTTATAAAATTTTTTAATACTTCCATTCCAACCCTTTTTTCCCAGTTCAGGTTGAAATAACCTCAAATTTAAGGTCATTAAAATTATTAAGCATTTCATCTTTTCTGTTTCAAGTTAGCTTCATTATCAGATTAGTCACATTATCTATTCAAGTTTAAGAGTTTGAATTGCTTACACCTTTCCACTTGCTTTCACTGCTCAGGCAACGAATGGTATTGCTTTGGTGGAGCCTGGCCATGGTCTCTGGTTTCCCAGTGCTTTTTAAATCCCCCTAGGAGATTGGGTATTCAATCCAGCCTCCTCAGTAGAGAGAACAGAAACCAACCAGCAAATCAAAAGGTTTGTCAGATTTCATAAGCATGCAACCTACTGTCTGCCACTGACACCCACCAAAGGACTGAATAGGAAGTGCCACATGTAACTTCATGCCATGGTATTAGAATTCTGGTCTCAGGAGCAGCAGCTGGGTCTGTAATGCAGCTCAGTCTGGTTTGGATACTGTTTCTGTTATAGTTTCCAAGACTTATTTTTCTAGGTCACAGAGTCTGCGAGCTATCTAACACATGAAATAGTCATTTCGGGGGCTGGAGAGATGGCCTAGCGGTTAAGAGCACCGACCGCTCTTGCATAGGACCCTGGTTCAATCTCCAGTACCCACATGGTGGCTGATAACCGTCTGTAACTCCAATTCCAGGAGAACTCCAGTTCCAGGGTAATCCGACACCCTCTTCTGACCTCCGCGGCATTGCACCGACACGGGTGCACAAACCTACATGCAGACAGTACATTCAAACACATACAAAATAAAATTAAAAAAAAAAAAAAAGAAATAGTATTTTCGAGGACCTGTTTCTAGTAACTTTTTTTTTTTTTTTTTTTTTTTTTTTTTTTTTTTGAGACAGGGTCTCCCTGTAGTCCCAGCTGGCCTGGAACTCACTATGTAGAGGCCTGCCTCTGCCTTCTGAGTGCTGGGATTAAAGGCCTGCACCACCATGTCTGACTATGTTTCTAATAAACTTTTAAGAAGAATCTCAACTGAGTTCCAAAGAAACTCTGTCTCAAAAAGGCAAAAACCCAGATGATGAAAGCACTTTTTTATTTATTTATTTATTTATTTATCTATTTATTTATTTATTTATTTTTTGAGACAGGGTCTCCCTGTAGTCCCAGCTGTCCTGGAACTCACGCTGTAGACCAGGCTGAAAGCACTTTAAATAAACGCAATTTATGTTTTCAGAATTCTTTTTAAAACCCGACTTGATTCCCCAGCACCACCAAAAAACTAAGTTGTATCTCAGTGTGGTTTTGTTAGTTTCAAGTTACTTCAGGAATAAACTGGGGTTAGTTTACAAGTGCCTCCAAGTCAGGAAAAGCAGAAGGCGATGGCAACTGCAGCCCCTAGACTCGTCTCTTGCTCTGCCTCCTTCCCAGGTCTGTTTGGTTTCCTTCCATGGAGGTGTTGATCTGTGATGTGAAGCCATCGTAGCAACCAGCGTTAAGCTGACAGGAGCTCTGGCACGAGTCAGAATTTTCTTTTGTTTTGTGTGTGCATCTGTGAGGGAGCACAGAGCCAGAGGAGGATGCACAGCATCCTGCTTGCGCTCTGCATTCTTCCCTTGACTTAAGTCTCTCACTGAACCCGGAGCTAGGCTGGTGGCCAGCAATGTAGCCAAAGCTGGCCAACTCCCAATGTAACCAAAGATGACCTTGAACTCCTGTCCTTCCTACTTGCCCTTTCCTCCCCTAAGTGCTGAGATCATGAGTGTAAGTCCCTACACTGGCTGGCTTTTATTTCTAATTGACTAGCTTAATTACTTTTTTAAAAAGCCAAGGCCAAGGCTGGGTGTAGTGACACACACCTTTAATCATAATACTCAGGAGGCAGATGCAGGTGGATCTCTGTGAAATTGAGGCCACATGGTTTACATAGCAAGTTCCAAGCCAGCTGGGGTTACAGGGAGACCCTGTTTCAAACACCAAAAAAAAAGAAAACCAAAACAAAAGCCAGGCCATACAAGGGCTTCAGTTACTGACTAGCTGATGAGTCTCCTCTAAGGCAGACATCCAGTTCTGGTACAGCCGTGATCAGGGGAGGACTGTGTGCAAGGTTCAGTGACTTCTCAATGGGTGAAGTGTTTAGATCCCAAAGCGTCCTGTAAATAGGGAAGGTAATGTTGCATTTCTTGTGACAGTTATTTCTTACTACATTGCTTTATATTCAATGGCAACCTTCACTAGTAATATTGTTTTTAATTAAAAAAGTAACAATCAGATAACTTCAGGAAAACAAGTGAACAGAAATAAATGTAGAGAAAAAATTATCCTGATATCAGAGGAAAGAAAGTATATTTAGCACCAAGAACAGTATTATACATCTAAAACGTACAGGTTGAAAGAAGCATCAATGGCCTAACAAAAAGTAGGATATATTTTTAAAGTATTAAATTATTAAAGTATTAAATTATTAAAGATTAAAGTATTAAAGAGAACAGTAGGAAAATGACCTGGCTTTATATGAGTTACAGTCCATAGATTTCCACGTTACATAATATTTTAAAGTCAGCATGTGAGGGAAATATGCCTACTAGAAAATGAAAAAAAAATACCCTCTACTTTAGCCACCATCGCTTTTGAAAAGTTGTTTGCTGAATTTGAATTATCTGACTACTGAAACCTTTGTTTATCTCTGGACAACTTAAATTTGTGTTTCTGATACACTGTTCTTTTCCTTCTGTTAACTGGCTCTCATCTCCAGCAAGGAACTCATCCTTCAATGAACTTTGTGGTAACAGTCCACATTTTACATATCAAGAAAATCTGGACTATACTTATAGTGCCTTTTGGTACTTCCAGGGCTTATCTTTTATTTCATTACTGACCTCTCACTGACATTCCTTTTAGTGTCATGGTAATTTGCTGTTTACCCCAAATCTCATCAGCTAATCATTTCCACTGCAGACCGCCAAATTGAATACATTTTCCTTTCATCTGCAACCTATCTTACCTCATCTCAAAATTCTCCTTTCATAGTTTCTTCTATTCTTACTGCAAATTCAAATAAGATACTTGAGGTTTTTTTTTTTTTTTTTTTTTTTTAGTCAGGGTTTTCCTGTAGCTCCAGCTGGCCTGGAAGTCAGTATGTAGACCAAGCTGGACTTGAACTCACAGAGATCCTGCCTTTGCCTCCTGAGTGCTGGGATTAGAGGTATGCACACCACCCCTGGGACTTGTTGAGATTCTTTTCTGTTACAGTAACTGTTTCAAAGGAGACATGAGCTGATCCTTCAGATAGTCTATGTCTTCAGAATGACCTGTTCATTTGTCTGGCAAATTTGCTCCTTATTGGGGCTTGAGAAGGGCTTTATCAGATTGGACAGCTCAATATTCAAGGTGTTCATGTCTAGAAGGAGAGTTTACTTGCTGGCAGATTAAAGGTCCAGTTACTGCACTGCTAAGAGTTGCAGTTACTCAAAGAGCTCCACTGTGGTAGCTTAGGACAGTGATTCTCCAACTACAGTTCTCATGTCATCAGAACCCTAAGCATCACCTTTCAACTTTTAAGAAATGCAAATTCTTACAGTCCTCCTCAGATCAGTTCTATCTAACTGGGGGTACATGGCCCAGCTGGGCCTTAATAAGCACTTCCGGTGATTCATATGCATGTTTGAAAAATCACTATATTACCTTAGGATTTCTTTGCTGCAGTCAGTCCAAAGCTGAGCACTCCTGCCCTTTTAATAGGCACCCTATTATTAATCCCCAACACTAGGTTTAGTATACCATTTGTAACAAGCATAAACTGGGAGTACTTAGCTTGCTACCACTTAAGGAATTATCCAATGAGCTTCTCAAAGCAGAACGTACCCTTTACTTCACAGTCATTCTAAGCACAGGTTTCACCCAACAACTTTATTTTCAAGGGACAGTATAGACGGCACTCTCCCCTGCAGTGCTGCCTACAGGAATTTTATTCTAGCATGTGGAATGAACTCTTACTTCCAAAACTTTTTGTCTTTTTGGAGACAGGATCTCCCTTTTAGTCCCAGCTTGCCTGGAGCTCACTATGTAGACCAGGCCGGCCTTGAACTCACAGAGATCCACCTGCCTCTGCCTCTGTGCTGGGATTAAAGGCATGCGCCACCATACCTGTCTTCCAAAGCTGATTTTTTTTCCCTATAACCTTACAAATGGAACAAAGCTGAATTTTTGGGGGGGGGGTCTTTTCGAGAGAGGGTGTCCCTGTAGCCCCAGCTGTCCTGGAACTCACTCTGTAGACCAGGCTGGCCTTGAACTCACAAAGATCCACCTGCCTCTACCTCACGAGTGCTAGGATTAAAGGCGTGCGCCACCACGCCCGGCCAAAGCTGATTTTTAAACTTGCATCTAAAGGCAATTTTATTTGAACCTTATCTCTGTCCACAGAAATAATTGAAGTGGTTTATAAAAACTGGCATGCAATAATTCAAACAGAAAGCCAGGAATGAAAGAAAACAGATGATCTATATTCTTAGCTCCCCATTGTTTATGGCAGCCTTGGAGAATACTATACAATATGGTTTGAAAACAACCTCAGACAAAATGTGACAATTTCAACTCTTCGCTCCTAAGCTTATCAGTGTGGGTGCTTCATGGATTCCCCTGCTGTAGAAGTGAGCTCTTGACAACATCCCGTATCACTGTACTCACTAAAAATTGTTTTCTGTCACAGGCAGGGATTTTGAAATATACTTTTGACTTTGTTATTGTGTTTGTGTGCATGCGTGTGTGTTTAAGAGGTGCATGCCATGATGTGCATGTGGTCAGAGGACAACTTTGTGGAGTTAGTTCTTTCACTTTTATGTGGGTTCTGGGGATTGAACTTAGGTCACTGGGCTTGAGGGGCAAACATCTTTATCTGCTGAGCAGTCTTGCCAGCCCTAACGTATTCTTTTGGCTATTTAAAAAAAATTTAGGGGGATCTGGAGAGATGGCTCAGTGGTTAAGAACACCGATTGCTCTTGCAGAGGACCCGGGTTTGGTTCCCAGCACCCACATAGCGGCTAAGAACCATCTTTAAACTGGGCATGGTGGCACATGACTTTAATCCTAGCACTTGGGAGGCAGAGGCGGGTGGATCTCTGTGAGTTCAAGGCCAGCCTGGTCTACAGAGTTCCAGGACAGCTGGGGATACAGGGAGACCCTCTTTCAAAAAAACAAAACAAAAAAAAAAATTAGAGCATGTGTTTGTGGGTGCGCACATGCCATGGTGGATGAAGGTCAAATGTGTCAGTTCTCTTCTTCCACCAAATGGGTCTCCTGGATTGAAGCCACATCCTCAAGCTTGGTGCCAAGCACCTTTACTCAATGAGCCATCTTGTGTGGCCCTCTTTTGAATATCTTAATAGTAATAAATCTACTCTTGAAATTCCATGTGACTCATTTTTTGAGAATGAGAAAATTTAATTATACCTGACTGCCCTAACACGTAGAGTGATACTAGGTGATCACTTCATACCCAGTAGCAGCACAGAGATGAAGGGGATAGACGGTCATGCTGTGAAGCCTGTTAGAGATTACTGGTACCTATCAAGAATTAGTTATTTTTCTCAAGTATGAATTCTGTTAAGGGAAAGGAAATATTCCATGTGGGCCTATGTGTTCAATGCCTAGTCCCCCTGTGCTATTATATGGGTTTGTTCTAAGCAAACTCCAGTGGAATAAGAAAAAAAGTGGAAAAATATGGAATGACTAGAAGTGCTAATTACATAAAAATAAATTTTAGGAATAGTTAAGTGTCAACAGTCTTCTTCAATTGTTTTTATTACAGCAAGAGGAAAATTTTACTCTTAATGCATAGAATTTGAAGAAAAAATTACATAAGCTTTTAAAAGGCCCTTCTAACAATTATTAATATAAATGTGAAATAAGACCCTTCAAACAAATACCAATTTCAGTAATAGTTTACATACAGCAATAATTTATTCTGAAATGTTCATTTAGTTTGAGACATAATTCATGTCTCATTAATAAAAGAGCAGCCATCTCACCTCAAATACCAGAATATACAACAGTTACAGCATAGCAAAAATTCTACCTACTTTCAGATAAAATCTAGTTCAGGTAAAATAGTTTCATTCAATGTTTACAGTTACACAGTTTTTTATTTTTTAGCACAAAATAGTGTGAATTGTTACACTGTAGCTATCTCTATGCACGCCATGTGACCACAGAATTGTTAATCATTACTTCTGAATTGAACCTTCAGTTTCATTCATGCAGTAAAGCAAAGCAGGCTGGGTAAACTTATTCATCGGGAACCATATTACTGTGAATTTCACAGCCACATGATTAATTATGACATTAGATGGATTCACAAGGACCAAGTTTTTTGCATAAATACCAATTTTTCCCTGATGTAAGTTTAATTTATAATCTAGAAATGATTGATAACAGTAATATATTTTCTATCTGTAGTGTTAAGACAAGCCATAATGAAAGGATGATGGGATGGATGCTACTTAAATATGTGGAAAATGTACTGTACAAAGACTTGGCTTTACCAATTTTTCCCTACCTATCAAGAGTGCCTCCCAAAATATGACCAGTGAAGACAAAAGTGTACTATCAAATATGGCTTCCAGAACAAAACCCCTCTAACAAGAATCAAACTTATTTACAAAAACGTTCAATCTTTTAAAGTCTCATTTGAAATAAAATTTCTATATAGCAGTTGTTAACATCACATTCTCCTAATTCTGTCCTTCCAGCTCTTTTAAACAGATGTCACAAGGTAAGATCCAGAATGGCGCTTAGGACTCTGTGTTCCACTGGATTCTGTGCTGTCAGTTTTTGAATCCCTCTTCTTTGTGGTGTTGTTCACTGGCGTTGGGATTTGAGATGGCCGGGCTGAGGTGCTATCTGCGCTGCTTTTCCTGGGGCTTGGGTTGTAATTAAAAGGAGTCACTCTGGCAGCAACAGTCCCACTAGGTGAGCTGTGCTTGCTGGAGCTACTTGAACTAAACGGGGTGCGCTCTGCTATAGAACTTTCACTAGTTTCTGCTGCAAGGGCAGGGTGACTTTGACCTGGTTTTGTCTCAGTTCCTTTTTGGTCGGGGGCATCTACCTGAATAAAGGAGTTCAGGCGGGTCTCCAGACCCATGCTATGCCCAGGAGGACTGCCGCTGCCCACACTTTGTTTTCCCTGATTATCTTTTGACTCTTTTATGTTTGGATTTCCCTTTTCTGAAATGCTGTCAATCACGGGGGGAGTGTTACCTGTGGGAGATCTTCCAGATCTAGGGTTGTTAATGGGACAGTCCTCAATTCTCACCCAAACATCTTCTGTTTTAGAAACAGCAGGTGCCATTTGATAAATGAAGGTCTTTGATTCAGCACCATTTGCAGCACCTGAGGAAGTAGTCTGAGCAGCAGTATTTGTGGGAGAAATTTCATTTTCTTTTATTTTTCTCCACGTTCCTTTTGTGGATACTTGGTTTTCTTTAGTTTGTTTGGGTCCTGAAATAGAACTTGCATGTTTTTCATCCTCACTTTTTGCTTTCTCATTGGACTCTGATGAAGCAGAAAGAATAGAAGATGAACTTCCAGTTCTTCTCCAAGTGCTTACTCGAGGGAGGGAGGATGAATGTTTGCTGTGTTCACGCTTCCAGGTTCCTGACCTATTGATGGGAAGTCTGGAAGGACTTTCAGAATGGGAGCGCGCTATATCGTGCCACTTTGCTGGTCTTCCATCGTTATACTCTATCGTGGGACTGAGATTGGGTGGGAGTTTTCGCCATCCACAAGTCTGAACAGATGGGTGTGTGGACAAAGACATATCTGGAAGGGAAGGACTTACAACTGGTGTTTGTGCCTAGGACCTAGTGGGTGACGCTGGTCTAGATGATGGAGAAAGTGACTCAAATGAAGCAGATTCCTCCAATTTCCTCCTTAGGGTTGGGCTGGGAGCTTCTTTGATGAAAGTAGACTGGCGCACTAATACAGGTCTTTCTGATCTATCCGATTCACTTCCACTTGACTTAGTTGAAGACATTCTAGAAAGTTCTACCTTTTTGTTGGACCCATTGCCGTTACTCATCTGATTTAGTCCTTTAGAGGCAGACTCACTTCTTGGGATACTACTAGCATTCTTAGATAAGCCTGTTTGTTTGGTAAGGTTTTGTTGGCTCATCTGTCTGCCTGGGGAGGTGTATGACATTTTCCCAGAACCTGAGGACTTAGTTGAGGCAGTACTAGGGGATGATGTCCTGGGAAGTTGAGATAATTTGTTAGGAGGGCTTATTCCATTTCTACCAGGGGAGATTGAGCTTCACCCTGGAGACTGCATTGGTCTACTTAATGGTTGCTGTGCAGGTCTTGAAGGAGTGGAATCTCTAGATCCTGACCTAGAAGGCCCTTTATTTGATGCACTTATTTGGGAAGTCTGCCTTGTAACAGGGCTCAGCTCTGACTTCACAGCTGGCTTTGTTCCTCTAGGAGAAGTGGTGGCTGTCTGACCTTCACTAGGGCTTTTAGAGGCTGGCGTCTTAAGGGGAGGGCCTTTTTTAGAAACAGGACTTGTACTTGAGGAACTATTTCGAACTCCTGGAATATGAATCATCGTCCTACCTCGTGAGATTGAAGGCATGTTTGTCTGAAGGGGCTGTTTCATTTGGCTTGAAATTTCTGAATTAGATCGAACTTTTCCAGTGATCAAACTTTTATAAACTTTTTTTCCACCCTTGATGCCTTTATTTTCAGATTCTATCTTTTTAGTTTCTAATGTACTTTTCTCCCCAGGCTTGAGAATTCGTGGCCCTTTATTTGTGAAGGGTTTTTCTTCTTGATCAGGTGTAAGATGAAAAGGTGACCCCAGGGAAATGCCTGATTTCAGTGACAGAATGGAATCTGAGTCAGATGAGGCTTGTCTGGATAAGCACGCAGCAGCGGCAGCTTGATGCAAGCTACTCACTATGGAATTAGCACCTTCCTGAATAGCTTTCCAATCAAAATTTTCTGAATCAGGGGACAAACCATGTTCTGAATCTGGCCTCTGTATATCTTTCAAATCGAGGGTCAAATCTTCGGCTAATATGCCACCCATGTTTCTGGGACTATGTTTTTCATTATCCCCCTTGAGTCTTGAAGGCCGTTTCTTTTTTGGCATTGCAGAACTTATACATTCCTGCAACAGGTCATCTTCAGAGTCAATACTAAGAGAGCTGAGAGAACTGTTTCTTGAGAAACAAACAGGAGTATCTTCCACATGAAATGACTTAGGAGCATAGCCTGATGCCTGAGGCTTGCTTGGTCCCTGGGTGTCAGCAGGCTCAGTTTCTTTGATAGCTTCATTTTCTTTGCTGCTGTTGTTGTTTTCTTGGTCAATGTCACTAAGAGAACTCAGAGAGGAATTACGAGAAAAGCAAACTGGAGTATTTTCAATAGCAAAATTCTGTAATTTTTCATCGGTTGCTGCCCCTCTATCTGGAATATCTTTGGCTGACTGGGGAAAAGTAGGTTGTTTCTGCAGTACTGCTTTAGCCTGTCTACTTACTGGATGTTTTGTGCCAGCTTGTGATCTAATAGCTGGCTGCTGGCTTAAGGCTGGCTCTGTGGGGCAGGTAACTTTAGTTTCAGAATCCTTACCTTCCTTCCCCTTTCTTAATTCGGCCTTTTCCCTGGAAAGGTCAACATCATCATCATCAAAATCTAGAGAACTCAAAGAATCATTTCTCGAAAAGCAGTAAGGAGTTCCTTCAATAGGGGTGTAATGATGAGGTGAATCAAAAGTAAAACTTCCTCTGACTCTGTCTTCATTATTTGGCAACTTATCACTGAAGTCCTTGGAATTATTTTTCAAGTTCTGTTTCTTTGAATCTTTGTTATCCGAGAAAGTCTGTTCGGCATTTAAGTTATTTTTTTGGTCTGTGTTCTTTCTTACACGTGCTCTAAATTCAGTATTTTGTGGCATGGGCTTTACTGGTGTAAATGGGCTTTACTGGATGTAGGCTTCTTTTTCTTACTATCTATTTGATTTTTGTTAGTTCCAGATGAAGACACAGATGCTTGTTGGACCTGGTCCATTATCTTTTTCACTCGGAAAGGTTTGTGACTTTTCCCTTTGGGCATAGCAGAATTAATGCATTCTGCAAGAATATCTCCTTCCTCTGTTTTATTGTCATCCAGGTCGGGCTCAGCAACTGATGAGATTTTTCCTCTTTGCACCTCATCTGTACTTCTGCCTTCTGTAGGAATGGTATCTCGTTTTTCCAGTTCACCTGACTGTGCCCCTGCTCTAACCCCTTCACCAGCAGCTAACTCATTTGGAGGGGATTCTATGGTTAGATCACTGAGAGATGTGGCTGTGGAAAAGTTTATAGGTGTCCCTTCCACACAGTACACGCGGGGCATATCATCTCCTGGTGTAAAACTGACGTGCTTTTGTGCTTGCAACCTGTTTTGTGATGGTAATAGTTTGTACACGGGAAGCTGGCTTGGTTTCCTTGCCACAGGTGGAGGTAATTTTGAAGCAGTCTGGGCTAGCTTTTTGGCCTTGCGTGATGACTTTGTTGGCATGGCAGAAATAATGCATTCTTCTAATATTTCAATATCATCATCGTCGGAATCATCTAACAGGTCTTTCTCAGAGTCAGGTTTTTCCACCTCTTTTTCCTGGTTTTCATGTGATTCTTCAGGCTGCTCTGCTTCTGTTTCATTTCCATTGTCATTTTCCTGAACTGGAGGCATTATTCGTAACTCCACGTCTTTCTGTATAAATGGCTCATCAAGGCTCAGAGCACTCAGGCTAGATGAACAAGAAAATCCATCTGGAGTACTTTCTGTGGCAAAATGTAACAAAGTATCAGCGTCTGGAAGAACCTGCACTCTCTGAACTGCAGCGTTCACAGCAGCTTGCTTGGGACCACTCTCTCTCTTCTCAGCAGCAGGTACTTTAGTTTTTGGCACCTCTTGCTTGGTTTGCACTGTTTGAGGGGGAGGTGGAGGGGTTTTGCTTCTGCTGGGTGGCATGGTCTGTCCCGGGCTATCCGGAAGGTCACTTGGGCTAATAATGCCACTTACCATTCCACTGCATGGCTCACTCTGAACAGAGCTGGCAATGGAGCGACTCTCAAAACTGTCAAGTGAACTGACAGATGTACATCTGCTAAACATGAGTGGGGTCTCCTGAACATAGTGCTCGGGTGGACTTTTGGGTGTCTGAGCACCACTTTTGGAAGGAGATTTGGCTCCTGAAGAAAATTCAACAGCTTTATGCCTGGTTGATTCTGAAGATAAGCCAGAAGCCTGGAGTCTGCTGGACTTGGCTCTAACATGTGGGGACACTGCTGGAACTTCACTTACAGGATCTTCGGTTGATCTAGTTACACTGTTCTCTTTTATTTCTGCTATTTGTAGTGTACTAGCAGGATCTGTTTCCTGTGTTGTCTGATTACATCCTATTTCATCTTCAGCTGATGACAAAGATGATAATGAACTACATCTTGAGAAACATATGGGGGTGTCTTCTACACAGTAAGTCTGTATTGTTTCTTGGTTGATAGAGGAAACTTTGCAAGTAGTACCTTTCTGAGTCTGCCCATTTCTTTGTGCTGAACTTGGATGCAGCTGATTCTGCCTTTTGGCATTAGATGAAGGTGTGGATATATTCTCATTGCTTGAAGAGATGTGTTCAGTTTTAGTGCCTGGTGCTGATGAACTCTTGGAGAATGAAAATGATGGTTTCTGTGAGGAAGAAATGTCAGTGGTATACTTTAAACTGTAATCAATAGGCTGGTCCACATGATGTTTTTCTTCATTGTATTTTATACTATAATTTGTGGGTCTCTCTTCTTCTTCATGGTGTTCTTCCTCAGAGTAACGTTCACTATAGTTGGTAGGCTTATCATCTTCATAATCATCTTGACACAAAGCCTGGTTTACATTTTGATTAATTCCATGACTAGAACCCACTCGATTAGTTTCTGAACCACTGGTTCCCCTTGACCTATATGGGGAAATACATTCTTGCTGTCCAAAATGTGGTTGGAACTTGAGGTGTTTGTCATCAGTGCCCTCAGAATATATGGGGTAAGTGCTGTTTTGGCTTCTAGATTGCCTTTGCTCATTTTGCTTTATTTCATCTTCTATTATATGCTTGGGTCTTGCCCATCTTTCATTCTGTGAAGGACTCTGCCTTCCAGAGTTCAATTGCTCATCTGAATACTTAAGACTGTAATTGATTGGTGTATCTAGTTCTCCATCATTATCATCCATATGATTGGCACTATGTATTTTATGGGCAAGGTCAGCTGGGTACTGACCATAACTGCAAAATTTGCTTTCATCATCTTCAGAATAGGATTCAATTGAGGGCTTCATCTGACCTCTTTTACCATAGCCATCACTACTACTGACACTATTTAAACTATCATTTGAAGATCTCTTATATTCTACTTTGGCATAAGGCATAGAACATGTCCGATTTGAATTTTCTGACTTGGTAAAACTGTATGTGTTTGAAAGTGTGTGGGAAGCAGAGCTTCTTCTTACTGCATTCCTCTCATCTGTCACACAATGCAATTCAGTGGTAGAACTGGAACTTCTGTCTTCCTGGGAGGTGTGAATGGCTGATACTTCTTCCATGACTTTGGCGATTTGGGCTGCGGTGGTAGAGATCTGCAAACTCCTCTTTGAAGAGGTTCCTGGATTTTCTGTTGCTGGATGAAAAGTACTGAGGCCGATACTTCGTTCTCTCTCTAAACTTCTATCTTTTTCAGAAAGAGAACTATCTAAACTTCCCCTTGATGAGGAAGAGCTGGGCAACACTGTAGTATTCAAATATGGTGAAAGAACAGTCATGTTTCCGGTATTAAAATTGTCTGACCTATTATCGTCCTGTCGATTGGTGTCAAAAACAAAGTCACCGTAAAGATTCTGCTTGTGTCTCTGCTTATTCCGATGAGATGCCTTGGGACTTAAATTGTCAATATTGTCAAAAGTTTCTGATAAATGTTGAGCATCTAATTCTGCTTCTAGGGCTTTTTGTTTCCTAACATGAAGAGATGGCAAACTTGAACCAGGAGACATAATATTGGCATCCTTATACTTTGCAGGTCTGTTTGCCATGAGATTCCTTAAAGCTGCAGCACTTCCCATAGCAATCATTTTGTGCTTTGAATGAATAAGATTCTTAAGCATGCTAACTGCCCCCATGTCCCATAATGCTTCCTGGTCTTTAGGATTTCTTGCTGAAAGGTTCCACAGAGTTCCACATGCATTACTGACTATTGTCAGACTGTGAGACTTCAAGTGCTGTAATAAGGTTTGGAGGCAGTTGTTCTCTCTTAGGATTTGCCTAAGTTAAAACAAAACAAAATAAAACACATTAAAATTAAGGTTAAAAAAAAACAAACAAACCCAAGAACCCTGTGAATAGTAACAAATAAAAGGACAGAAAATAATTTTAAATATACAGATAATCGGCAAAAATGTGTAATAAGATTGTATCAGAATCCCAGAATTCCAGATCTCTTCTCTCTTGATTCATTTAATGTTTACTGTTTAAAGTCCTCATCTGTCAGAGCAAAAATAGTGAAAGTGTTAGGTTTCATTTATTGTTTCCAATTCTGATTTACTAGAAGAAAAAAAAAATTCGAGCAGATATATTGACTCTACATTTCACACATTTATAGTTTAAGAACTATATATATCACTAGGGCTGGAGAAATGGCTCAGCAGTTAAGAGTACTGACTGCTAGGGGGCTAGAGAGATGGCCTAGCAGTTAAGAGCGCCGACTGCTCTTACAGAGGACCCGGGTTCGATCCCCAGCATCCACATGGCGGCTGAGAACCGTCTGTAATTCCAATTCCAGGAGAACTCCAGTTCCAGGGGAATCTGATGCCCTCTTCTGACCTCCTCGGCATTGCATAACACGGGTGCAAAGACCTGCATGTGGACAGTACATTCATACACATAAATAAATAAATAAAATAAAATAAAATATTTTAAGAGTACTGACTGCTCTTGAAGAGGACCTGGGTTCGATTCCCAGCACCTACATGACGGCTAAGAACCGTCTTTATTGCCAGGCAGAGGCAAGTGGATCTCTGTGAGTTCAAGGCCAGCTTGGTCTACAGATACAGAGTGAGTTCCAGGCCAGCTGGGGCTATAGGAAGACCCTGTCCCCACAAACAAACAAACAAACAACCCCCCCCCCCCATATATCACAAAATATTACACTAAACAGGGACTCTGTGGCAATTTACTATTCAGTGGACAACAATGCTGCATACAGAGAGATCTTAAAAGTAGAGACAGGTAGATGGACAGATCTTTATATAGTCAGGAAGCACAATGTATGCTCCTAGACTAGCAAACTCCTCTCTGTGATACTGCCATCTCCTTTATAAGTGCTCTCTGAAAGACTGTGTTATATAATCATTACGTTAAAAAAATTATGGCTGGGTGTGATGGCGTATGCCTTTAATCCTAGCACTTGGGAGGCAGAGGCAGGCAGATCTCTGTGAGTTCATGGCCAGCCTAGTCTACATAGTGAATTCCAGAACAGTAGGAACTACAGAGAGACCCTTTCTCAAAAAGACGAAAAAAAAAAAAATTATGTTAGGCCAGGCATGGTGGTGTATGTCTTTAATTTACCCAGCAACTCAGGAGAGAGTCAAGCAGAGCTCTGTGAGTTTGAGGCTAGGTAGGGCTACAGATAGACCCTGTCTCAAATTATATGTATATTTTTCTGTCGTTTCTTTTATTATACCTCATATTCCTTTTGAAAACAATGTTACAATATTGGATAAATTATTAAAAAAGATTAAGTTGCAAAAGATACTGTGCTGGGTAGCTTAGTGTCAACTTGACAAACCTGGGCTGAGGGAGCCTCAATTGGAGAAGTATCTACATTGGACTGGCCTTTTGCCATGTCTGTGGGGTACTTTCTTGATTGTGAGTGATGTTGAAGGGTCCAACTCACTGTGGGTGGTGCCACCCCTGGACAGATGGTTCTGTATTGTCTAAGAAAGCAGGCTGAGCATGAGTCAGGAGCAGTGTTCTTCCATGGCCTGTGCTTCAGCTCCTGTCTCCAGGTTCCTTCCCTGAGTTCCTACCTTGGGATCCCTAAGTGATGAACTGTGTGACCTGGGAGATGTAAGAGGAATAAACCCTTCTCCCCCTAAGTTGATATTCATCAGAATGTTTGGTCAGAGCAATTGAAAGTAAACTAGAACAGACACCTGTATTTTTGCTGCTATAATACAGGTATATATGTATCTTAAAAGAAATTGTATTAGAATATGAAGCATAACTGATATGCATTATGAAAAGATAACATTTTGGGGAAAATACCAATGTGTGCACTAATCTGAAGTGATTTGTTTCATTGGTTTAGTACATTGGATGACTGGCTGGTGGTTAACTAATTTGATTATCCAAGTGAAGGCACTGTTAGAAAAATGTGAGCCTTTATATTTTTTGGGTCACACTCAGTTACTGCTTTGCTAGAAAATTAGCTGGGAGTGGTGGCACATGCCTTTAATCCTAGCACTTGGGAAGCAGAGGCAGGCGGATCTCTGTGAATTCAAGGCCCACCTGGTCTACACAGTGAGCTCCAGGCCAGCTGGGAGTAAAGGGAGACCCTGTCCCAAAAAGGCAAAAAACAAAACAAAAACAAAACAAAACAAAACAAAACAAACAAAAAAAGAAAATTAGTTTTATAGTTCTTTATTGCATATGAATAAATGGGGATAGCTTTACGAATGCTTTTTATTCTTTCTCCTAGACCTCTCGATTACCACTTAGGTTTAAGTGGTAGTTTTTTTTTATATTTTCAATTCTTTTAGTATTTTCGAGACAGGGTCTCCCTTTAAGTCCCAGGTGGTCTGGAGCTCACTCTGTAGACCAGGCTGGCCTTGAACTCACAGAGATCCGCCTGCCTCTGCCTCCCGAGTGCTAGGATTAAAGGCGTGCACCACCACACCTGGCTGCAAATGAGTTTAATTAGGAGTTAACAGTTTTAACAGTTTACTGTAATAAGGACTTTTTGCTTTAAGCTGTCATAATGATAAAAGTACTGTTACCAAGTAGGTCTTTTCAAAGACATAAACTCTGGAAAAATTCATTTAAAGTCATATTAAACTTGGTACATACCTGTGGTCTTCATTTGTAGCTATCAAACTGGACACATTTCGTAATATCCCACCTCCACTTTCAATAATGGCTAAAGTATTTGTTTGGCTCCGGTAAGTCAGAGTGCCAACCAAAAATGCAAGTGCTCCATCCACAGCGCATATGTCAGCTTTGTTCTCAGTGCAGTGTGCTGACAGATTCCATAAGGCACTCAATACACTTTTGAGGGTTGATTCCTATTAATAGAATCAGAGTATTTATCATCTAATTAGAACTGCATTTTTTCCCCTTTTTATCTCCCTTACTGTCCATTCCTCACTAGTAAATTAGGAACTTTTCATTTACAGAAAGTTTCATGAAATATCAAATGGAATTTAGAACAGTGCTATCCCTATAAAACACAACACAACTGGCCTTCATTCTAAATGTTCAGATAGGACATATATATTCTAAGGAACCTAGACTATAAAGCAAAATGGAAATTAATTATCAAAAGATAACATTTTCAGAATAATAGGAACTCATTTTAAAAACCCTAACATGTGGATATGGAAAGGTATCTAAGAAACATTAAATGAGAACAAGCAACATATACAATATTCTGTTGGTAATAAAAACAAATATATGGGGCTGGAAAAATGGCTCAGCAGAGCTTATTGCTCTGGCAGAGGGCCTAATTGGAGGGCTGATTCAGATCCCAGCACTCACATCAGGGAGCCCACAACCACCTATAACTCACGTTTCAGAGGACCTAATGCTCTCTTGTGGCCTCTGTGGGCACAAGGTGTACACCGGATACACATACATTCCATTAAGATACATAAAATAAAAATGAATAAATCTTTAAAAAGATATGTATTCACATGTTATTAAAAATAATAATGTAGGGGCTGGAGAGATGGCCTAGCAGCAGTTAAGAGCACCAACTGTTCTTGCAGAGGACCCGGGTTCAATCCCCAGCACCCACATGGTGGCTGAGAACCATCTTTAACTCCGGTTCCAGGGGAATCTGACACCCTCTTCTGACCTCTGTGGCACTGCACGACATGGGTGAAAAATAAATAAAAATAAAAAAGAAAGTATTACTCTCATTAAAAAAAAAAAAAGTAACTTCTACAAAGGGTACTAGAAAAAGTAAAAATTCTTAAAATTTCCAAAGAAACAAAGTTATTACAAAAAGCTCAAACTCCCTAATATACAATATAGTAAACTGCAAACTTGTAATTGCCATAGAAACATTCTGATATATAATTAGTGATATTTGGTCACAAATTGCCATGACTCAAATATCAGTGTTTCTTTTTACTACAGAATCAAGGAATTTTCATTAGAAATCTATTTTGTGCCTATCAGAGCAAGATGCCCTCCAGACAATACATTCGTAACACAGTACTCTAAAAGGCTACTGTAGCAAGAATTCAATAAACTAAGTATTTCACGAAGGACGCAGTTTGTAGGAGGATGGTCTTCATAACATGGAGAGCAAAGACCAGCCCTAACTGGATTCTGACCTTAGTGACTTACAACATCTTAGGCAGACATCCAAAGCCTAATTCCCAGTGATTCATGGCACCTTACATGAATGTTCAACCTCAAGAAAAATAACTCATTAGTTAGGTGTGGTGGCTCATACCTATAATCTCAGCACCTGGGAAGCTAACACAGGAGGACTGTGCAAAATCATGGCCAGTCTGGACTAAATGAGACCCCTGTCTTAAAAATAAAAACAAAAAGGCAACAAAAACCACACACATACAAAAAGGTTAAGAGTTAAAAATTTTTTTTTTGAGTCTTTGAGATGGGGGTCTCCCTGTAGCCCCAGCTGTCCTTGAAATCACTATGTAGACCAGTCTGGCCTGGAACTCACAGAGATCCACCTGCCTCTGCTGGAATTAAAGGTGTGTGCCATCACACATGGCTCAAAATATGTGATTTTTTTTTTTTGGTCTTTTCGAGACAGGGTCTCCCTGTAGTCCCAGCTGTCCTGGAACTCACTCTGTAGACCAGGCTGGCCTTGAACTCACAAAGATCCGCCTGCCTCTGCCTCCCAAGTGCTAGGATTAAAGGTGTGCACCACCACGCCCGGCCTAAAACATGTGATTTTTATAGAGCTAAAATATATGAAAGGCTTCTGTAAAGAAGATGTAGCACAGTCCTAATTTTCTGTTATAACTTTATTGAGGTATAACTAAAAAACATAAACTGTATATCTTCAAGAATATAATATCACTCTTAATATACATATAAACACAGAAAACACCACTCTAATAAAAAAGCCACCACCTCCAAAGGTTTCTTTTAATATTTTATAATTTTTATTTATGTGTATGAGTGCCTCCATGTGTGCCATGCAATGCCCACAGAGGTCAGGAGGGCATTGGATCCCTTGAACTAGAGTGATGGAGTTTTTAACTACCATGTGAGTGTTGGGAATCAAACTCAGGTTCTCTGGAAGAGCTCCCAGTGCTCTTAACAGTTGAGGCATCTTCTCAGCCCCACAGGTTTCTTAATAGGCTTCTCATAACCCACCTTCATTCCATCCAAAATTCCAGAAAACTACTCATCTGCCTTTTACATCATTGTCATCGTTGATGAGCAAAAGGCTAATCAATATCTCTGCCTTTGGGAATATAAGATTTGGTACTGCCAGCCTGAATTTCAAGATGTAGACTCTCAAGAAGACTCCAGGAACAAAAGAAACCACATAAAGGGGGAGATAACTGTCAACCATTTCATTCGAAATGCCGACTGGTGGGCCAGCAAGATGGCTGAGCTAGTAAAAGCACATAGAAGCCACACAAGCCTGATGACCGGAGTTCATCTCAGAACCCATAGCGGAAGGAGAGATCTAACTCCTGAAGTTGTGTGTGTACATGCCTACACATGTGTATGCACACATGACATTAAAAACACAGGCTAACTGGAGAAGTCTTCTAAAATATATCTTGTTATTTATTTTTAAAGTAGTTCATTCTTGGGGCTGGGGAAATGGCTCAGTTGGTAAAACGCTTGCCACACAAGCATGAGTAGCTGAGTTTGATTCTCTAAAACATATGTAAAAACCTGGGTAGTGGTGTGTGCCTGTAATCCCAGCACTGGGAAGAGATAGAAGGATTCCTGGACTCACTGGCCAGCCAGACTAGCTAAAAGAGGATGAACATATACAAATATGAGGTGGAGAGCTAGGGGTGTGGCTCAGTTGATAGAGTGCTTGCCTCGCATGCATGAAGTCCTTGGCTTGAAACCCAGGACCACACAAAACCGGGGATGGTAGTACAAACGCATGATTCTAGCACTTAGGAGGTGGGACAAGAGGAGCATAAGTTCAAGGTCATCCTTGGCTGCATGGTGAATTCCAGGCCAGCCTGGGCTATAAAAGACTCAGTGTCAAACAAAACCAAGCGCAAAAAAAAAAAAAAAAAAAAAAAAAAAGAAGGAGTGAAGAGGATTGAAGAAGACATCCAACACACCTCTCTTTGGTCTGCACATGCACACAGAGAGCTCATTCTTTTTCATTTCTTGAGACAAGAGTCTCAGTAGTTGCTTAGGGTGGTCTTGAACTCTTGGGCTTGAGCGACCTTCCCACTGTAACCTGCTGAATGGCTGGGATTACAGGTGTGTAGTATTTTGTTTGGTCAGGTCACTCTTTTTATAGCTGTGAAGAATTTCACTGTACATATTTTTTTTTAAACAATTTTTTTTTATTTATTTCTGCATGTGTATGAATGTACTGTCTGCATGCAAGTTTGTGCACCTGTGTCGTGCTGCGGAGGTCAGAAGAGGGTGTCGGATTCCCCTGGAACTGGAGTTCTCCTGGAATTGGAGGTTCAGACGGTTCTCGGCCGCCATGTGGGTGCTGGGGATCGAACCCGGGTCCTCTGTAAGAGCGGTCAGTGCTCTTAACCACTAGGCCATCTCTCCAGCCCTCACTGTACATATTTTACAGTTTGCTTACTATTCATTTACTCCTAGACATTAGAGTTAGTTCTTATTTTTGGCTATCACAAAACTGAACATCTGTGTATACGTCTTTGTGAGAACACTAGTTTATAATCTCTTGTGTTAATACTTAGGAGTGGAATGGCTGGGTTGTATGAAAGGTTTAATATTTAAAACCCTTTTAAATATTTTCCAAAGTGGTTATACCTTTTCACATTCCTACCAGAAGCATATAAGATTTTAAACTCTTCAATAACCTTGATGGCACTTTTAAATTTTAATTTAAAATTTTAAAATTTGAACCAGTATGGTATAATGGTTTCTCATCAGTTTTAATTTGATGTCCCCTCTAATGGTATCCTGTACTTTTCCAGTGCTTAGTGACTATTCAACATCTTTTTCTTTTGAGACAGGGTCTCCCCATAGCCCTAGCTGGCCTGGAACTCACTCTGTAGACCAGGCTGGCCTTGAACTCAGAGATCTGACTGCCTCCGCCTCCTGAGTGGTTGGACTAAAGGTGTGTGCCACCACGCCCTGCTTAAAGACAGTTCTTAGCCGCCATGTGGGTGCTGGGAATCAACCTGGGTCCTCTGCAAGAGCAGTCAACGTTCTCTTAACTGCTGAGCCATCTCTCCAGCCCCAACTATCCATATCTTCTGAAGTTATCAGCTCTAGTCTTTTGCCTGTTCAGTACTTTCAAAGGTGTTTTTGCTCAGACCCTGTGTATGTTTTGAATTTGGCTGTGGGAATGCGGGACCTCAGGTGTTGGCCCCTGCCTTCCACCTATTTTGAGACAGGAGCCCTTTGTTTTTTCTTTTTTTGTATTTTTGAGACAGGGTCTCTCTTTAGTCCCAGCTGGCCTGGAGCTTGCTATGTAGACCAGGCTGGCCTTGAACTCACAGAGATCCACCTGCTTCTACCTTCTGAGTGCTGGGATTAAAGGCATGCGGCCCCCTTTGTTGTTTTTATGCAGAGTACACAAGGCTAGAGCCTGAGGGCTTGGGGGATCATCCAGTTTCCTGACCTCCCATCTTCCTATAGGAGAGCTGGAATTACAGACTCTCAGGCTACTAAATCCAGCTTTCCCTGGGATCCCAACTCATGTTATGAAGCTTGCCTGATAACAAGTGCTTTTCCCACTGAACTATCTCCCTAGCACTTTAATATTGCCTATTACTGGCAATTCAGGTGAATACTGTTCTTCTTATAAACTTTCAAGGGGTTTCCAGGTATATATTTTACAAAAAATACATAGCTAAGCTCGGTGTGGTGGTACACATCTATAATCTCAGCACCCTGGAAGTAGAGGAAGGAGGATTTCTATGGATTTAAGGCCAGCCTGATCTACATAGTTTCCGGCTAGTCAGGTATATACAGTGAAACCCTATTCAGAAACAAAAATATCCAGGATGGATTGGAGAGTAAAGGACCCGCCTCCAAGATGGATCTGAGAGTAAAGGACCTGGCTCCAGGATGGATCATTATTATTATATATAAAAGAAAAAAAGAGGGATGATTCAGCTAACATACCAGCCCAGACATCAGAGTAGGAACTAGCCATCACCACTTAAGGAACTTCATCAATAAACAGTAGCCAAATAAGAACATATGGGCATTACACACACACACACACACACACACACACACACACACACAATTAGAGAGTTGTCAGTATGTTAGAAAATATGCTGCAGGATTTTCAAACACATTCCTATGTACTCAAAAATGGAAATTGAATGCTAATGTCAGAGTTTAATATGTTAATAGGGTGGGCTGGAGAGATGGCCTAGCAGTTAAGAGCGCTGACCGCTCTTACAGAGGACCTGGGTTCGATCCCCAGCACCCACATGGTGGCCGAGAACCATCTGAAACTCCAATTCCACGAGAACTCCAGTTCCAGGGGAATCTGACACCTTCTTCTGACCTCCACGGCATTGCACGACACGGGTGCACAAACTTGCATGCAGACAGTACATTTATACACATACAAAAATAAATAAAATAAAATAATATGTTAATAGGGGAGGGGATCTAAATACGATTAAGACATATTGTATGAAATGCAATGAAATGAACAAAAATTCAATAAAATATATTAGAAAAAAACCCTAAACAGACATAACAAATAATAAAAAGGTTGTTTTCCCTGAAAGCTTTTCTCTTTGGCCCATTCAGTGCTGGGGATTAAAACCAGGGCTTCACACATGCTAGTGTGAATAGTGCTCTATTACTGAGCTACATCTCCAGCCAGGAATTCTGAATCAAAGGAAACAGACACAATGCACAGAACATGGATTGGCTGGGTAAAAAGGAGTCTGGCTTGGTTAAGATGACTTGGTTGATACCTCTCAGATTTCAAGCTTCCTTTAAAAAAAAATTACAATGAGCTTAGTGTCTAAACAAGATAGATCAAGTGTAGGTATTTCCTACTTAAAAAAAAAAAGATTTTATGGGGCTGGAGAGATGGCTCAGTGGTTTAAGAGCATTGACTGCTCTTGCAGAGGACCTGAGGTTCGATTTTCAGCACCCATATGGCTACTAAGAACTGTCTTAGGCCACTGGGTGTGGTGGCGCACGCCTTTAACCCAGCACTCTCTGTGAGTTCAAGGCCAGTCTGGTCTACAGAGAGAGCTCCAGGACAGCTGGGACTAAAGGGAGCCTGTCTCAAAAAAAAAAAAAGATTTTATATAAGCATATTGCCTGTAAGTGCACCCATGTCATACAAAGCCTGCGGGGTCAGAAGAGGGTATGGGATCCCCTGGAGCTGAAGTTACAGGCAGTAGTCAGCTGCCATGTGGGTGCTGGGAATCAAACTTGGGTCTTCTGTTAACCACCAAGCCATCTCTCCAGCCCTGGTATTTCCTTTTACAAATAATTATTTGGAGGATTATCCACTCTTGAGTCTGGTCACCCCTGGATAAATGGACTATCAAATTTTAGACTTTGGGGGACTGAGATTTTATTTTTAAATTTTTTTTTTTAATTTATTTATTTCTGTATGTGTATGAATGTACTGTCTGCATGCAGGTCTGTGCACCCGTGTCGTGCAATGCCGCGGAGGTCAGAAGAGGGTCTCGGATTCCCCTGGAACTGGAGTTCTCCTGGAATTGGAGTTACAGACGGTTCTTAGCCGCCATGTGGGTGCTGGGGATCAAACCCGGGTCTTCTGCAAGAGCGTCGGTGCTCTTAACCACTAGGCTGTCTCTCCAGCCCCTGAGATTTTATTTTTAAATTTAATTTATTTTTTATGTGTGTGAATGTACTGTCTGCATGCAGGTTTATGCACCCGTGTCGTGCAATGCCGCGGAGGTCAGAAGAGGGTCTCGGATTCCCCTGGAACTGGAGTTCTCCTAGAATTGGAGTTTTAGACGGTTCTCAGCCGCCATGTGGGTGCTGGGGATCGAACCCGGGTCCTCTGTAAGAGCAGTCGGTGCTCTTAACTGCTAGGCCATCTCTCCAGCCCCAAGGGGATGACGACGACAGATTTGGAGAGCTCAAAGGTAACATACCAGTGATGTCCAGCCAGGAAAAACTCTCTCTTCTCCTCCAGAGAAATTGTAGCAGAAACATTTAGGGGTTCTGATAAATACCCTATAATACACAGGTCAGCCCCCCCCCAAAGCAATTATTTGGTCCCCAGTGGAGAAACCACTGCAATTATTTTGTTGAACAGATGTGGTACAGATGTGGCACACCTTCTAAGGTGCCTCTGAGGCAGTTGTGCTTATGCCCAAAGGTTATCAATGCAGCCAGTGTCCACTTACAAGTTCCTGCTTTTCCCTTTCATTTGTCTTTTTTTTTTTTGGTCTTTTTTGAGACAGGGTCTCCCTGTAGCCCCAGCTGGCCTGGAACTCACTCTGTAGACCAGGCTGGCCTTGAACTCACAAAGATCCGCCTGCCTCTGCCTCCCAAGTGCTAGGATTAAAGGCGTGCGCCACCACGCCTGGCTTTTTTTTTTTTGGTCTTTTCGAGACAGGGTCTCCCTGTAGCCCCAGCTGTCCTAGAACTCGCTCTGTAGACCAGGCTGGCCTTGAACTCACAAAGATCCGCCCTTTCATTTGTCTTTTAATAGTAGGAGGCATATGACCATGATTGGCCAACAGTCGTGTCCAGCAAAGAGATGATGAAAAGGCCCAAGGGTTCAATAGCTCATCATAGTGGAAGGAAGACTGTCCTACATCTAATGTTGCCCCCTCCAAGGCTCAGGGACTCTTGCAGAAGAGGATGGTAGAAAGAATGTAAGAGCCAGAGGAAGGGTGAGTGTTGTATAGGACTGTCCTCTGATAGACAGACCATGGACAGATGCCTTCTTCACAAGCTTGGTTGTGCACATTTGCCTACGATCATCATATCCACAAGAGAGGAGTAGAGATAGACACGCCTCCCAACCAACCAGTCTGCACTAACTAGTTGCATGAATGGAAGGACCTAGGGCATATAAACTGAAGAAACAAGGGGAGGTCCTCTTGCCATTTTGTGTGGCTATGAGGAAGTCACCATCCATGGTGGGATAAAGACTTTCCAGTGCAGCCTTAGGAGGGGTTTACTTATTTCTGTAAGTAAATCCTCATCCATTGCTCTGTAAGGTCAATAAATTCACCATTTTCCCAGACTGGTGGGAAAAAAAAAGAATAATAATTATCTGGTCCCAAAATGCTGACATTTAAGGTTAACCTTGACTGAGCCTCCACTCTAGTACAGTCTTTTTCTCTCTTCACACTTTATAAATTTGGACTGAAACAATGAGCTGATGAGCTAAGCAGGCCAAAGACTAGGAAATCTTAGGCCATGGCACATGCCTTTAATCTCAGCACTAGGTGGAGGCGGAGGTAGGTGGTTCTCTCTGAGTTCAAGGCCACCCAGGCCTACATAATGAGACCCTGTCTCAAAGGAGACAGACAGACAGATTAGGGACTCTCCTGGGTAGAGGAAAGCAGAAACAAGTGGCTCAGCCCAAGTTCATTTCAGCACCAATATTTTCAGTTACCTTCCTAACTTCTAGAGCGCATTCCATCAGGGCTTTCACACTCCCAACTTCCCGAAGCGTCTTTTTGCTATTTACATCGGCTCGCCAAGACAAATTCCTCAAAACACTTGCAATAACCTGCAAATAAATCAACTTTAGCATTATTTACATATAAAATGATTCATAGTAGTTGCCTCTTTGTTTCTAATGGTAAAAGTAAAAAGCAGAAATTTAATTATACACTGAGTAAACCTTGTCCAAATGCCTGGCACCAAATTCCTGTTTTAGGTTTCAAATGTCAGCTTTTTGAATATTTGTAGAGGCATGATTCCTGGGTATGAGGTTATGTTATATGTATGGTGTACAGATATGACCTGAATGCAACTTTCTACAATATTTTAATAATCCAGTGCATGGAGCAGTTTTATAGTACAGAGTTTTCCTCCTGTGGTGTGATGCTGGTAGCAGTCAAACAGGTTCAGAGTTGGAGCATTTCTGACTTTAGATTAGGAATGCTTCATTTATATGATCAAAACATGATATATGCACATATAGAAATGTCATAGTGTAACCTACTTGTATGGACAATTAAAATGACTGATTATGATAATAAAAACAGGAACATTCTTCTTGTAATAAATTCCTAATCCATGTTACGAGAGGAAAGGAATTAAATCAATACGATTATTTTTCATTATTAAGAGAACCACACTTTAACATGAGCTACTAAATACTGAATCATAACTTAATATAAACCAGTATATTAACCTGCTAATAGCCATGTAAAATATTTGGAATTCTAAGCAGTACCTGTTGTAAATCTTCACTTTCAGATTTTAATTGGGCCACAAGTGCTCTCATGCAGCCTTTCATAGAACATAATGTAGCCTGTAACAATAGATAGGGAACAGAGTGTCATCAATGAAGTAATCTAAAACAGCTTCATTATCTGTTACAAAACTTCACACTTAGTTGTTTTATTTTTAAGAAATATTAAATTTAGGGGCTGGAGAGATGGCTCAGCGGTAAGAGCACCGACTGCTCTTGCAGAGGAACCGGGTTCAATTCCCAGCACCCACATGGCGGCTAAGAACCATCTTTAACTCCAGTTCCAGGGGAATCTAATGCCCTCTTCTGACCTCCACAGCATTGCATTACATGGGTGCACCAACCTACATGCAGACAGTACACTCATACACATAAAATAAAATAATAAAAAATTTAAAAAATTAATTATTATTATTATATTATTTGGTGTTTTTGAGACAGGGTCTCCCTGTTACCCTAGCTGTCCTGGAACTCACCTCACAGATGAAGCTGGCTTTGAACGCACAGAGATCCGCCTGCCTCTGCCTCCTGAGTGCTGGGATTAAAGGTGTGCGCCACCATGCCTGGCTTTAATTTAAATTAATTAATTATTATTATTTTTTGTATTTTTGAGACAGGATTTCCCTTTAGTCCCAGCTGGCCTAGAGCTCACTCTGTAGACCGGGCTGGTAATTTTATTTTTATGTGTATGAGTGTACTGCCTACATGTGTATAAGTGAACTCATGTCCTGCAATGCCTGTGGAGGTCAGAAGAGGGTGTCAGAGCCCCTGGAATGGGAATTATGGTTGCAGCCATCATGTGGGTGCTGGGAACTGAACCCAGGTCTTCTGCAAGAGCATCTAGTGCTCTTAACCACTGAGCTATCTCTCCAGCCTCTAGTTTTAATTGATTAATTAATTAGTATGAATGTACTGTCTGCATGTAGGTCTGTGCACCCATGGTGTGCAATGCCTCAGAGGTTAGAAGAGGGCATTAGATTCCCCTGAACTGGAGTTAAAGACAGTTCTCAGCCACCATGTGGGTGCTGGGGATTGAACCCAGGTCCTCTGCAAGAGCAGTCTTAACCGCTAGGTGCTCTTAACTGCTAGGCCATCTCTCCAACTCTCTAGTTTTTTTTTTTAATTTTTTATTTATTTATTTTCGTATGTGTATGAATGTACTGTCTGCATGTGGGTTTGTGCACCCGTGTGTGCAATGCTGCGGAGGTCAGAAGAGGATGTCGTATTCCCCTGGAACTGGAGTTACAGACGGTTCTCAGCTGCCATGTGGGTGCTGGGGATCGAACCTGGGTCCTCTGTAAGAGTGGCCGGCACTCTTAACCGCTAGGCCATCTCTCCAGTCCCTCTAGTTTTTTATTTTAATCATATTTACCTGGAAAAGATCCAGAACAAGATTACCTAAATGAAAGACATATGCCTCCTAATTTAATTATTTATTTCTTTACCAAACTGGAAAAACAAAATTGTAAGAAATGATAGACAAAAGGTTCAGAGTAGTCTTCTTTGGTTTTTTATTTTGTTATTTTTATTTTATGTGTATCAGTGTATTGCTTGCATGTATGTAGTTGTGCCAGTGTTGTGCAATACTTGAGGACAGAAGAGGGGGTCAGATCCCCTAGAATGGAGTTAGGACAGCTGTCACCTGTCATATAGGTGGTGGTAACTGAACTCAGGTCCTCTGCAAGAGCAGCAGCCAGTGCTCTTAATGGCTGAGCCATCTCCCCAGCCTCAGTAAGAGTGTAGTGTTTTATCTTGGTAGAACTGGTATATGTGCTTAAACTTGCCTATCACCAGGACTTTCAGATTTACTTTCATTCTCAGAAAAGTTTTACTTTGCTTTTTAAAATTTGCTGGTGATTGAACCCAGGACCCTGCATGCTAGGTAAATGCCTTATCACTTAGCTAGAGCCCTAGCCTGAGTAACGATGTTGTTAATGTAATTATATAAATTCAGTGTTGTGATCCATCTTTAGATGAGTTTTTGCCTTTGGTTAGCCATAAGACAACCTAATGAGTAAGGATGTGCTGCAAGTATTGGGTAGTTTTTGTTGTTATTTTGAGAGAGGTTCTTTTTTTTATTTTTGAGTCAGGGTCTCCCTGTAGCCCCAGCTGTCTGGAACTCACTCTGTAGCCCGGAACTCACAGAGATCTGCTTGCCTCTGCCTCCCGAGTACTAGGATTAAAGGTGTGCACCACCATGCCTGGCTTAAAGACGGTTCTTGGCCGCCATGTGGGTGCTGGGGATTGAACTTGCGGGTCCTCTGCAAGAGCAGTTGGCGCTCTTAACTGCTTGGTCATCTCTCCAGCCTCAATGATTTCTTTTTTTTATATTTTATTATTTTTATTTTAGTGTATGATTGTAATGCCTATGCCTGCATGTGTGTAAGTGTATCCGTGTCATGCAATGCCAGTATGTGTGTAAATGTAACCCATGTCATGCAATGCCTTTCAGAAGAAAGTGGTAGATTTCCCTGGAAATGGAATTTTGGAAGGTTGTTAGCTGACATGTGGTTGTGCTGGGAATTGAACTTAGGTCCTCTGCAAGAGCAGCCAGTGTTCTTAATCTCTGAGCCATCTTCCCAACCCCAAGCTTGGAGACCGCTGGCCTCAAAGTTAATAGATCTGCCTACTTCAGCTTCCAGACTCCCAAAGTGCTGGGATTATTATTTTTTTTTAATTTATTTTATTTAGTTATTTATGTGTATGAATGTATTCACTGCATGTAGGTTTGTGCACCCGTGTCGTGAAATGCCGTGGAGGTCAGAAGAGGGTGTCGGATTCCCCTGGAACTGGAGTTCTCCTGGAATTGGAATTATAGACGGTTCTCAGCCACCAGGTGGGTGCTGGGGATCGAACCTGGGTCCTCTGTAAGAGCAGTCGGTGCTCTTAACCAATAGGCCATCTCTCCAGCCCCAGTGCTGTGATTATTAAAGGCATGCACCACCATGCCTGGCCAAGAAATATAGTTTTTTTTTTGGTCTTTTTCGAGACAGGGTCTCTGTGTAGCCCCAGCTGTCCTGGAACTCACTCTGTAGACCAGGCTGGGCTTGAACTCACAAAGATCTGCCTGCCTCTGCCTCCCAAGTGCTAGGATTACAGGCGTGCGCCACCACACCCAGCCAGAAATATAGTTTTTATTCATCACTGTTCAATTAGAGGGGGTTTGTGATAAAGAGGTCAGCAAAAGTAATTTTTTAGTTTATTATAAAAAACTGTTTCTATGAAAGTAAAATCAGTCATGTGAGCCAGCCTAAGACGCAGCTTTATTAAAGGAGGACATACCTTGTTGGCTACATCCCCAAAGGTCAAGTTTGTCAGTGCCATTCCAGCATACCGTCGTAAAGTGACACTGTAGTGGTCATTAGTAAGCCCATACATCTCACAGTCCACTTGCAACAATTCTGCAATGGCCTGTAGTCCCCCTAATTTAAAAAGCGCAGAAGGAAAAAGACAATAATCTAGAATCAAATTGGTGTCGGCTGGCAATTTAAATAAGAGGGAAAAAAATCTAAAAGTAAGAATATATGGTTTAAATTTACCTTTAAATTAAAATTATGACCTATAAAATCTGTTGCAAAGGATCTCTGTACATATAATACATATATACAAATATATAATAAAAACAAATATAAATAAAAAAGTATAACTTATAAGTATTGCATTTTCTGCCAGTTTCTCCACCCTCCAACCTTTCGCTTCACTAGATCAAATGGGTGTTATGCTCTATTTACTGACACACACAACTTGACAACAATGAGGACTATCTGTTAATACTAGGCCTTCCTAAACCTAAACAAAAAAAACCTTATTGCTATTTTAAGGGCTTTATAAATAATTTTCTTTGTCATGCACTGTGGCCTAATTATTTGAAAACATTTTTAACGTGTCAAATAACTTACTCTTAGGAATAACAAAACTTAAATGAAACGGTGCTTGAAGCAAAATTTATTTCATGAAAACAGAATTACCTATTCTACAAAGTTCTATAAAGTTACTTAAAAAAATCTTATTTTTCTTTGATATCAAATATTAATTATACCAGGATCCAGTATTTTCCTTCTTAATTTTTACCATGGGATATGCTCAACAATGCCCATAGTGGTCAACACTAGGCAGGCAAGGACAATGCCCACAGTGGTCAACACTAGGAAGGCAAGGACAATGCCCACAGTGGTCAACACTAGGAAGGCAAGGACAATGCCCACAGTGATCAACACTAGGAAAGCAAGGACAATGCCCACACTGGTCAATACTAGGAAGGCAAGGACAATGCCACACTGGTCAACACTAGGAAAGCAAGGACAATGCCCACCACAGTGATCAACACTAGGAAGGCAAGGACAATGCCCACAGTGATCAACACTAGGAAAGCAAGGACAATGCCCACACTGGTCAACACTAGGAAGGCAAGGACAATGCCCACAGTGATCAACACTAGGAAGGCAAGGACAATGCCCACACTGATCAACACTAGGAAGGCAAGGACAATGCCCACAGTGATCAACACTAGGAAGGCAAGGACAATGCCCACAGTGATCAACACTAGGAAGGCAAGGACAATGCCCACAGTGATCAACACTAGGAAGGCAAGGACAATGCCCACAGTGATCAACACTAGGAAGGCAAGGACAATGCCCACAGTGATCAACACTAGGAAGGCAAGGACAATGCCCACAGTGATCAACACTAGGAAGGCAAGGACAATGCCCACAGTGATCAACACTAGGAAGGCAAGGACAATGCCCACAGTGATCAACACTAGGAAGGCAAGGACAATGCCCACAGTGATCAACACTAGGAAGGCAAGGACAATGCCCACAGTGATCAACACTAGGAAGGCAAGGACAATGCCCACAGTGATCAACACTAGGAAGGCAAGGACAATGCCCACAGTGGTCAACACTAGGAAGGCAAGGATAATGCCCACAGTGATCAACACTAGGAAGGCAAGGACAATGCCCACAGTGATCAACACTAGGAAGGTAAGGAAAGGGAAAGGGAATGGAAAAGGGAAGACAATAAAGGAAGGGTTTAAAACAAAGTGAAGCAAAATGTGAGGGTATGAATAAAGACAAAAATGCATATGAATAAAAAAATAAAAAATGCATGTGAGCTAGGTGCTGGCTTTAATCCCAGCACTCAGGAGGCAGAGGCAGGCCGATGTCTTTGAGTTCAAGGCCAGCCTGGTCGACACAGCGAGCTTCAGGCCAGCTGGGACTAAAAGGGAGACCCTGTCTCGAAAAGTAAAAAAAAAAAAATGCTTATGAATCTCAAATGATTATTCATCCTCAACATTAATCAGCATGGGACTTGGGATATTGTTTTTTTAGAGAGGTGGCTTAGACATTAAAAAAAAGATGTTTGCTCTGCGTCTGAGCAGGTCATTAACCTGGAAGGAGACCAGAATAGTAACATTCTTATGAATGATCTCAAAGGACAGCAGACAGAAGAATCTATAAATATGCCAAATGAAGTTCTTTGTTGAGCCAAGAATTCTAGGCCAAGGTATGTGACTATAGGAAGATTCATGCAAATCTTTATGATGAGAAGAAATGACAGATAACTTTGAACACAGATAAGCAAAAACAAATTAGTATAAAGAAAATCCAAACCATATTTAGGAAGATTTTCCTCTAATCATTTGTGATAACAGAAAAGTATAGCCATTGAAACAAATCCAGTAACTGTCTCTATAAGGCTTATAGACCAGACAAACATTAAGAAATTAAGTGTGACTTAACAAAGTTAAGATAACAGATGGATTTTTATTCAGATCTGGAATGGGGGGAAGTCCTAAGAAGATCTAAGAAATAATGTTTAAGGTAAAACCTAAAGTTGAGTATTAATAAGAGTGCGGCAAGGAGGAGAAAGAATTATTCCAGGCAGAGAAAATTACGTGTGAAAGCCACTGGGCTTGAAATATAAACCAACCAGGAGAAAGGCACAAGGTGAAGCTACGAAAACAGTAAATACCAGATCATAATAAGACTGAGGATTTTAGGCAAAGGAACAATCAGATGGACATTTTGAACATATTATGATGGATGCAATGTGTAGACTGGATTATGACCGAAGTAGGACAAATTATGCAGAACCAGACAGAAAATGGTGCCTTGCACTCGGAATGAGAATAGCGCACGCAGCATGACCTTGAACTCAGAGATCTGCCTGCCTCTGCCCCCGAGTGCTGGGATGACAGGCATGTGCCACCATGGCTGACTTGAGACATATTAAGAAGTAGAATTTAAGTGCTTTGTTGCTAAATGTAGGAGATAAGGACTCATGGATGTATTCCTAAGGTTTTGGTTTGAGTAATTGGGGTTATCAGAATGTCAAAAGGAACATAGAGTCAGAGATTTGGGAAGGAAGTAACAAATTCAGTTTGTGACAGTTTGGACAGAGGTATCTAAAATATCATAGAAAGGAAGATGCCAGATAAGAAATAGAAAGTGCACTGACGGGCTGCGGATAGAGCTCAATGGCTGTGTCTGCTGAGCATACATAGACCTTAGGAGGGAGAAGTTGGACCAAGCTACCAATTTGAAAACATTAGCTTAAGAGTAACTTTAATATGGTAACTGAAACTCTAGGAGTGGATAATACTGCACAGGGTTGGAGGAAGACAGCTTAAGGCCAAGATTCAGTGAAAATAAGTATTTTGTACATGAGTAGAGAAGGAAAAGGTAACTTAACCAAGAATTCTGACATGAGACACTGACAGGGCAGTCACTATAGACCTCAAGACTGGCTCAGGATACTGATGAGATGCTCAAGATGGAGAGTACTATGAAGTAGAGTCTTAATATTGGGAGAAAACCAATTATGCTTTGTTTTGCATAAAATTTGGAATTTTTTTTTTTTGTCTTTTTGAGATAGGGTCTCCCTGTAGTCCCAGTTGGCTTGGTATCTGACATATAGACCACGTTGGCCTAGTTCTCACAGAGATCTGCATGCTTCTGTCTCCTGAGTGCTGGGATTAAAGGCGTGCTACCATGCCGCCTGGCATTGGAATACTTTCTTAAGAAAGATAAAATGGTCTAAAGATGATTCTAAGAAGGCATTAAATTGTCAGAGTACTCTTGTGTCAAAAAAACTAAACATTCTGCGACTTGATTTTACTAGATGTCAACTACAAAAACCATGACTAATGAAAAAATTTTAATACAATTTGGAGATAAAAAGAGAGCCCTCTATAATTTCAAGCTAGCCAAAAGAAAAGATTTCAGTGAATTCTTAGACAAAGATATAATTCATAGATTAAAGCTACACATGGTTTCACTGAAATGATAAATTAATGGTTGACACAATAAGAAACTCAATGCTCTAAGAAGATGTTTTAATGTGAAGGTGAGTATATCATCTCACATTTTTCTTACTGTCTGTTAGGAAACAGTAGTCTAAATGGACTTACTGCTATAGTGTTTCATACCCTTACAGACAATGGAGGCTCAACTGCTTCAGATGGTATTTAAACAGAACTCTTAATAAAATGTCCTATTCTAAAATAAGTATTAGGGGTCGATATCAATATTCTCTAGATTAATGTTCCACAAAGTTTCATGATAATAAGCATCACTTAAGCTGCTTATTTAATGTGATTCCTGGGCCTCTCCCTTGGGGATTCCATTTACTATAGGGCTAGAGACTCTACATGGCTGATGAATGCCTCTGCTGATTGTCATGATCTACAAATTTTGTGAAATATTAATGTAAACAAATCATGTGTTCCATGGAAACCAGGACATGTCTTAGTCATTTGAAAATTCAAGTGCCTGGCAAAGCTTCTGAGACAGACTTGAGAACTAACAAATATACATCACTGATACTATAATAAAACTTACAAAACCAATACATGTGCCCTTAAATGAGCCTGATAGTTGTAGATCTTCACATACTTATAAGTGACAGTGCTTACTGACTGGGCTGAAGAATTTCCCCTCACCCAATTGCCTTCCTTATTCCTTTCTGCCAGATACCTGTGCTATCTTCTATTATCTTCCCTAATTCAAACCTTAACTCTCCCTTTGGCCCAGTGCAAACGTGGAGGCAAGGAGTGAGAGGAAGGTAACCCCTGTGGTTATGCCCCCATCAGTCACACCCCCAGAGGCCCCATCCTGCTCCTCACCTGAAAGCCCCTGCCCTAGCTCCTGTGATGAAATGCCCCGGGTAGCCTTCCTACCTGAAGAAGAAGAGGAACAAATACTGAGTCTAGGTTTTACTTTGAAATTCAGATAATTAATGTGTAAGTCCTAGTCTGTAGTCCACTGGAACATATGTACATTTATAGGTTACATAAATAATTTTAATATATTTAAATCATTGAAATATATTAAAATTGAGTTTCCTGTATGTTAATTTCATCCCCTTTTCACAATTATTGGCATTAAAAAATTTCACAAATACTGAGATCATACTGAAATGGTGGGGATTCATAAGATTAAGACTTCATAGAACGCTGGAAAGAGAATCACATGGGCCTGCGCCAAGAGAGCATGGCTAGAGGGCAGGCTTCAGGTCTCAGAGTGCACAGCTTTCCAAAGCGATGACTCTGAAGAAGACAACACTCACTTTTTGCAATGAGGGGTCTTTGTGTTTTAAGAATCTTGTAACTGTACCACTCTTTGTTTTGTTTTGTTTTTGGTCTTTTTGAGACAGGGTCTCCCTGTAGCCCTGGCTGTCCTGGAACTCACTTTGTACCAGGCTGGCCTTGAACTCACAAAGATCCCCCTGCCTCTGCCTCCCAAGTGCTAGGATTAAAGGCATGCGCTACCACGCCCGGCTAACTGTACCACTTTTAAGGTAAACGATGAATGACAGTGATAAGGGTGGGATTAAAAAGGGCCAGAATGAAATGTAACATAAACTTCACAGAAGCATAGGCACAGCTGCACTAAGACAGAAACTCATTGTCTGGTTCGTGCTTGCGGCATGATTAGAGAAATCCAGTTCATATGCTCAGCATGATTCAATTTATAAATACTGTAAGTACAAAATGAACCTAGAAATTAAAGAAAAACCATTACATGAAAAAAATGGGTACATAAATGGCTATATAAGATTTAGAGTATGTGGTAATATTTACCTAAAGGAGTAACTATGCCAAAATTAATGAAATGTTTCTAAGTAGAGCACATCTTTTAATATAAATTAACTTCAAAGATATCATGATGAAACTCCAGTAAAATACTGATAATCATTAAGCTAAATTAAAATCTTAATAATTCCCTCTGGTGTTCATCTAAAGTGACTGACAGATTTCAAGGATACTGAGGTATAACTTAAAATGTCCTGTCTATCGTAGGTCACACAGGATCTACCTTGGCAACAGGGACAGGTGTGGTCCTTTTGGATCTTTGTCTAAGACTTTTAAAATCAAAGTCAGTTTATAACAGGGTAGCAGTTTCTGTGATTCAGAGGCCCTTTGTCTCATGCAAACCAGGGTACAGTGCTTTTTCCATTTTCCTATAAGGAGGAAGCAGTTGAACATAAGTTAGTGGCCTGATATTTTCTTAAGTTGGGGGCTGGAGAGATGGCTCAGTGGTTAAGAGCACTGGCTGCTCCTGTGGAAGACCCAGCACCCACATGGTGGCTAACAATTGTCTGTTAACTCCAGTTCCAGGGGATCCGATGCCCTCGTCTGTCCTTTGTGAGCACTGCATGACATGGGTGCACATATAGGCCTAACAGCCATATACATAAAATAAAAATAAATAAACCAAAAAAATTTCTCATCATCAATCTTTTTTCTTTGGGAGGGGGTCTTTTTGAGGTAGGGTCTCCCTTTATTTCCAGCTGGCCTGGAACTCACAGGGATCCACCTGCCTCTGCCTCCTGAGTGCTGGGATTACAGGCGTGCACCACCATGCCCAGATCATCATCAATCTTAATTTATAATAATGTTTTAAAAATTTATTCATATTTAAAAAAATTGACTTCTTTCATGTTTAAAAAATCGCCCAGCATTTATTTATGGCATTCGGAAACATTTTTATCTTACCAAGTTCATTCATTGCATGTCTGTGCTCTTCATCAAATGAAAGTTTCATTAGAACGCATACAGCAGGACAGATCTGATGTTCAACAGGAGCTGGCACTAAAAAATAAAATAATTAAGCCATAACATTCTGTTACTACAAAAGAAATGATGTTATACTTTTCTTTTTTTAGCCAATGCTTTATTGAAGCTCTGTGCATTTCATACAAGATGTTATACTTTTTTTTTTTTGTCTTTTCGAGACAGGATCTCTCTGTAGCCCCAGCTGTCCTGGAACTCGCTCTGTAGACCAGGCTGGCCTTGAACTCACAAAGATCCACCTGCTTCTGCCTCCCAAGTGCTAGGATTAAAGGCGTGCGCCACCACGCCCGGCCAAGATGTTATACTTTTAAAATATACAGGCGTTATTGATAAATACTTAAAGTAGGGATGGTTAGTAAGTTAACAATATTTGTGGAATGGATGAATAAATACTAAAACTGTGGACCAGCAACTGTGTAAAGAGCTTTTCTTGGTTCCATAAAAATGTTTACCCCTGTCTGCCTTTAACCAAGTCTGTCAGAGTAAGTCTTTTTTTTTTTTGGTCTTTTTTAGACAAAATCTCCCTGTAGCCCCAGCTGTCCTGAAACTAACTCTGTAGACCAGGCTGGCCTTGAAATCACAAAGACCCACCTGTCTCTGCCTCCCGAGGGTTAGGATTAAAGGCGTGTGCCACTACGCCTGGCTCAGATTAAGTCTTTCACAGATTATGTATGCTATAATTCATATATCTAATAATTTTAAATGTCTATATGAAAGAATAAAGCATTTTGATATAACTCTTTCAGATTCTTTCATTGTTTCTAATATTAATCTGAACTCCTCTAATCAAAGGCTAAAAGCAGATGGCTATATACAAAGTAGAAAGCTTACTATATACATGCAGTGTACAGTGAAAGAATTTAAGGGTCTAAGAAATGTACCTACACATTTAGCATTATCTTCTAGGTTTCAAAAGTCATTATCTGACACAAAGTATTTTTTAAAAAGTAGTTTTTATTTCCCAGAAGCAAGAATGTGAGTTATTAAATAATTGTTTATAGTCAAATAAAGCAATCCAGAGAGAAGCAATGTTCTCCAAATAAAATATCTTACTAGTTCTTATCCCCAGTGTTCCACAGAGGGGTGTGTGTGTGTGTGTGTGTGTGTGTGTGTGTGTATCTCATTTCTGCTTTTTTCTTACTCAAAATTTTTTTAGATTTGAAGCCAGGTATACTGGTGCATGCCTTTAATCCCTGTATTTGGGGAGGCGGAGGTATGAGATCGAGGGCAGCCTGGTCTCTATAGCAAGTTCCAGGCCAGTTGTGGCTACAGGGAGACCTGTTGTCTCAAAAAAAGATCAAAAAAAGACCAAAAAAGCTGGGTGTGGTGGTGTATGCCTGAATCTCAGCACTCTGGAGGCAGAGGCAGGTGGATCTCTGTGAGTTCAAGGCCAGCCTTGTCTACATAGCAAATTCCAGGCCAGCTGGGGCTGCAGGGAGACCCTTTCTCAAAAAGACCACACACACACAAAAAAAAACTAAGAATTTTCTTTTTTTAAGATCTGAACTAGGGCTGGAGAGATGGCTCAGTGGTTAAGGGCACCAACTGCTCTTGCAGAGGACCCAAGTTTGATTCCCAGAGGACCCAAGTTTGATTCCCAGCACCCACATGGTGGCTAAGAACCATCTTTAACTCCAGTTCCAGGGAAATCTGACACCCTCTTCTGACCTCTGCAGCTTTGTACAACATGGGTGCACCTACCTACATGTAGACAGTAGACTCATACACATAAAAAAAAAAAGATCTATACTAATCTATACTTAAACTTAGAAAAAAAAAATCTTCGTAGCTCCAAGGCCATATACAAATTTTTTAGCCCAAGCCTGAGTTTCATTCAGAACATATGATGCAGCCTTCCCTTTCTATTTCATAAGAGGTACACTGTGTCCAGTGAATATTGATATGCAAATGCAAATGTTTACTTTGGTTGCTAATAGCTGGTAGAACTTATGTAAAATTACTTTCCTGAGTTCAGCCAACAGGCAGCCCAACTCCTCATGTTGATTTTAGCTCCACTAAGCCTTTTTCTCTTTTGGTTCTTTGAGATACGGTCTCATGGCCTTGAACTCTACACAGTATGAAGATGGCCTTGAACTACTGATCCTTTTGCCTCCACCTCCCCAATGCTGGGACTACAGACATGAACCAACAAACCAGCTAGCTTTAAGCTTTAATTCTATATATTTTTCTTATTTGCTCTTCTTGAGAGCTTGACTAGAACTTCTAGCAGGGGACTGCAGGTATTCACAGACTCCTGACTAAAAAATGGTCTTTTTCAGCTCAGTACTCAGCTCCCAGAGAAGTAGATAGAACAGATAGGGAGGAAAGGAACGTCCACCTAGCCAGCCACATCAGCAGAATCAATGTTATCTGGTTATCAACAAAGCGACAGATGTTGCAGCCAGATAATCTTCATATCTGATTTGCTTGTTCTTTTTTGGTTGCACAGAACATTTTCCTTTGTTAAAAATTTCTAGGGAAGGGCTGGAGAGATGGCTCAGTGGTTAAGAGCACTGACTGCTCTTGAGAAGACCTGGGTTCAATTCCCAGCACCCACATGGTGGCTAATAACCGTCTTTAACTCCAGTTCCAGGGGAATCTGACTCACTCTTCTGACCTCCGCGGCACTGCAGACATGGGTGCACCAACCTACATGCAGACAGTATACTCATACACATAAAAAATAATAAATAAATTAAAAAAAAATTTCTAGGGAAAAATAGACCTTAAAATACAGGTCTTAAAAATATGTTAGCAAGCCGGGTGTGGTGGCGCACACTTTTAATCCTAGCACTCGGGAGGCAGAGGCAGGTGGATCTTTGTGAGTTCAAGGCCAGCCTGGTCTACAGAGTGAGTTCCAGGACAGCTGGGGCTACAGAGAGACCCTGTATCGAAAAAGACCAAAAAAAAAAAAAAAAAAAAAA
>VZQC01011344.1:2409878-2455105 GCA_009823505.1 Rhizomys pruinosus | reverse complement strand
AAAAAAAAAAAAAAAAAAAGAAAAAAAAATTAAAAATAAGTGAAAAAAATAAAAAAAGAAAAGCATTTTTATCTTTTGGAAATACACAGAGCAATATTTATGGAACAAATGATGATATATGATATATTCTTTAAAAATAAAATGGTAAGTCAAAGTAGATGTGGCACATAAAGATCACTGTATTATTCTGCCTTTATATAAAAAAAAAATTACACTGTTTGAAACTTTCCAAGTAAAACACTTAAAAACCAGCAACAACAGAACAGGTTCTCCTTTTTTTTCATTTTTTTTTTTCTTAAACCACCCAAGACCCCTACTTCTTGACGTTTACTTATTTATTTATTTTTATTATCTTTTTGTGTGTATGAGTGTACTCTCTGCATGTAGGTCTGTGCACCCGTGTCGTGCAATGCTGCAGGGGTCAGAAGAGGGCGTCGGATTCCCCTGGAACTGGAGTTAAAGACAGTTCTTAGTCGCTACGTGGGTGCTGCTAACTGCTGAGCCATCTCTCCAGCCCCCAGAACAGGTTCTCCTAGCACTCCATCTTCTCCCTCTTCTGCTTGATCTTCATTTATTACTTATGGGCTACTATCAAAGATTGTCAAATAGAAAAGCTGAGACCCCCATTAATGAATGATTTATAAATAAGCAAGCAGGAATCTAGCCTGTGTAATTTACTTCTAACCTTTCCTACTATTTAATTTCCTGAAGAAATTACAGGTCAAGAAATTGTTCTGTAAACTTATGGTCCTCCTGCCTCAGTCTTCCTCATGATGGGATTACAGTGTACCACCACTCTTGGCATGGCAGAATTCTTGCATTTCTGGAAGTTGTAATCTAGTTGGGGAAATACAGACATTAACCAAATAATTACACAAATAAATGTAAAACTGAAAATGTAGTAGTCAACATGCTATGGCAGCCTAACCTACAACAGACTTAATCTATCAAAGTCTGAGACACAGGTGAACCGGGTTTAACTGGGCAAAATGGATTGAGAACAGCACTACATGGAGCAGATGGAAAGGTGTACAGGGTACAGAAGAAAGAAGCTTAGTGAATATGAACTATTCGAAGACAGGCATAGTGCTCAAGTGGTGAGAATAGGCTGGCCCTGTAGCAGAGGACAGAAATGGATTATACAGGGCACAACAAAGGGCCATCTTTATTTTTAAGAACCAAGGGATGCCAATTCAAAGGCTTTTAATCAAGGACCATTCTCACAGAGTAAGCCAGAAAGCCAGATGAGAGAGTGGGTAAAAGAAAGGGCAGAATGAACTTCATGTGGAAGCACAAGTAAGGCACAGGGCAGGCACTTTGGTACAGTGAGTATGCCACTGTGATCCAAGGAAATCAAGGAGATTTTAATTTTCAATGACTACTAGTAGTTTTTGTTGCTGGAGTACAAAATAAAGCCTCAAGATGGTGTCATGTATACGGATCCTATTAAGATAGGTTAAAGGAGTCTGGTGTGGTGGCACACGGCTTTAGTCCCAGCACAAGAGGCAGAGGCAGGCAGATCCTTGTGAGTCCTAGGCCAGCTGGGACTAAAGGGAGACCCTGTCTCTAAAAGACCTAAAAAAAAAGAAAAAAGCAACAAAAAAACAACAAAAGAACTAAAACATCAAAAAAAAAAAAAAAAAAAAGGAGGAAGAAAGGCCAAATGCTGAAACAAAAGTTAGATTTTCTTGGGGGGCGGTGTCTTTTTGAGGCAGGTTCTCCTTATAGCTCCAGCTGTCCTGGAACTCACTATGTAGACCAGGCTGGCCTTGAACTCACAGAGATCTGCCTGTCTCTGCCTCCCAAGTGCTAGGATTAAAGATATGCACCATTACGCTCGGCAAAAAGTTAGGTATTTATATAAAGATGTAACCAATCATTTTTAACATTTTCTTTCTTTTCTTTTTCTTTCTTTTCTTTTCTTTTTTTTTTTTTTTTTAATTTTTTGAGACAGGTCTCCCTTTAGTCCCAGCTGGCCTGGAGCTCACTATGTAGACCAGGCTGGCCTTGAACTCACAGAGCTCCACTTGCCTCTGCCTCCTGAATGAGTGCTGGGATCAAAGGTGTGCGCCACCAAGCCTGGCTTAACATTTTCAAGAGGTTCCGTGCAGGTTCATGAGATAAGAAATTGTCCTTTTTAATTCTCAATTTCCAGAATCCAGAATGGTACCTGGCACACAGTAATATTTAACCTAAAAACACTTCATCAGCTGGGCTTGTTGGTGCATGCCTTTAACCCAGCACAGGCAGGTAGATCTAGGCTAGCCTGATTTACATAGTGAATTCCAGGTCAGATATCTCCTGAGGCCAGCGGAAGGAAGAGCAGAAAGCAGGTAGGGACTGGGTGCCTCAGCAAGGCTGATTGTTGATTCTTTAATCCAGCTGTCTTTGGCTTGATTGGCTTTTGTGGCTGTGGGGGCGGAGTTATCCTCCCAGCCAGTATTAAAGGTGGGCTTGGGGTGACTCTTGAGATCTGAGATCTCCTGAGGCCAGGGGAAGGTACCGGGCGGGGCGCGGGCTGAAGAGCCCCCCCCCCCCAACCCCCAAAAAAAAAAAAAAAAAAAATCTGAAGGAGGAAAGCAAAGCAAGCCTTCAACAGTGAAGAGGCATTTAGGACTCACATTGGAATACAGGCAAGGAGAAGCCCATATGCCAGGAACACAAAGAAGAGACAACATGGGAAAGGGGCAGGATAATCCCATGCCAAGCTCTACCAACCTATGGAAGATTCCTAAAGTGGGATACCCCTGGGGATACCCAGGACACAGACATCGAACACAATTGGGAACTATTTAAAGAATACAGATTATAAAAGAGCAAATCAAAAACTGAGAAAAGAGAATGAAGAACTGAAGAAGGACCTAGAGAGAGAGAATGATAAACTCTGGAAGGAACTGGAAACACTGAAAGATCCCATGCTGAAAAAGATAAGGAAACCAACCAGCGAAGCAAAGAGCTACAGGAGAGATTTTGAGAAGCTCCAAAAAAGAAAGTAGAAATACTAAAGATATCAGAAGAGGAAATGAAAGGAAATCAAACACTCATCCCAATCAAGAGGAAAGGAATGAAAAAAGCCTCAGAGCAGAATGGAGGAAGCAGAACAAAGAATATCAGACTGGAAGATAACACAGAACAACAAAACCTCAAGGAAAGATTATGAAAAATTTTAAATACACAAAATGGAACAACCAGAACTGTGGGACACTATGAAAAGATCAAACCTCCACATCATAGGAATAGAAGAAGGAGAAGAATCACAAGAGAATGGTAATTGATCAGATCTTTGCAACAGAATAATAGATGAAAACTTCCCCAAACTAAAAAAGGAACAAACCAATACCAATACAAGACGCACAAGAACACCAAACAGCAGGACAGAAAAGAAATTCTCCAACACAAATACATAGTTAAAATGCTAGACACTGGGCTGGAGAGATGGCCTAGCAGTTAAAAGAGCGCCAACCGCTCTTACAAGAGGACCCGGGTTCGATCCCCAGCATCACATGGCGGCCGAGAACCGTCTGAAACTCCAATTCCAGGAGAATATCCAGTTCCAGGGGAATCCGAACCCTCTCTGTTCATGACCTCCGGCCATTGCACGACACAGGTGCACAAACTTGCATGCAGACAGTTACATTCATACACATACAGAAATAAATAAATTAATAAAAAAAAAATGCTAGACACCAAACAGAGACAAAATCCTTAAAGCCACAAGAAGAAAACAACAAGTACCTATAAAAGGGAAACCTATCAGAATTACAACTGACTTATCAACGCAAACTATCGAAAGCAAGAAAGAACCTGGAGCAAAGCATTCCCAGTGTTAAAGGACAATAGATGCCAACCCGGTTACTATACCCAGCAAAAATGTCAATTATAAGTTGAAGGAGAGAGAAAAACCTTCCATGACATAAAAACTTGAAAGAATGACATGTCTGGAAAACCAACCCTTCAGAGAATACTTGAAGGCAATTCAAAGATCAGAAGAAAGGAGCAACCACCCCAGGCACCTAGAAAGAGAAATCAATAAAAGCATAACTGCAGAAGTAGAAACCGAAACCCAAACTGCAAATGGATAGTAAAGGCAAAAGGAAGTCAACACAAACCTATCATCATAAAACCTTAAATATTTAATGGACTAAATTCCCCATTCAAAAGACATAGACTGGGAGACTGGATTAGGAAACAGAATCCATCAATATGCTGTCTACAAGAAACGCATGTTACCTTCAAGGACAGGCAGCCACCTTAAAGTGAAGGGATGGAAAAAATATTCCAAGCAAATGGTAAAAGAAAGCAGGCGTGGCTATTCTAATATCAGACAAAATAGACTTCAAAGTAAAAGCAACCAGAAGAGACAAAGAAGGCCATTACATTTTTATCAAAGGAACAATTCACCAAGAGATTTCCAATTATGAATATATATGCCCCAAATTCTGGGCACCAAACTTTAAAAGACAATTCTCCAGGAGCACAAAGTCACACACTAACCCAAGTACACTCAAGTAGGAGATTTTCAATACCCCACTGAGTCCCTTTGGATAGATCAACAGGACAAAGAATCAACAGAGAGACATCTGAACTGAAAATATAATACAACAAAATGGACTCATAGACCTCTACCGAATATTCTTTTTCCTAATACCAGGAGAATATACTTTTCTACTCAGCACCTCCCACGGAACATTCTCCAAAATCGACCACATACTGGGCACAGAAGAAACCTCTCAAAATACAAAAAAATTGAAATAATTTCATGCGTTTCTCAGACCACAGTGCAATAAAGCTCAACATCAACACCAGGAAAGCCCTCCTGCCTACAAGAACACATGGAGACTAAACAACACACTCTTGAAATATGAATGGGTCCAAGGAAGAGATAAAGAAAGAAATAAGAAGCATTCCTGGAACTGAATGACAATGACAATACAACACAGAAAACCTATGGGATCCTTAAAAGCAGTCCCAAGAGGGAAGTTTATATAGCCTGGGTGCCTACATTAGAAAAACAGAAAGAGCACAAGTGAATGATCTAACTACAGCTAAAAGCACTTGAGAGGCAACAACAGATGAACCCTAAATGCAACAGACAGGAAGAAATAACAAAAATCAGAGCAGAAATCAATGAAATAGAAACAAAGAAAACAAAAAAAAAAAAAAAAAAAAATCACTGAATTCCAGGTCAGCTGTGGGTGCAGGGAAACTGTCTCAGTAAGACAAAAAAAAAAAACAAAAACAAAAACAAAAACAAAAACCCCCAAACCTCAAAACAACAAAAAATATCAATAGTTGTTAATAAAAAGTTATTACTTTTCACTGGACACTTAGGATATGCCAGGGACTATGGTTACCCACAGAGTGGCTTTAATTCTCTCACAGCTAATCTGGGGCAGATGTTACTGCTGTTGTATTTATCAAACCTGAAACACTAAAAAGCCCAAAGTTCATGCTAGGTCTGGAGATGTGGCTTAAAATTTTACTTACTTGTTTTTATCTTATGTGTATGAATGTTTTGTCTGTATGTAAGTGTACAACATGTATGACAAGTGTGTAACGCCAGATGAGGCCAGAAGGTGTCAGACTCCCTAGAATTGCAGTTAAGGACTGTTGTTAGCCACCATGTGGGTGCTAGGAACCAAACCCAGGTCCTCTGCAAGAGCAGTCAGTCAGTACTCTTAAATGCTGAGCCATCTCTCCAGCTCCTGGGGATGGGGTTTAATAATCCTTGTCTAGCTTCAGTGTGGCAGAAAACCAAGTATGATGCTCTAAAACTATAATCTTAGGTAGAGGCACAATGGTCAGAAGTTTTAAGGTCATCACAGGGAGTCTGAGGCTTGCCTGGGAGGCCAGGCCCTGTCTCTAAAACTCAAGCAAAACTCCACTGCCCCAACAGCAAAATTCTAGGTTAGTTAGTGGAGTGGGACTCTCCTTTTTTGCAGCCAGTTACCTACTGCAGATGACTGATAATTTTGGCAATTACTGATTAGTGTACATTTTGGTTACTGCTGATTTTTTGCTACTACCAATATAAAAACATGTCTGACTACTCTTGACTACTGACTTCATCAGCACAAAGTCATAAATGTTACAATGCTAAGTCACACACAGGCACACTGCAAACTTTAATACATTTTACAAAATGCTCTCTATAAAGGTTGTTTCACATCACACAAATAAAAGCAATATATGAGAGTGCCTATTTATTACTGTCTTACTATTACAAATACTGAGAGTTGATCTCTGAAATTTTGAGGTTTTCCTTATCATAAATGTTTGCAAATAACATGATCTTGGCTTTTTTTGGTTGCTGCTGTGTATAATGTCTTTGAGACATGTAGTCCAGGTTGGCCTCAAACTGGCTCTAGAGCTGAGGGTGGCCTTGAATAATTGCTCCTACTGCCTCTACTCTCCAAGTTCTGGGATTATGGGCATGTGCCATCCTGTCCAGCTCAGATCTTGATTTCTGTTGTCTTATAGTCTTGTTTTGATTTCCTTGGATACTGAATTTTTTTTTTTTTTTTTTGTAATTTTTGAGGCAGGGTTCTTCTCCTTTAGTACCAGGCTGTGGCTGGGAGGCTTTGCTCTTTGTAGAACCAGGGCTGCGTCTGTACACTCATGAGTCCTCCTTGCTCTGCCTCCCATAGTGTTGGGTATTAAAGGCGTGCGCCACCTGCCTGGCGGATACTGAATTAACATTCTTTTAAAAAATTACTCTTATTACTTTGTGTGTGGTGTGGGTGTTGTGTGTGTGTGTGTGGTGTGTGTGCTTGAGCATGGGACTGTAGGTGCCATGGAGGAGGCTGGAAGAAAGTGTTGAATCTGTCAAGGAAGAGTTTACAGGCCAGTTGTGAGCCACCCAAGGGATGCTGGAACTGAACCCAGGCCTTTCTTCACGAGCAGCGTGTGTTCTTAACTTCTGAGCCATTCTCCACCTCAAATATTTCCCATTCTTTTTTTTTTTTTTTTTAATTTTTATTTATTTATTTTATGTGTATGAATGTACTGTCTGCATGTAGGTCTGTGTACACGTGTCGTGCAATGCCGCGGAGGTCAGAAGAGGGCGGTGGATTCCCCTGGAACTGGAGTTCTCCTGGAATTGGAGTTATGGACGATTCTCAGCTGCCATGTGGGTGCTGGGGATCGAACCCTGGTCCTCTGCAAGAGCAGATGGCGCTCTTAACCGCTAGGCCATCTCTCCAGCTCCAACTATTCACATTCTTATGAAACCTACTGATTCTTCTCTTATGGTTTTCTCCATTTAGTTCATTATAAAAATGTTCTTCTAGGCCAGGCGTGGTGGTGTATGCCTTTAATCCCAGCACCAGAGGCAGAGGCAGAGGCAGATCTCTGTGAGTTCCAGGACAGCTGGGGCTACATGGAGACCCTATTTCAAAAAGAACCCCCCCTCAAAAACAAGGTTCTTTTTTTTTTTTTTTTTGGTCTTTTTGAGACAGGGTTTCCCTGTAGCCCCAGCTGTCCTGGAACTCACAGAGTCCGCCTGCCTCTGCCTCCCGAGTGCTGGGATTAAAGGCATGTGCCACCAAATACGGGTCTTCTAATCTTTTTATATTTGCAACACTCTTCATTTTTGATAGTGAGTATAACTGACTTAGAATTTGTGTTGGCTGTGGTGGTGCATGCCTTTAATCCTAGCACTTGGGAGGCAAAGGCAGGTGGACCTCTGTGAGTTTGAGGCCCGCCTGGTCTACATAGTGAGCTCCAGGCCAGCTGGGAGTAAAGGTAGACCCTGTCTCAAAAAAGACACCCCCCCCAAAAAAGAATTTATTTGTGATGTAGTAGCATATGATCTAGTTATTACAGATTGCTGATTAGAAACATAAGACAATACACAGTAACTAGAATATAATCTGAAGCACTAAACAATTGTTTTCCTGTCTAATAAAACAACTGTTCTTCATTCTACACTGTAGAGGAATGTATACAGTTTTCAAATTCCCTAAACAATAAGACAGAGAAATAAACTCACTATTTAAATATAACTACTTTGTCCTAATTTGTTTCCTGTATAATGTTAACAAGTGATTATGAAGTATTTCTATTCTGTCTCAATAAAAGGACTTTAAACTTTGTACTTTAAACTTTATATCTCAATGTTCTAATAGTAGGATATTCTTTTTTTTACTTGAGCAGTAATATCAAAAGGAACCTAGAAAGACTAAAGCAATCTTTTACTGACAGTAGAAAAATGATCTTAAAGGCAATTCAGTGAAACATTGGGGGAATAAATGACACTCCAATGGAAAATTCTGTCCGTTATTTTAATAAGCACTAATAGAAAATTAGTGGCAGATTTGTAGAGGCTAACAGTTAAACATGATTAAACTATTTAGCTTATTATTCACAGGCATCAGATTCTTTTCAGAAAGATTTAGATTTCTAGATTCATGAAATCTTGAAGTACAACAGAAACTAAGAGCTATAAAAAATTCCTTGTGTTAATTTTAAAAAAATAAACATGTCTTTTTATGAGTACCTTAGAGAAAGAGCAAAATTGTTCTGATGCAACAATAACTAGGGTCAATCATAAATATAACTATATTACTTTTCGAAAAACTCTACTCACACTAATAATCACTTTAGGCTAACACAGAAACACAATCTGGAGCTATAAAAATATTTCTCCAGGAAGCATTATAGTTAACAGTGAGGAGAAATGATGGTACTTTGATGCTGAATGCTTCTGGGGACAGGCATTCTGAGGAAATCCACAAGATTCACAGATCATCCATTCCACACCCCTTTTTGAATATTTAAATAGGTTATTTGAAAATATGATGGAATAATTCATTTACCTGGCCACCACCAGAAGTTGCCATGTTGCTTTCTGCCACTCCTTGCCCTTCATGCTGCCGTTCAGCTTCATGAGAGCCAGCCTCATGCTTGCTCTGAGAAGACCTCTGTCAAATGGAGTTAGCATCATTACATATAAAAATGGTGTATGCTTTTATAGCCCACAGCTATTTTTTTTTAAAGCTCTGAATGAATCAATTATATGGGCTGACAAAAGCACAGAACTGCATGCTACACTTCTGACCTCCAGTATGGTGAAGTGTGTCCCTTGAGCATTAGAGCAGCAGAAGACAAAGGATTTTTCTGAGACTCACAGAAACACCACCCCCCACCAGCTGTGTTCATATCACTATCAGGAATATAACCTGACTAGAACAAATAAGTGTCTTTTCTGCATGGTCACATGATTCTGGCATTAAATGGAGCTGAAAATTTAGCAGTTAAAACTAACACCTAAGGTTACAAATAGCTCTCATGTAGGCATTTTTAAATACAGAATATATATGCATGTTTTATGCCACTGTCATGTGAAACCAAATGACAAGCTCTTCAAAATTGAAAAATGAATAAAACAGAAAACTTTTCTAATGTAACCACCATATTTTACATGAAATTAAAGTGATACATTACATTCAGTAAATTATATCCAGTAAAAGCAGTTATTTCAAAGTATAGTATGAAGTAGTCACTTTGTTAATACATTCCTACAGAGTCAAAGAAATAAAATAATCTCTTACCAGGTTTTATAGAAACACCAATTTGTTTCATCTAGGAAAATTATATTCTAAAATAAAATTATGCTTTAATAATCCGACAAAAAGGTAGATCACGATATTACTAAAGGCTTCTCCTGGATACTATTTTAGCCCTTAAGCTTCCCTAGACCATTTAAAAATGTGACTTAAGCAAAAGAAAAAAACAGTACCATATGACAATCACATTATAAAATTTTATAAAATCAACCAGTAGAAATTTACAAAGTCAACCTACAGACAAAATGAATCAAAGAGATGACTCTTGTATAAGTAAAGATAGTAATTATTTGCAGAAAAAAGTATTATTATCAGTTTATACTAGATGCCAGGAAATATAGTGCTATTAAAGCTAGCCACTCTTCTATGATCTTTTGAAGCTTACTCTAGTTGGATACACTAGCAAATAATGAAACAAATAAAAAACCTTGACAGGGGCTAGAAGGAAAGCCATCAGATACTACAAAGGAAAGCACAGGGGTATAAAGAGCTTTCTTAGGAAGTGCCACTTGGATGAAAAATTAAAAAACAGTAAAGTAGGAAAAGATGGGGGAGAACAAGAGCTGTATGTAGGTAAACAGAGGATCACATGCGGTAGGAGGAAGAGTGTCTTCTTGTTAACATACCAAAGACTTGTGGTATGGCTGAAGTACAAGTAAGGGGGTGAGCAGAATAAAAAGTTGGCTAAAAAATTTATTGATTTTGTAGAATTAGGGAATTTGCCTTTTCCCCTCCCTCCTTCCTTCCCTCCCTCCCTCCTTCCTTCCTCTTCCTTTGATTTTGTTGAATTAGGGAATTTGCCTTTTCTCCTTCCTCCCTCCCTCCCTCCCTCTTCCTCTCCCCTCCCTCCCTCCCTCCCTCGCTCCCTCCCTCCCTCCCTCCTCCTCCTCCTCCTCCTCCTCCTCCTCCTCCTCCTCCTCTTCCTCCTCCTCTTCCTCCTCCTCCCTTTCTGAGACAGGGTCTCCCTATAGCCCCAGCTGTCTTGGAACTCACTATGTAGACCAGACTGGTCTTGAACTCACAGAGATCCACCTGCCTCTGCTTCCTGAGTGCTGAGATTAAAGGTGTGCACCACCATGTCCAGCTAAGTTATACTGAGGCCACCACATTATTGTACCCCCTCTCTCCCTCCCTCCCTCCTTCCCCCATCTATCATCTTAGTGATCTATCATTCAGTCTATCTATCTATCTATCTATCTATCTATCTATCTATCTATCTCTTATTTCAGTGATCTATCATCTGTCTATCATCTATCTATCTATCTATCTATCTATCTATCTATCTATCTATCTATCTATCTATCCTATTTTAGTTACCTATCTTATTTTAGTTATCAGTCTGTCTGTCTAATTTTAGTGCCTCATGTAGGCTGGCCCTAAACTTGCTACAAAGCTGAAGATGCCTTGGACTCTGATCCTCGTACCTCCACCTATAATGTGCTAGGATAACAGGTGTGTGCCACCAAAATTGGTTTTACGTGGTGTTGGGGATAGAGCCCAGGGCTCTGAGCATGTTAGGCAAGTACTCTATTAACGGAATTAAATTCTCTGCTGCTGCCTGATATACTTAACACTAATTTGTTAACAGGTAAGGTTTTAAGTGGCTTAAGCAGTCCTCAGGAGGCTAATATATTAATGCTGGCAAATAAGAGATGATCCCTTGCAAAAGGGAAGTAGACAAGAAGCAGAGCCACAGAGATAAATCTGACACGGTTTGTTTAATCTTGGTCGTTAACTTGACTAGGGTTCAAAAATCTAGGGGACATACTTCTGGGGTTTCTTTGAGGGTGTTTTTGGAGAGGGCTAACAAGAGGAAAGCCCCACTATGAATATGAGCAACACCATCCTGTGGGCTGGGACCTACACAGAAGGAAAAAGTGGTCTAAGCACTAGCATTTATCTCTCTGGTTTCTAACTACAAGCAGTAGTGTAGAATCCCTTAAACTGTGAGTCAAAACAAACCCCTTCTTCCTTAATTTTGTGAGGTACTTCACAGCAATGAGAAAAGTTACAAACAGAAAATTAGTACAAGGAGTGGGGTTGCTGCTGTGATAAACCTGACCATGTGTTGTGTAGGCTTCTGAAACTGGTTTGTGGGAGAAATGTGGAAGAATTTGGTGCTGTGGGCTAACAGAAGCCCTAGAAACAGAGCTCAATGGGGCACTGGGGTGGGCATGCTGAAGACGAGAATGTTGACAGAAAGGCACAGCAATGACTATGCTCATAAGTTTCAGAGGGAGAACAAAGACTTTACTGGGAGCTGGGCTACAGAGGGCATCTGGGTTACATCTGACAAAAAGTATAACTGTTTTTTGTCCATGTCCTGAAAAATGGAGTGATGCTGAACTCAAATGGACTAAGTTGTTTGTGGAAGAAATTTTAAGACAGCATAACACATGTATGGTTTTGCACACTGCTCTTAGGTTTACAGTGAAAGAACAGAAATATATATATATATGTATATATATATATAAATATATGTATATATATGTGTGTGTGTGTGTGTGTGTGTGTGTGTGTGTGTGGAATTTGACAAAGAAAGGAGGAGAGAGCTTAAAGTGGCAGCTAAGGGGAGGTGAAGATAACACACACACCCACAACTGTCAGGGATCAGCACAATAAGAAGAAATCTTACATTGTGCACTGGGTCAATGGGAAAGGTGTCTTGAAGGCTGCAGCTTATAAAAGTGCAAATTCATTTGAAAAGAAACTGATATAAGAATGTCAGTGATGGGGTTCCTTGTGCAAAAACTATCTAGGAAAATGGTTTTCCCAAGTTCTACATCAAGTTGCACAAAGGCCATTAAAGATGTGTAGAAAGGGGACAGACCACATCTAAGGTGGCAACAGAAGCTGGCATGGGGTTTTTCATGCATGCAAAATTCAAGAGTTAGAAGGTCATGGAGATTTGCATGAAGATTCCAGAAAGCTGCCTGCAATATGTGGCAGAGTTCAAGTCTGTGCAAGGTGGGCCTGAGAGATCACTTCATGACATTGTGATGGTAAAGCCTAAACTGCAATAAAGAGCCCAGGGTATTAGACATGACAAGACCATGGGATGTCCACTGAAGGAAGCTGCATACATGGAACAAAACCACTCTAGAAGAGAGGCTGTATGTGTGATATGAGGCAGAGCTGGAGCCAGGAAGACCAAATGCTGAACATGGAGCTTGAGGGTTTAGTACTTGCCATGCCGGGTTCCAGACTCATTTGGGTCTGGTCTTTCCTTGCTATCTTCACAATTCTTTCATTTTGGAATGTAATGTTTATTCTGCCTCACATTGAATAAGTAATTTATTTATTTTATAGTTATTATATATTTTTAATTTTTTAAAATTTTATTTATTTTTGTGTGTATGAATGTACTATCTGCATGTAGGTCTGGGCGCCCGTGTCGTGCAATGCCGCAGCGGTCAGAAGAGGGCGTCAGATTCCCCTGGAACTGGAGTCAAAGACGGTTCTCAGCCGCCATGTGGGTGCTGGGGATTGAACCCAGGTCCTCTGCAAGAGCAGTCAGTGCTCTTAACCGCTAGGCCATCTTTCCAGCCCCAATATAGTTATATTTTAGAGTATGTCCTGAGACTCAGAAGAAACTCTGGGCTTTTAAACAATGGTAGAACTGTTAAAGATTTTGGAGATGGACTGAGTACATTTTGCATTGATAGTGAAGGGAATCAGGGCTGTGAGGGCCAGATAGGGGTTTAGACAACATGGCATTAGTGTAGTATGAACTTCCAGGATGACTTAGTGAAGATGGCCACTACTGGATGTTCAAGGAAGCAATATCCAGTTTTGGCAAGAAACTACCTTTGTGTGATTTCCTATGTACTTGGGACTCAGTATGCATGCTCTTTCCCAGCAGCCACCTGTCTATCAGCCTATGTACTAATGAATAAAGCATGCTGAATTTATCAGCAGCTCCATGAGTTGAATCTTCTTCAATCTCCCAGCTCTTTACCATCCTCTGTCCCTGGCCTCTGAACTGGGCCCCCACAGATGGCCATAAATTTATTTAAGGGTCAGGGGTGGAATGCCATGATTTTTGAAAAAGAGGCATGTTTGTGTGTCATGTTGATGAGAGGTGGACTTGTGATGGTTAATCCTGATTATCAATTTGAATAGATTCAGAATTACCTATGAGACATAACCCTGGGAGGAAGTCTGAGAAGATGGTCTGACTAAGGAGGAAAAGCCCTACTTTGAATGTGGGTAGCACCACCTCCTGGACTGAAGAGGGAAAAGTGAGAATGCAAACTGAGCACCAGCATTTCTCTCGTTGTTTTCTGACTGCTGATGTAATATGACCAGCCTCCTTATACACCTGCTGTTATGCCTTCCCTGGGATGATAGACTGAATCTCCAACTGTGAGCCAACATAAACCCTTTCTTCCTTATGTTGCTTTGTATCTGATACTTTGTTAAGCAATGTGAAAAGCACTAACAGAAATGACTATGGAGTGTTAAGTATTATCCAAGTTAACAAATCTTTAAGTAGATAATTATGACCTCATTTCTCTTAGATACCTGGGAATAGGACTGCTGGGTTATACTGAACTCTATGCTCAATGTGTTGAGGAACTGCCAAATATTTTCAAGTGGTTACATTTTACATTCTCAAATATAAATGAAACCTCATAAATCCCCAACTTCAAATAAACTTCTAACAGTGCTGGAAAACAGTTATTGTCACCTTTTCATATGTGGTCACTTCATCTCATCTCTCAAGCATCTTTGGCTATTGCTGTGTACAAAGTACAAAAGTAGATTCATAAGGACAGAGCTTTTAGTCAAATCAGAGTCATTCTAGTTAATTATCAAACTTGAAGCAGGTATGTGAAGGCCTGAATCTCTAAATGGCTACACAAGAACTGTGGGTGGCTTTGAGAAGTCAAAAAATTATTTATGTGATGGTTAATCTCAATTGTCAACTTAATGAGATCCAGAATCACCTGTGAGACAGGCCTCTGGGCATGCCTGCTGGGGAATGTCTTGACCCGGTTAACTGAGGTAGGAAGACTGGAGCACTCTGGATGGCATTTACTGGGCTAGGACTGTGGATTATATAGCAAGGAGAATGTGAGCTTAGCACAAGCATTCACCCTTCTCTTGACTGGGGATATGATATGACTAGTTGCCTCAGGCTGCTGTTGCTACGATTGTGATCTTCAACTGTAGCCCCAAATGAACTCTTATTTCAGGTACTTTATCAGAACCAACAAGAAGTAAGACAAATGACCAGCATATGATATGATATGCCTTTAACTTGTAGGGTCTGGACGGTATCAGAATGGAAATGTACTGCAGTACAGCAACTGGCATGGAATTTATAGTCAGCCAGGAGGAATGTAAATGGTCAGGGACATTCAAAACTTATTGCTAAAATATGTGAAACAGAAGTCTTGTAAATACGAATTCTACTTGTGGGATCTAATACTTCATTCCCAAGTAATTCAAATGAATTGTAGCATACAGAGGATATTTCAAATAAGTGGTATCAAAAGAGCAGAAAATAATTTTCAAAATTACTGCAATCTTGTTTCCTTGACTCCAGTGTTGGCTGCTTACACATTTGAAGGCATAACTCTCATAGATGTAGAGAGCACTATGCTAGCCACTGAGGGAGACCATGAATCAATGGTCCAACATCAGCCTCAAGACCAAATATCCACATCAATGACCAGCACAGCATATGACATTGGTACAAGAGTGGTACTTCTATCTTGAGGGAATTAATGGCTAACCGTTGGACCTAAAGCCTACTCAGTGGGAAGAAACATGTGGTACTGTTAACATAGCCAGATGCACACAAATGGAGAGTGTATTAGTCAGGGGTCTCTAAAGAAACAGAAGCAACAGGATGAATATATAACTATATACAATTTATTGATTTGCTCACGTGACGGAGCTCAACAGTAGTGCCGAACTGGAGAGGCCGGGAATCCAGGGAACTGCTCAGTCCACAAGGCTGGATATCTCAGTAGTCCAGTCTAGTGTTGAAGGCCCGAATGGATTCCAGGAGATCTGCCAGTCTCAGTACACGCTGGGATCCGAAAGGTTGATCACAGCAGCAAGACAAACTCACCAGATGAGAGAAGCAAGCCACAGGAGGAAAAAAGGGACCAGCTCCCGCTGCCGTGGCCTTAAATACTGCCTGCCGGCAGAAGGTAACACCCACATTTGGGGTGGGCCATCCGGGTTGAGGTGGTCCAATCAGAAGACCCTTTTCTCTTATTTGTTCCTTAGTCCAGTCAAGTTGACACCCAGGATTAACCATCACAGAGAGGTCACAGATCTTAGAAAATCTCACAAGGCTGACACATCCCTAGGCTAAGGTAACATTTTATTAACTACAAAAAAAGTATCCTTATATTTACAGACAAATAACCCAGATACCACTCAGAAAAGCTTTTTCTGCACCAGATGAGAATAGTACAGAGTCCAACAACTAGATACACACAGACATGTTCTGTGAATTGCTCATGCCTAGGCGACATATCTACAATGCAACCTCTACACTAAGACCCAAGCATCACAGAATAAGGACCCAAGAAGGCACTAACTACTTCTTAACTCTCATTAAGGAGGATCCTCCATGCAACAGGAGACCAGGAACCCAAAAGAGCCTGAATGGCCAAACCGTGAAGGAGTCTACAGAGTGTGGTTCCATGGACAGACTGCCTATATTCAGCTTCACCCACCTAGGGCTCAGGGAACATTTCAAAAGAAGGGGCAGAAAGATTGTAAGGGTCAGGGAGGTGATGTAAGACCAAATGGAAATGAATCCTACAAGCTCCTGGGACCCTGTTCATGTGAACCTACAGCACTGGAATCAGCATCCACAAGACCCATGCAAGCTCAACTGGAAAAAAACCCAGCACAGAACTGCAGAAACGGGTAGCAGAGCCCAGCCCCGGCTGAGAAAATATTGGCAGCTGATGATGGTCAGGTGAGGAAGACCTGGCCTTCTTTAGAAAAGAGACTCGGACAGGCTGACTAGAGCTCAGGGATGAGCTGGCACTGAGGAGTGAGTGGGGAGAGTAATTTGGTGCAGTGGACCCAGCACAAACGACTGAAGCTGTGAACTCGGGAGGAAGTGGGGGCTGAGGGAGGGGCCAAGGGAGAAATGGGTATAATGGTGATTAAGACTGACTGAAAAATTATGTCTGAAACATAAAAAAATTCAGTAGAGTGCACAGATCTTAGATCAGGGACTTCCCAGGACCACTGAAGCACAGGTAGGAGCTGGGCACTTCAGCCAGGCGGAATGTTGGATAATTCTATCTCTGGGTTGTTGGATAATTGTTTCATTGGTTTGTTGGATAATTAAATCATTGTCTTGTGTGGCTGTTGGGGCAGGGTTGCCCTGCTAGCTCATACTAAAGGTGGGCCTGTTGCCACCATGAGACTTGAGTGGACAGAACTTAGATCAGGGACTTCCCAGGACCACCTGAAGCACAGAGTACTAGAGCACAGGCTAAACCAGGCATATCCCCCAACCCAACTGGAATTGCTGAGGGAATGTCCAAGTGGATTTTTTTTGGAGAACCTTCAGAACAGAAAGAGAAGAGTGAGTTAGACTTCCAACATATATAAACAAAATTGAAAGCCTGAAACCTAGACAAGTCAATACTCCATAAACAAAGAGGAAAAAAAAAGGTATTTGAAGGAGGCAAGCAAAACAAGCATTCAACACAGTGAAGAGGCATTTGTGATTTGCATCGGAATACAGGCAAAAAGTGAAACCAACATGCCAGGGACACGATGGGGGACAACAGCAGGATAATTCCACACCAAGGACTACCAACCCTGTGGGAGATTCCTACAGTGGGATCCCCCTGGGGATGGTCCAGGACACAGATCTTAGAGGAACAATTGCAGACATATTCAAGAAATCAAAGAATATAAAGAACAAGTTAGAGAACTAAGGAGAGAGAATGAAAAACTCAAGAAGGACCTAGAAAGAGAAAATGACAAACTTCAAAATGAACTAGATGAGAAAAATGACAAACTGCAGAAGGAAGTGGAAACACTGAAAAAGGAAACCAACCACCCAAGCAAGGAGCTACAGGAAGAGATTGAGAAGCTCCAAAAGGAAGTGGAAATAATAAAGAAATCACAGGATGAAATGAAAAAGGAAATCGAACACTCATCCAACCAAGAGGAATGGAAAAAGCTTCAGAAGTAGAATGAAGGAAGCAAAGAATATCAGACCTGGAAGATAAAACATTAACTAAAAATCTCAAAGATTATGAAAAATTTAAAAATACACGAAAGTGGAACAACCAGGAAATATGGGACACCAAGAAAAGATCAAACCTCTGCAACATAGGAATAGAGGAAGAAGAATCCCAAGAGAATGGTACTGATCAGAAGATCTTCAACAGAACAATAGATGAAAATTTCCCCAAACTAAAATAAGACAAACCCATACTAATACAAGAAGCACATAGAACTCCAAACAGACAAGATCAGAAAAGAAACTCTCCATGCCATATCATAGTTAAATAATAAATAAGGGCTGGAGAGATGGCCTAGCAGTTAAGAGCGCCGACTGCTCTTGCAGAGGACCTGGGTTCAAACCCCAGCACCCACATGGCGAGTGAGAACCATCTTTAACTCCAGTTCCAGGGGAATCCGACACCCTTTTCTGACTCCGCGGCACTGCACAACATAGGTGAACAAATGTACATGCAGACAGTACATTCATACACATAAAAAAATAAAATAAATAAGCCAGGCGTGGTGGTGCATGCCTTTAATCCTAGCACTTTGGAGGCAGAAGCAGGTGGATCTTTGTGAGTTCCAGACCAGTCTGGTGTACAAAGTGAGGTCCAGGCCAGCTGGGGCTACAGGGAGACCCTGTCTCGAAAAGACCAAAAAAAGAAACCCATCTCACTCTAAAGGATAGGCACCAACTTAAGGTGAAGGGATGAAAAAAATATTCCAAGCAAATGGTACTAAAAAGAAAGCAGGTGTTCCTATTTTATTTTATTGGTCTTTTTGAGACAGGGTCTCCCTGTAGCCCCAGCTGTCCTGGAACTTGCTCTGTAGACGAGGCTGGCCTTGAACTCACAAAGATCTGCCTGCCTCTGCCTCCCAAGTGCTAGGATTAAAGGTGTGCACAACCAAACCCAGCTTTTTTTGTGTGTGTGTGATGTTCCTATTTTAATATCAGACAAATTAGACTTCAAAGTAAAAGAAATCAGAAGAGACAGAGGGCCATTGCATCTTTATCAAAGGAAGATTTCACAATCATGAATATATATGCACCAAACTCCAGTGCACCAAACTTTATAAAGACAATTCTACAGGACCACAAGTCACAGACTAACCCCAGCACACTCATAGTAGGGGATTTCAATACCCCACTGAGTTCTTTGGACAGGTCAACTGGACAAAGAATAAAAAGAGAGGCATCTGAATTGAATGATATGATACACCAAATGGACCTCACGGACATCTACTGAATGTTCCACTCAAACACCAGAAAATACGCTTTCTACTCAGTACCCCATGGAACATTCTCCAAAATCGACCACATACTGGGACACAGGAAAAAAAAACCAACTCAACAAATACAAAAATATTGAAATAATTTCATGCATTCTATCAGACCACAGTGCAATAAAGCTCAACATCAACACCAGGATAAGCCCTACTGCCTACAAGAACACATGGAGACTAAACAACACACTCTTGAATAATGAATAGGTCAAGGAAGAAATAAAGAAATAAAAGCATTCCTGGAACTGAATGACAATGATAATACAACACAACAAAACCTATGGGATACTTTAAAAGCAGTCCTAAGAGGAAAGTTTATAGCCCTGAGTGCCTACACTAGAAAAACGAAAGAGCAGAAGTGAACGATCTAACCCTGCAGCTAAAAGCACTTGGGAGACAACAAAAAATGAACCCTAAGCACAACAGACAGGAAGAAATAACAAAAATCAGAGCAAATCAATGAAATAGAAAAAAGAAAATACAAAAAAAAAAACGAAAAAAAGAATCCAAAGTTTGTTCTTTGAGAGAAAAACAAGATAGACAGACCTCTAGCCAGTTAACCAAAAAAGAAAGAGCAACTCCAAATTAAGTAGATCTTATACCAGACTTCCAAACTATACTACAGGGCTAAGTCATAAAAACAGCTTGGTAATGGCACAAAACAGACCTGTTGACCAATGGAACAAAAAAAATGAAGATCCATACTTGAGCACATACAATTTCATCAACCTCATATTTTATTGACAGGGGGCCAAGCTCGACACAATGGAGGAAAGACAGCATCTTCAGCAAGTGGGGTTGGCAAAACTGGACACCACCACTTGTAGGAGAATAAAGTTAAACCCCTACCTCTCACCCTGTAACAAAAGTCAACCCAGATGAATCAAAAAACCTCAACGTGAAACCCAAAACTCTGAAGGTGATAGAAGAAAAAAAAAAAAGTTGGCAGCAGCCTATAAGACTAGGCATAAGAAAAGCCTTCCTAAAGACGCAGCTGCGTAAGAAATAAGATCAACATTGACAATGGGACCTCAGTTAAACTCAAAAGCTTCTGTACTATCAAAAGAAACAATCAAGGAAGTGAAGAGAAAACCCAGAGTGGGAGGAAACCTTCACCAAGATACATCTGACAAAGCATTGATTTCCAGAATAATTACACTTATATCAAAAAACAAAGAGAGAAAACAAATGACCCACTCAATAGATGGAGCAAAGAGCTGAACAGAGACTTTCACAATGAGGAGTAGAGATGGGCTGAGAAACATCTTAAAATGTTCACTTTGCTAATAATTAAGGGATGCAAATTAAAACCAATATACTGTATTAGTCACTTTTCTGTTGCTGATAAAACACCATGACCAAAGGAACTTATAAAAGGAAGAGTTTTTGAGCTTACAATTGACGGTTTCCAGGGAATTAGAGTCCATGTGGTGGGAGGCATGGTGGCTGGATCGGGAGCAGCATGCCGAGGGTCACAATCTCGCAAGAAGCACAGGAAGCAGAGAGAGCAACTGGAACCACGAGGCTTGTTAAACTCACTAGCCGCCCCAATAACGTACTTCCTCTAGCACGGCCACACCTCCTTCTAAGACCTCCAAAAACAGTGCACCAAACTAGAGACAAAATGTCTGAATACTTCAGCCTATGGGGGACACTCATTCAAACTACCACATTCCACTCCCTGGCCCCCATAGGCTCCTGACCATATAAAATGCAAAATGCATTTAGTACCAACCTTAATAAGTCCTCATAGTCTTTACCAGCTTCAATGCCATTCAAAAGTCACAGTCCAAGTTCTCTTCTGAGACTCAGGCCAATCCCTAAACTGTAAGCTCCTGTAAAATCAAAAGACAAATTACACACTGCCCAATGTAACAGTGAAACCGAAATACACATCCCATTCCAAAAGGGAGGAATAGAGGCATATGAGTGTGGTGGGTTTGAATGTGTGTCCCCCATAGGCTCTAGGTATTCAGATGTTTGTCTCCAGTTGGTGGCACTGTTGTGGAGGTCTTGGGGTGTGTGGCCGTGCTGAGGAAAAATATGTCACTGGGGGCAGGGCTTAGAGAGTTTAACAAGCCTCGTGGTCTACAGTTGCTTCCCTCTGTTTCCTGTGCTCTTTGCGAGATGTGACCCTTGGTTTGTGCTCCAGATCCAGCCGCCATGCTCCCGCCACAATGGACTCTAATTCCCTGGAACTGAACCAATCGTAAGCTCAAATAAACCTCCTTTTTAGAAGTTCCTTGGTCATGGTGCTTTATCACAGCAACAGAAAACTGACTAATACAGGGAGGAAATACTGGAGCAAAAACAAGACCGAAAACCAGCAGGGCAAAAACCAAGTCCAGTAGCTCCACATGCAACTTCTGGGACTTGACTTCAAAGGGCTTAGATGGCTCAGCTCGTCCAGCTTTTCTTGCAACATACATCTCTTTCTAGGCTGGTACCACTCCCCTGTATGCAGCTCTCCTTGGCAAATATCTCCACAGGTCTGGCATCTTGGAGTCTCCCTGCAAACCAGGCTTCACATTCACAGCTTCACGCAATGGCCTATCAGGGCCTTCTTTATGCAGAGATGCCCCTGCTGCACTCTGCCTGACCTTGGCAGCTCTCTGAAACCGTGGAGGAAGAACTGATGACCCCTTCACTCTTGCAAACTTCATGCCTCTAAAGCCAGCACCACGTGAATGAAACTGCTGAGTTTGGCTGCAAGTTTGGGATGGACTCTGGCCTATTTCAACCACATTTGCAACTTTTCTCTGCCCTGGACTTGTTGGAGGATTAGCTGGGTGTGGTCTTGCCCTGAAGGTACTGATTCTTTTGTTTACTTGTAAATCTCCAGGCCTCTCCTCCTTATGAAAGGCAGTCTCTCCTTCACATGCCTTGGCCCCACCTTTAATCTTCCTAGTGCAGTTATCAGATCCAAACTGTACATTCTGCATTTCCTTCTGCCTCATTTGCTCTTCTTTACTGTAGATCTGCACAATATTCACCATTAAAAGCCACGCCACCATTTCTACATTAGGCTGTCTTGAAATATCCTCCGCCAAAGACATTAGTCCATTGCTTTATTTTTTTAATTTCTTTTTTATTAATTTTTTTATTTATTTCTGTATGTGTACGAATGTACTGTTTGCATGCAAGTCTGTGCACCCATGTCATGCAATGCCGCGGAGGTCAGAAGAGGGTGTCGGATTCCCCTGGAACTGGAGTTCTCCTGGAATTGGAGTTTCAGACGGTTCTCGGCCGCCATGTGGGCGCTGGGGATCGAATCTGGGTCCTCTGCAAGAGCGGTTGGTGCTCTTAACCACTAGGCCATCTCTCCAGCCCCCAGTCCATTGCTTTTCAACTTAGCATCAGGCAAGCATTTGGGCTGCCGGCAAACTGCTGCTAGACTCTTTATCAAAATATCCCAGTTGCTGCCTAAGTCTCTATTTTCCTCTGGAACTACATTTTTTGCAGCCATGCTTTCTTCTGGGCTTCTACTAGAATGGCCTGTTAAGCTCTGCTTACAGTAGTCAACAGCTTTTCTAGCCCAAAGTTCCAAAGTCTTCCACATTTCTCCAAACATCCACATGGTCAGGTTCTTCACAGCCAACACCCCACTTCTGGTACCAAATTATTGTATTAGTCACTTTTCTGTTGCTGTGATAAAACACCATGACCAAAGGAACTTATAAAAGGAAGAGTTTATTTGAGCTTATGATTGACGGTTCCAGGGAATTAAGAGTCCATTGTGGTGGGAGGCATGGTGGCTGGATCTGGAGCAGCAAGCCGAGGGTCACATCTCGCAAAGAGCACAGGAAGCAGAGAGAGAGCAACTGGAGACCACGAGGCTTGTTAAATTCACTAAGCCTGCCCCCAATAACGTACTTCCTCTAGCACGGCCACACCTTCGAAGACCTCCAAAAACAGTGCCACCAACTGGAGACAAATGTCTGAATACTTATAGTCTATGGGGGACACTCATTCAAACCACCACAGATACCAAGTGCTGGAGAGGTTGTGGGGAAAGGGGAATACTCATCCACTGCTGGTGGGAATGTAAACTGGTACAGTCACTATGGAAAGCAGTGTGGAGAACCCCTGGAAGACTCAAAATGAGCTTACCACCCGACCCAGTCATACCACTCCTGGGTATATGCCCACAAGACTCATCTTACCGCGGAGATACATGCCTAGCCATGTTTATTGCAGCTCTCTTCATAATAGCAAAAAGATGGAACCAACCCAAGTGCCCCTCAACTGATGAGTGGATAGAGAAAATGTGGTACATCTACACAATGGAGTTCTATGCAGCAGTAAAGAAAGATGACATCATGAGTTTTGCAGGTAAATGGCTGGAGCTAGAAGATATTATGTTAAGTGAAGTAACACAGTCCCAGAAAAACAAATGATGAATGGTATCCCTCATCTGTGGAAGCTAGCGCCAATTATCTAGTTGTAAGTATTTCTTTGCAGGGCTCCTTGAACTTTTGTACAAGTATTTGGGAGTGATGCATATTAGAAAGAACAAGAACAAGAACAACAACAGAAAAGACTGCATCAAAGAACTGACTGAAACGGTGAACTTCTGCTCGAAACAGTCAACTTCTGCACAAAGAATTTTGTGAGAGACTGAGAAAAAGATGAAAAACATGTTTGGCAGAATGTATGAGCTCTGGTGGGGTGGGGAGGGGGACACGGGTCTAGATTTGATTTTTACTGTAATCTTGTATAAAATATATTAAAGGCTCGCGCCACCACGCCCGGCTCTGCTGAGTTTTTAATCTCCGTTATAAATCTCATGACATCTGTTTTTAAAGAAATCTGGTGTTCTGTTTGTGTCATCTTTTCTTGCCTTATGGATGGGTCATTTTTTCCTGCTGAGAATCTTTTTCTTTTGTTGAATGAGTGATTGATTGAAACAGGGTCTCAAGTGCTGAGGCTGTCCTTGAACTCCTACTCTTCCTGCCCCCACGTTCCAAATGCTGGGGTTATGTAAAGGCTTGCACCACTACCCTGCTCTTGTTAAGAATATTAATGTCAGTTGTAGTTTTGAAGTTTTCTTTTTGTGAGACCAAATTATGTATTTTCATAAACTTTCTCACCAGAAACCTTCTTAAAATACCTGGAAGTCATTAGTATCCAACCACATTTAAGAGTGGGCTAGCTATGAAAATGTTAAATGATGCTACACCTCAGGATGGAGCTTGTTAGCTACAGTGATCCTGTAATGGTCTAACTGGACTGTTGTGTTGCTCAATCTTCCAACCTAAGCATCTTTGGCTCCCTTCTCTTGTGTTACATTTTTTAGAGAAGTTCCTTTCAGAAGCCTGCCTATAGACGACAAGCCTGGAGGACAGTGGAATTTCAGCATTAAGAAAATTCAGGGTTTTTTTTTCAAAATTTTATTTATTTCTGTATGTGTATCAACGTACTGTCTGCATGTAGGTTTGTGCACCCGTGTCGTGCAATGCCGCGGAGTTCAGAAGAGGGTGTCGGATTCCACTGGAACTGGAGTTCTCCTGGAATTGGAGTTACAGACGGTTCTCAGCCGCCATGTGGGTGCTGGGGATTGAACCCGGGTCCTCTGCAAGAGCAGTTGGTGCTCTTAACCGCTAGGCCAACTCTCTAGCCCCGAAAATTCAGTTTTTTATATGGTATCTTCTCCAACTTCAATTACACTAGGCTCATCATAACCTACTAGAAAATCCAACCCCTTCTGGGGTGAGGGTTCACTTCTCTTTTGTTAGGAAAAGGGGAGGAACAGGCCACTCAGTTGTGCTGAGAGGTTTCTAGAGCCTCCTCCTCTTCTTCTTCTTCTTCTTCTTCTTCTTCTTCTTCTTCTTCTTCTTCTTTTTTTTTTTTTTTTTTTTTTTTTTTTGTTTTCTCTTTANTTAATAGAAGTTTGTTGAGCAACTTCCACACACAGAGCATTGTAAAGGATAAACACACATAACTCTAGGTTCAAGAGATTAGAAGGTGTGTAGACATGTTTTATGTGAGATAAATAAGAACAAAAGAATAGATAACCCTTATCTACTTGAAATGGCAGCATCTTTTTTGTTGTTGTTTGAGATAGGATCTCCCTATAGCCCCAGCTGACCTGGAACTCACTCTATAGACCAGGCTGGCCTTGAACTCACAGAAATCTGACTGCCTCTGCCTCCCGAGTGCTGGGATTAAAGACATGCACAACCACACCCAGCTTAAAGACAGTTCTTAGTTGCCATGTGGGTGCTGGGACTCAAACCCAGGTCCTCTGCAAGAGCAGTTGGCGCTCTTAACCACTGAGCCATCTCTCCAGCCCCTATACACATTTTCTATTCCAGGAATAGCTACTATCTTTATATACCAACAAAGGCTTACCTCTGTTTCTGTTGCTTGGGATTGTAAAAGCTGTCGTATACGAAGTATGTCCTTTTCTATTTGCTGGATTCTGGCTATTCTTCGCTGAAACGAAACAAGAAAGCAAGTTAGATGTCTTTATTAATAAAACATTAGTATAAATAATCACACTACAACTACCATTTAACAGCTTAGGGCTATGCCAAAGGCATTTTTTATTAAGCATGTACAAATGTATACATATTCACACATTAATGAAAACTGGGGTCAGTTCAAGATTTTGGGGGGCGGGGGGTGGTATTTTTGAGACAGGGTTTCCCTGTAGCTCCAGCTGGCCTGGAACTTACTATGTAGACCAGGCTGGCCTTGAACTCAGAGATCTGTCTGCCTCTGCCTCCCAAGTGCAGGGATTAAAAGCGAGTGCCAACATGCTAGGGTTTTTTTTGTTTGTTTTATTTTATGACACAGTCTCCCTAGTCTCAGCCTTCTGGAAGTCACTATGTGGGCCAGGCTGGTCTCAATCTCAAGAGATCCACCTGCCTCTGACTTCTGAGGGCTATGTTTTTTTTTTTTTTTAATCTAAACCTGTGTTGTCCCCCCATCCTGTCACCCCACCAGAGCTCATGCATTCTGCCAAACATGCTTTTCATCTCTTTCTCAGTCTTTCTCAATATTCTCCATGTGGAAGTTGACAGTTTTTTTTTAAAGACTTTATTAATTTTTATTTATTTCTGTAGGTGTACGAATGTACTGTCTGCATGCAGGTCTGCACCCGTGTCGTGCAATGCTGCAGAGGTCAGAAGTGGGTGTCGGATTCCCCTGGAGCTGGAGTTCTCCTGGAATTGGAGTTACAGACGGTTCTCAGCCGCCATGTGGGTGCTGGGGATCGAACCCGGGTCCTCTGCAAGAGCGGTCGGTGCTCTTAACCACTAGGCCATCTCTCCAGCCCGAGGGCTGTGTTTAAAAACACACTCCACCATGTCTAGCAAGTTCAAATTTTCAATATATCAAATTCTGTGCAACATATTTCTAAGTGTGTTTAGTAGAACTATAAAATATGTCATATATCAAACTGTATAGTACATATACCATGAAAACTGGTACCTGGGTTCAAATCTACTGTTTGGGGAAGGTCATGGAAACTTCAGGAGGTATGGCCATGCTGGAGGAAGCTCATCACTGGGCCGTGCCTACTTCCTGTCTATCTCTGCTTTCTATGCCTGCTTAAAGATGTGAGTGCTAGGCTCTCTGCTCCTGCCACCTCTGCCACCAGGATGGACTCTAATCCCACTAAAACGGTAAGCCAAATGAACCCCTCCTTTTGTGAGTTGCTATGGTCATGGTGATATATCATAGCAACAGAAGTTTATTGCTCCAAAGTTATTCTCAAAAAGTTATTCTCAAGCCGGGCGTGGTGGCGCATGCCTTTAATCCTAGCACTTGGGAGGCAGAGGCAGGCGGATCTTTGTGAGTTCAAGGCCAGCCTGGTCTACAGAGTGAGTTCCAGGACAGCTGGGGCAACAGGAGACCCTGTCTCGAAAAAACCAAAAAAAAAAAAAAAAAAATGTTATTCTCAAAAAGATCTACCTGTCTTTGACTCCTTAATTTTATCTTAAAAAAAAAAATTTTTTTTTTTTGAGATGGGGTCTTACTCTGTAGTTCAGGATGGTCTTGAACTCAGGGTGATCTTTGTGCCTCAGCCTTCCAAGTGCTGGGTTATAGTGTTAAGCCATTATGCCTAGCTGCTGAATTTAATCTATTACATTACTCTAGAATTTATATAATGTAATAGTTGTATATAAAGCATGGTATAACTGCAAAAGGAAAGAGTTGGATATGTTTTAATAAACATCAGGGTTTACTTCAACAGTAGAATTAACCCTCCTTAGTTATTCCTGCTAAAAGTCAGTATTTTTAGGACTTCCCAAATACTCATGACAATAAATAATAATTTTGTTTGTTTTGATACAGGGTTTTCTCATATCTAGCTCACTTAGCCTAGAACTTACTACACAGTCCAGGCTGGCCTTCAACATTATTTTTATTTGTAATACAAGGATCACAAAGATGGTATAGTTTTGCATTCATATGGTAAAGAGATCATCAAATAGCTACAATACAGTTACTGAAGAATGAAGTTCATACAACTTAAAAATGTAGAAAAGTTTTTTTTTCCCCTTTTTTCTTATATTATAAAGGAGCAATCAGGGTGTTGCAAGTCCTGATTACGCAGAGATGCTAATCACATATCATGCAAATTCCAATCATCATTTTCTATCTGCCCTCCAAAAGGAGTAACAGGTAAGGATTATCCCACCTGATGATAGAAAAGGTTTTCTTTCTTTTTTTTTTGTCTTTTTGAGACGGTCTCCCTGTAGTCCCAGCTGTCCTGGAACTCACTCTGTAGACCAGGCTGGCCTTGAACTCACAGAGATCTGCCTGCCTCTGCCTCCCAAGTGCTGGGATTAAAGGTGTGCACTACCACACCCTGCTTAAAGATGGCTCTTAGCCTCCATGTGGGTGCTGGGAATTGAACCCGGGTCCTATGCAAGAGCAGTCGGTTCTCTTAACTGCTGAGCCATCTCTCTAGCCCCTTGATTTTAATTCTTAATCATAGCATCTTAAAGTATGTGATGAAGACAAATTCTTAATTTAATTAACTAATTAATTAATTAAATTATTTGGTTTTTTTCAAGACAGGGTTTCCTTGTAGCCCCAGCTGTCCTGGAACTCACTCTGTAGACCAGGCTGGCCTTGAACTCACAAAGACCTGCCTGCCCCTGCCTTCCGAGTGCTAGGATTAAAGGCATGCACCACACACCTGGCTAAATTCTTAATTTTTTAAAAAAATTTTTAAATTTATTTCTGTATGTGTATGAATGTACTGTCTGCATGCAAGTTTGTGCACCCGTGTCGTGCAATGCCGCGCGGAGGTCAGAAGAGGGTGTCGGATTCCCCTGGAACTGGAGTTCTCCTGGAATTGGAGTTTCAGACGGTTCTCAGCCGCCATGTGGGTGCTGGGGATTGAACCTGGGTCCTCTGTAAGAGCGGTCGGCACTCTTAACCGCTAGGCCATCTCTCCAGCCCCAAATTCTTAATTTTAATATAGTAAAAGTTATTGGTCTTTTGTTTTATAATTTCAACAAGAAATTCTTTTCTGTTTAGTATCAGTGATATATTTATGTACATTTTTAACCAAAAGGTTTGGTTTTACTTCTGTCATTAATCCATCTGAATGGGATGAGGGCAAGAAGGCGGCAAGAATTATGTACAGGAATTATAACCTGATAACAGATACATATATACGTGCACATAAATGTCAGTTATCTCCTAAACCTGTTGGGAAACTAACAGGGATGATGAAATGTGTCATGGTATGGTGTTAAATATTACCTTTGTCTACAACCACATTCTAACAGAAGTAGAATATGTATTACACTACCATGTAAGAGATAAAGCCTACACTGGAAGAATGTGAAGTATCTTATACTAGTGATTTTAAAACTAGGGGCTGAAAAAAACAAAAACAAAAACAAAAAAACAACCTAGGGGCTGGAGAGATGGCTCAGTGGTTAAGAGTGCCAACTGCTCTTGCAGAGGACCTGGGTTCGATTCCCAGCACCCACATGGCGGCTAAAAACCGTCTTTAACTCCAGTTCCAGGGGAATCCGATGCCCTCTTCTGACTTCCGCAGCACTGCATGACATGGGTGCACCAACCTATATGCAGACAGTATATTCATACACATAAAAAAAACAACAAACCAACTATAAAATCAACTTTAGAGAATACAAATATATGTTTATACCACCATGCAAATGTTTAAAGATTTAAACAAAATCTTTAAGTGTTCCCAAAAAGTTTGAAAAAATAAAACCAAGAAATTTCCCATGCTTATTTTGGAGCAGACATGGTAGTCATCGAACCTTTCTAGGGCTTAATGCCCTTAGTCAGTAATATGTCTGTGTGCAAGACAGAAGAGCTCAACAGCGAAGCCAAGATAAGGCTCTTTTTCTGACATTAGGATAGTTTAGAAATATAAGAATATTCTCATAAAACTCATGTCACCTTTTCCAAGTTTTCTTTATGCTTCCTTTGTTTCTCAAAGAAGGATTGCTGCTTTTATTTTTAATTTTAATCAAAACTTCAAGAACAGTGACATATTCTATTCTGAAGAGATTATATATCTTTTATGCTTTTTTTTTTTTTTTTTTTACAAAAAGTAAAAATCTGCCAGAAAATCAGTATCTTTCTCTCCCTTATAAATTGCCAGGCAGTGGGGCTGGAGAAATAGCCTAGCGGTTAAGAGCTCCGACTGCTCTTGCAGAGGACCCGGGTTCGATCCCCAGCACCCACAAGGCGGCTGAGAACCATCTGAAGCTCCAATTCCAGGAGAACTCCAGTTCCAGGGGAATCCGAGACCCTCTTCTGACCTCCGTGGCATTGCACGACACGGGTGCACAGACTTGCATGCAGACAGTACATTCATACACATACAAAAATAAATAAAATTAATAAAAAAAATAAATTGCCAGGCAGAAGAGAATAATACCAAGGAAATTAAATATGATAGAGGCAGAATTATGGGAACACTAGTTACACTGTTCAGCAACCATAAGAAATTGTTATCTTGAAACAGTGCTAACATGAGAGACTTTAGAGACTGCTTTTCCTTCATGGTGCTGGGAGTTGATCCAGGGCCCTTACACATGTGATACAAGTGGTCTACCATGGAATTATATCCGGGCCCCACAAGGATCTAAAGGCTATCAACATGGCTTAGTGGATAAAGCATCTAGAAGATAGAAATGTTAACAGAACTGTAACTTGCATGGTGCAGAAACAAGTTACCTGTGCTCGTTTTTCCATATCCTGGCAAGTACCAAGCTGTTCTTCCATTGCAACTCTGATTTGCCTTGCTTCATATTCTAACTGCCTTCTTGTCATATCAGTTTGTAAGGAAAACTAAAACCAAAAGAACACAAAACATTAATTTCTCATTGTGTTTATTAGTAAAATGAAACAGCATGCAAGTATCAATTAAAAAATGAGTAAGCAGGGGCTGGAGAGATGGCCTAGTGGTTAAGGGCACTGACTGTTCTTACAGAGGACCTAGGTTCGATTCCTAGCACCCACATGGCGGCTGAAAACCGTCTTTAACTTCAGTTCCAGGGGAATCCGACACACTCTTCTGACCTCCACGGCACTGCATGACACGGGTGCACCAACCTACATGCAGACAGTACATTCATACGCATAAAAAAAAAAAAATAAAAAAAAATAAGTAAGCAACTATGTTACAGTAGGTGAGAAACCTAATTTTTTCCTCCAAGAAATCCTAAAACCTGAATATAGATGGGTACTAGGCTCAGCAGGGGTCCCTTATGTCATACAGAGTTCAAACTGCCCCAAAGTCATACATAGTTTTAATTAACTGGACTATTTCATTTAAAATATGTAAACTTGTACAGCCACTATGGAAAGCAGTGTGGAGAACTCTTGGAAGACTCAAAATGAGCTTACCACCTGACCCAGTCATACCTGGGTATATACCCACAAGACTCTTCTTACTGCAGAGATATATGCACAGCTATGTTTATTGCGGCTCTGTTCACAATAGCAAAGAGCTGGAACCAACCCAAATGCCCGTCAACTGACGAGTGGATAAAGAAAATGTGGTACATCTACACAATGGAGTTCTATGCAGCAGTAAAAAAAGACAACATCATGAACTTTGCAGGTAAATGGATGGAACTGGAAGATATTATGTGTTAAGTAAGTAACATGGTCCCAGAAAAACAAATGACGAATGGTATCCCTCATCTGTGGATGCTAGTGCCAATAACCTAGTTGTAAATATTTCTTGTTGGGAGTGATGGCTATTGGAAAGAACACTACCAACAACAGAGGGGACTGCATCAAAGAACTGACTGAAAGGGTGAATCTGGTGGGGTGGGGGGGTTGGGAGGGGGACATGAGTCTGGATTCGATTTGTAATATAATCTTGTACAAAAAAAAATGCAAAACAATAAATTTTTAAAAAAAGAAAAATAATATGTAATTGGTCCAATCAGGCTAAGCCTAACTCTAGTTCCCTTAAGATTGTTTGCTGAACTGTTTGCTTAATTAACTGATTTTTGTAGCACTACGGATCAAACCCAACATAGAATCGTGTAGATGCTAGGCAAGCAGTCTACCACTGAACTACAACCCCAGCCCTGAGGCATTACTTTTAATTATTAAAAACTAGTATTTTGAGTGAGAGATGTAGCTCAGTTGGTAGAATGGTTACCTAGAATGCACCCAGCACTCAGGAAGCAGAGGCAAGGAGATCAGAAGTATAAGGTCATGCATGACTACATAGAGAATTCAAGGCTAGCCTTGGGCTACATGAGACTCTGGTCTCAAAACAATACAAAGAACTAGTATATTAACATGGGTAATATGAGGAAAAACAAGTTCACTACCTTGAACTTTGTATCTCATTTTAAGGAAGGCTTATTTATACATCTAGGCTAAACAGAGAAAAACCTTTCCATTTGGAGAATGAAGAAAAATGGGGTAAGAAAAAGCTTCCATATAACATAAAGATTAATGAACCAAATAAAGTTAACACGGGCTTTGGTAAAAAATCTCAAAGTGAGGCAAAGATGAAGCAAATTAAAATTCTAGGCATTGAGATAACTGTCAGCCACATAAAAGGATGAAAAGGAGAAAAATAGATAAAATAACAGGTAGCAGAGATATAAGGAGCCATGGTGAGAACAAGGAATGGTGCAGATTTTCATGTGGCATGCTTGGTTCAAGTACTCCAAGGTGTATTGTCATACAAGCCACTCATAGGCAGAACGTATGCTCATAGGCATACCCAAGTTAGGGATGCAGGAGAGACAAAGTGGTCTGTCCTTGACCTGCAGTGTTCTCTGACTCTATTGTTACTTCTCTCACTTGCTTTCTCAACTCCTCCCAGGGAAAAATAAAACAACAAATGTGATACAGTATGTTACAATAATGTGGTTTGGAGTTGATAAGTAGTTTAGTTTTTTTTGTTGTTTTTTGTTTTTTGTCTTTTTGAGATAGCATCTCCCAGAACTCACTCTGTAGACCAGGCTGGCCTTGAACTCACAGAGATCCACCTGCCTCTGCCTCCTGAGTGCTGGGATTAAATGTGTGCACCACCATGCCTGGTAGTAGTTTAGTATCTTGATACGCAGATAAAATATTTTCACATAAAAATGTTAATTAGCTTTTTTTTTCAATATGAAAGCAAACTTTGTCTACTAAATGATTATAAAATACAAGTTTAAATGTTGCTAATGTATCATAATAATGCCTTATGTATTCTATATAAATAAATATGGCTCCTTAATACATAGTGGGTAATTAATTTGACCACTGACCTTTATTTTTTAAAAATTTTATTTATTATTTTTATGTGTATGAATGTATTGTCTGCATGTAGGTTGGTGCATCCGGGTCTTGCAATCCTGCAGAGGTCAGAAGAGGGCGTCAGAATTCCCCTGGAACTAGAGTTAAAGATGGTTCTTAGCCGCCATGTGGGTGCTGGGAATCAAACCTGGGTCCTCTGCAAGAGCAGTCGGTGCCCTTAACCCCTGAGCCATCTCTCCAGCTCCTGACCTTTATTTTTGACAGTAACCAAATGCTACTGAGTTGTCATACATTGTTCCTTGAGCCTGAGTGCATGAAGGCGATAGGACTCTGGATTTGGCATATTCTCTAGTTATCAAAGTCAATGGCAAGCAAAACCAGGCTCTGGTGTTTTTATTCATAAAATAAAAACCACCAGACTCCTCTAAGCACCTAATATCAGCTTTCCCTATGTATGATTTCTTCATTCCCAAGAAGATTCTATGGACATTGTCAGGAAAAGGGAACCTTTCTCTCTTCCTCTCAAAACCCATGACTGTTGAAAAAGTTAGCACTTTAAGCCTTCCTGCCAGCCAACCGCCACTTAAGAAGTCCAGGTAATTGATTCTCGAAGTGTTTTCCTCTTCTATTTTTACTTTTTGGCCTATTGTGTTCTCTCAAAACTGCTATTAGAAAATGAAAAAAAATCAAGCTAAAAAAGCAAGTTATATTCTCACTAGTCTATTCCCTCTCCCACTCCTACATTTTATTTATTTATTTTTTTGAGACTGTATCTCACTATGTAGTCCAGGTTGGCCTTGAATTTGTACCAATCCTCCTGCCTTGCAGAGTGCTGGGATTATGATGGGCCTTCATTATTATGAAACTGAAATATACAGTCTTCGCATTTTTAATGTATTTCTGAAGCCTTAAAAAAAAAAAAGACAGGGTCTCATGTATCCCAGACTGGTGTCAAACTTACTATATAAATGAGGATGACCCCAAATTTCTGATCCCCCTGCCTTGACCTCATGAGTGCTGATTGCAGGCATGCATCACCATACCAGTTTATGTAGTGCTTGGGATTGAGTCTAAAGCTAAATGTATGATAGACAAGCATTGTACCAATGGGGGTATGCCCTAAATCTTGAGAACCTTTCTTTTTTTTTTTCCTCCTCTCCTCTTCCCTCTCTCTCTCTCCCTCCATCTCCATTCCTCCCTTCCTTTTTTCCTTCCCTTTCCTCCTCTCTTCCTGTTCACCATGTCCCTTCCTCCCTTTTCTCCCCTTTCTCTCTCCTCTCCCTCCTCTCCTATCTCCCTCCCTCCCTCCCCCCTTCCCCTCTCTTCTCTTCCTTTTCTATCTCTCGCCTTCATTTCTCTTTTTGCTCTCTCTCCTCCTCTCTCCTTCCCCCTCCCTCTTTTTCTTCCTTTTTCTCTCCTTTCTCTCCTTCCTTCCTTCCTTCCTTCCTTCCTTCCTTCCTTCCTTCCTTCCTTCCTTCCTTCCTTCTCCCCCCTCGTCTGTCCGTCTGTCTGTCTGTCTCTCTCCATGTATCCCCACCTGCACTAGAACTCACTATATAAACCAGGCTGGCCTGGAACTCACATAGATCCACCTACCTCTGCCTCCTGAATGACAAAGTTTCTTACTATGTTGTCCCCTGAATGAAAATTAACCCAGCGAGAATGAAGGTAAAGGGTAGGCTGACAGGATTAATTCTATTTACATTTATTTATTTTATGCTCCCCCATCTCTGCCTGTTTGTCTGTCTGTCTGACCGAGGTCAGAGGACAATGTGTTGGAGTTGGTTCTCTCCTCCACCATGTGTATTCCTGGGATCAAATGCAGGCCACCAGGCTACATGGTAGATGCCTTACCTGCTGAGCCACCTTGCAGGCACCCCTGGTGCCTTTTTACACACAGATGTAAAAGAACTGTGGAGTTCACAAAAATAGTAAGATCTATGCCTATAGTTATTATCATTTATAGCTGAAGTAAGATTCAAACTATCTTCAAAGATACTTTAGTTACAAAAACTATCTGGCAAGATCCTTATATTGTACAAAAAAAGCAAAGCAGATGGTGATACTTCTTCTACAGTATGTTTAGAAATTCAAAACAGAATTAATAATACAGTTTTCTAGTGGAATCCTGACTCAAAGTTAACAGATTTTTCTCAAGTGAGGGCTTAAAAGAAGTATCTGTCAGAACATAATGAACGTTTTTCTTCTATTAAATAAAACGTATTAACTGGCCAGCATAGTGATGTAATCCTAGTACCTGGCAGCTGGAGGAGGAGGATCATGAGTTTAAGGTTACTTGTGGCTCTGTAACAAATCTGAGGCTACCAGCCTGAGCTACCTGAGACCTTTAATCTTAGGAACAAAACATATTCATTAGCTATTATATATTCAAATTAATAGTTGATTAAGACACATTAGTTCACAAGCTATTACAAATTCAATTATCTGGCATTCTCCACAGATAATCTGAGTACTTTAAAAAAATTTTAATTTAATTTTATTTATTTCTGTATGTGTATGAATGTACTGTCTGCATGTAGGTTTGTGTACCCGTGTTGTGCAATGCCGCGGAGGTCAGAAGAGGGTGTTGGATTCCCCTGGAACTGGAGTTCTCCTGGAATTGGAGTTTCAGATGGTTTTCGGCCGCCATGTGGGTGCTGGGGATCGAACCCGGGTCCTCTGTAAGAGCGGTTGGCGCTCTTAACCGCTAGGCCATCTCTCCAGCCCCTGCTTACTCATTTTTTGATACTTGCATGCTGTTTCATTTTACTAATAAACACAATGAGAAATTAATGTTTTGTGTTCTTTTGGTTTTAGTTTTCCTTACAAACTGATATGACAAGAAGGATCAAATTATTGGGGCTGGAGAGATGGCTTAGCAGTTAAGAGCACTGCTGCTCTTGCAGAGGACTGGGGTTTAATTACCAGCAACCACATGACGACTAACAACAGTCTGTAACTCCAGTTCCAGGAGATCTAATGACCTTTTCTGACCTCTGTGGGTACTGCACAACATGGGTAATAACTACACTTATACACATAAATCAAGAAAATAAAATATTAAGAAAGATAAAATTATTAAAGTCTAAAAGAAGTTGTACACTCAGTTACTCACATTTTCAGTTAAAGGAAGGCTGTCTATTCTTTTAGTGAGATTTTGAAGTTGCGCATAATACCAGTCTTTTTCCTTTTCTTCTTTGTCAAGATCAGCAAGGAGTAATGATCTATTTTTAAAAGAAAGATAATGTTATACAATGCTAATACAGACTTCATAAGAGCAATCTTTACTATATGTTACTGTAAAAAATTCTATTTAAGCAAAAATGAATGGATGAAACTTAGTGACTCAGAATTTTGCAGACAGGACTTAAAAAGGTACCCTCAATAGTAAGCTGTGGGGCTGGAGAGATGGCTCAGCGCTTAAGAGCACCAACTGCTCTTGTAGAGGACCCATGTTCAATTCCCAGCACCCACATGGTGGCTAAGAACCGTCTTTAACTCCAGTTCCAGGGGAATCCAATGCCCTCTTCTGACCTCTGCAGCATTGCAAAACACGATGCACCAACCTAAATGCAGACAGTACAATCATACACATAAAAAATAATAAATAAATTTGGGGCTGGAGAGATGGCCTAGTGGTTAAGAGCGCTGACTGCTCTCGCAGAGTACCCGGGTTTGATCCCCAGCACCCACATGGTGGCTGAGAACCGTCTTTAACTCCAGTTCCAGGGGAATCCGACACCCTCTTCTGACCTCCGTAGCATTGCATGACACGGGTGCACAAACCAACATGCAGAGAGTAGGTTCATACATATACAAAAATAAATAAAATAAAATTAAAATTAATTTTAAAAAAAGAAAAAAATAGTAAGCTGTATCAAAGTATCACACACCTGATTACTATAAACATAAACACAACAAGTGAGTGTCATAGGATAAATCTCAATAGGAATGAAAAGTATATGGTCTTTCAGATTTTGTGTGGCTCTTTCCAAAAGCAATTAATGTTAACAATTTTCTTGTGTCCAGAAATTTCCTATAAAAATGTAAAGGATAGCTGGCTGTGGTGGCACACGCCTTTAGTCCAGCACTTGGGAGACAGAGGCAGGCAGATCTCTGTGAGTTCAAGGCCAGCCTGGTCTACATAGGGAGCTCCAGGTCAGCTGGGACTAAAGGGAGACCCTGTCTCAAACAAAACAAAAAAAAGTAAGGATAATGTGTATAATTACATGTACATTTTAAAATATAAACAGCAGCATATTAGTATACACATTGTCCTACACTTTTTTTCCCACTTAAAATGCATCTTGGTGGGTAGTCCATATAAGGACAAAAGACCTACTATGCAGCTGCTGAATACCCCATGTATCTAACAACACTGATAAGCCCATGAAGGGAGACACCATGACTAGCTCTTTCTTGAGGAATACTAAGTCTTTTTAAGCATTTTGCTATTAATATAAAAGTTACACTGAATGACTGTATACATTTCACTTCATACCTATACAATAAGGTATGTATATAAGATACATTTTGAGGGTACATAAAGTTTGAACTTCCTGTTCTTAAGCGTTATACTAACTTATATTTCTACAACTTTCATGAATTTAAGTGTCTGATCCAAGTTTTTAATTTAAAAAAGATGTATTTTTAAATATTTATTATTTTTATTTTATGTAAATAACTGTATTGTCTGCATGTGTGTAAATGTACGCAATTTCCACAGAGTCCAAAAAAGGGCATCAGATACCCTGGAACAGGTGGTTGTTAGCTGCCATGTGAGTGCTGGGAATCAAACCTGGGTCCTCTGCAAGAGTAGCCACTGCTCTTACCCGCTGACCTATCTCACCAGCCCAATTTATTTATTTTTATTTTGTGTTATGAGTGTTTTTCTTGGATGTATGTATGTGTACCATATGCATGCCTGCTGCCCAGAGGCCAGTAGAGGGTGTTGGATCCCCAGAAGCTGGAGTTATACATGGATGTAAGTCACCATGTGGGTGCTGGGGACTGAATCCAGGGCTGCAAGAGCAGCAAGTGCTATTTTACTTTACTTTTTACTTTACTTTACTATTTTATTTTTTGGTTTTTTTTTGAGACAGGGTCTCCCTGTAGCCCCAGCCATCCTGGAACTCACTCTGTAGACCAGGCTGGCCTTGAACTCACAAAGATCCGCCTGCCTCTGCCTCCCAAGTGCTAGGATTAAAGGCGTGCGCCACCACTCTCAGCTTGCAGCAAGTACTTTTAACCAGTGAGCCGTATTTCCAGCTTCTAACTTTTAAATTCTTAAATATCTAGACTTACAACCTCCCCAGGATATCACTATGATTTTAATTTGATTTCTCTTAATGTGAGTGAGGCTAAGCATTTTTCTAAGTTTGCAAACCACTCGTTTGTGTAACTTTGTTCCTACTCATTTGTAGGCATTCTATACTGGGAATGAGAGTACTTGGTTACTGGGCTGCGTATATACTTTCTCAATTTGTCATTTATTTAAAGTGGATTTGGCATTTGGACAGTTTGATTTTCATGTAGTCAGATCTATGGATACTTCTATTATGGGATCTGGAATCTGGTCACAATGATGTTCCTTATTCTGAGTTTTCTTTGATATTTCACTGGGAAATATTCATAGTGAGTACAAATATAAACAGAAGTTTCTGCTCTTGTTAAAACTTCATTTACTGAGGAACAATTTCAAAAACAAGCAACCTCGACAGTGAGAAAATAGAGAGGAAGTCTGTTTATGATCACTCAATTTTGGAGCAATATACATCAAATGAGAGAGAAGTGGTGTCCATTTCTGACAAGAGGAACAGATTAAAGTACTATAGAATGCTTGAATCCCTTTCACATCTGGCTACCAAAACTACAATAAAGTTATGACACTGTTTTTCAGCTTCCCCTAGTTAGGATTTACAAGTCCTAAGAAGGTCCTAGGCGGGAAAAGAGTGAGACAGAAGCTATAGTTTCCTCTGATTACTACTTCATGAATGGGATAAAACAAGAGCTATCTATCAATGGCTCAGTGCTTGCTGCACAAGGATCTGAGTTAAGATCCCTAAAATCTACAGAAAAAACTGTTTGACAGCATGTGCCTATGACCTCAGAGGGGAACTGAGGTAGTAAGTGGAGACAGACAGATCCTGAGGGGTTACAGGCCACCCAATCTAGCTGATACAGAGAGCCCCAGGTCCAGTGTGAGATCTTGTCTCATAAAATAAGATGGAGAGCAGGCATGCAATGCTCGTGCACACATGCACATGCACAAGAAAAGAAAGAAAAATACCAAGACAAATGCTTAAGCTGACAGGCTAATATCAATGGGTCTGGTGGCGTAAGGGATAGGTTAAGGATTCTAAGGACAAGTTGTTACTCTCGAGTTAAGATTAAACAGTGGTAAAATGTTCTAGAGAAGCCTCAGTTAAAGTGTCTTTAGAATAGCATAGAGTTAAATGCCAGGAACTGCTTTGGGGACCCAGACAATAGTTCTTAGGGCTTTGAGCTAAAACTAGAAAGAGACCCAGAGCTTAGTACATTAATGGCTTATTCTGTGATTGCTAACAGTCTTCTTTAAAAAAATGCTTATTCATGGGGCTGGAGAGATTGGCTCCATGGTTAAGAGCACTGACTACTCAGCCAGGCGTGGTGGTATTGGGAGGCAGAGGCAGGCAGATCTTTGTGAGTTCAAGGCCAGCCTGGTCTACAGAGAGAATTCCAGGACAGCTGGGGCTACAGGGAGACCCTGTCTCAAAAAGACCAAAGGGAAAAAAAAAAGAGCACTGACTCCTCTTAGAGAGAATCCAGGTGCAATTCCCACCATCTGCATGGTGACTAACAACCATTCTTAACTCCGGTTCCAGGGGATCCAACGCCTTCTTCTGACTTCTGTGGGCATTGCATAAACACACATGCAGGGAATACTCACACATATAAAATAAAAAATAAAGTACTTAAAAAAATGCTTCTTCAAAAAAAAATGTTTCTTCACTGTAAACCTTGACTTCTAGTCTTCTAGCTAACTCATGGTCACCTAAAAGAGCATGACCCTTGTTTATTAGGCATTCAGTAAGTTTTAAATAGGTTAATAGTCAACATAGCAATAGCTAAGATTTATTGAATGGCTTATGTACCATGAATACTGCTGAGACCATTAAAAAACAAACAAACAAAAACCCAAACCCCCAAACAAATCCTCCCAGCATCTTTTGAGAATGTCACTCATTCTACAATCTGAAAACTGGAGGCTTTTAAGGACTATCTTCTAACACTTATCTTGAATAACGATAAAATAGAAAAAAAAAAGCCTGAATTAACGTATGACTTAAAGAAAACCTAGAAAGAAAAAACAGAAGAGAAAAAATTGATCATTTAAAAAGTACATAATTTGCCAGGCGTGGTGGCGCACGCCATTAATCCTAGCACTTGGGAGGCAGAGGCAGCCTTGTGAGTTCAAGGCCAGCCTGGTCTACAGAGTGAGTTCCAGGGCAGTTGGGGTTACAGGGAGACCCTGTCTCGAAAAGACCAAAAAAAAAAAAAAAAAAAGTACATAATTTAATTAAAAAATATTTTATTATTTTTATTTTATGTATACAAGTGTTTGCCTGAATGTATGTAAGTGTACCCGTGACTTGTGCTGCCTGTGGAGATCTGAAGAGGAGGTCAGATCCCCTTAAATTGGAGTTTTAGACTGGTCTTCTGCAAGAGCAGCCAATGCTCTTAATTGCTGAACCATGTCTCCAGTCCAGGACATAATTTTTAAAAGCTGAAGAAACAAACTGCCATATTAAAATGGCAAAGTGAATATTCAGCATGATGGATAAGGAAAACATGCACACCTATGAAGTCACAAATTTCAGAAGAGGAAAAATGGCCACCTACAAAGTAGTAAGAATGACTGGTACTCAGTGACCAGTGAGATGGCTCAGTGGGTAAAAGCACTTGCTGCATAAGTCTAATGGCCTATTATGATCCCCAGAATCCATGATGGACAGACAGAGAGAAGTGGCTCTGAAGCTGTCCTCTGAACTCCACACAACCCACCATGATGTATGTGTACCCACACATGTACATATTGTATAAACACATACATGGAATAAAAAATTGAACACACCAGCAACTTTAATTTTTTTAAAAAAGATATTTATTTACTAATGAATGGATGGATGAATGAATGAATGAATGAATGAATGACAGGGCTTCATTATGCAGCCCAAGCTAGCCTCAAACTCTCAATCCTCCTGCCTGTCTCTTGAGTGCTAGAATTATATTGTCAACATACCCAGCCAGCAGAGCCATTAATAAAGTAAAATGACCTATTCAAACTATAAATCAAGAATCAAAGCCAAAAAGAGACCTTGTTTCAAATTCAAGATCTTAGGAGGCTGGAGAGTTGGCTCAGCAAGTGGTTAAGAACACTGGCTGGCTGCTCCTGCAGAGGACCTGAGTTTGAATTCCAGCACCTGCATGGTGGCCAAGAGCTGTCTGTAACTCCAGTTTCAGGGTATCTGATGCCCTCTTCTGGCCTGTGGGCATTATATGACATGTAGGCATAACACTCAACTTAAATAAAAACAAGCAAAAAACAAATGCAAGATCTTAAATTTATCTCTCTCCACTGCAGTAAGAATCAAGAAACAAGCCCGGTTTGGTGGTGCATGACTTTAATCCCAGTACTAGGGAGGCAGAGGTAGGCACATCTCTGTGAGATCAAGGCCAGCCTGGTATACACAGGAGTTCCAGCAGATCTGGGGCTACAGGAAGACCATCTCAAATAACAAAAATAAAATAAAAAACTAAAGAGTATTAGAAATAAATGTGAAGTGTAATGAAAAAGAATCTAATATGACAGTCTTGTGGTATATTTAGAAAATCAGGGGTGTTTCCAGGAGTCTAGGGAGATGACTTAGTTTTGGTAAAGTGCTTGCTATGCAAACAGGAGGACCTCAGTTTGATTCCCAAAACCCAGGCAAAAAAGCTGAGTGTCTGTTATCTCAGTGCTGGGAGGAAGAGACAAGACAATCACTCGGAGAATTCAACTGGTGGGTTTATGAGAGACCCTGTCTCAAAAAATAAGGCAGAAAGAGAATGAGAAAGACATTGTAAGTGTACAGATGTGTACCTGCAAACACACACACACACACACACACACACACACACACACACACACACACGGTCCAGATCAGAGCAGAAAAATTAATGGACTCCAATGGAAATTTTAAGGGGCTGGAGAGACAGCTTAGTGGTCAAAAGTGAATTAAAAAACAAACAAACAACTGTGTTAAATAAATAAATTTAACATGTCTTCTTTTTGAAACTGATAGGTTGATAAATCATATCCAAAGTCAGGAAGTCAAGAATTACTGAAAAAAGTACTCCATAGGGTGCAGGATTGTGGAAAGGAGAGTAGTTTTTTTTTTTTTTTTTTTTGGTCTTTTCAAGACAGGGTCTCCCTGTAGCCCCAGCTGTCCTGGAACTCACTCTGTAGGCCAGGCTGGCCTTGAACTCACAAAGATCTGCCTGCCTCTGCCTCCCGAGCGCCACCATGCCCAGCAAGTAGAGTAGTTTTTAAAGTGCTTTTTATTATGATGCTTTTTTAAAATTTTTTTTACAAAAGAAGCACCTGCATGCCACTGTAGTCACAAAAGTCAAGCTAGGAAATCAGCTTAGGTGCTCATCAAAGGCCAAACATAAAGAAAACATAGTATAAACCCAATGGAGTATTATTCAGCCATAAAGAAGAACAAAATAGCCAGGCATGGTGGTGCACGCCTTTAATCCTAGCACTCAGGAGGCAGAGGCAGGAGGATCTTTGTGAGTTCAAGGCCAGCCTGGTCTACAGAGCAAGTTCCAGGACAGCTGGGGCTACAGGGAGACCCTGTCTTGAAAAGACCAAAAAAATATCCTTTGCAGGAAAATGGAGACTCCTGGAGGATACATCATTCACGTTAAGCTAAATGAGCCAGGCTCAGAATGACAGGCATAGTGTATTTTCTCTCATCTGTGAAAGCTTAAATAGAAGAAAAAAAAGACACAAAAACAGAACAGACTATTAAAGAATGGGAAAGGCAAAACAAAAAAAAGGTGGGTATGATCAAAGCATGAAACATGCATGTAGGAAAATATCATAATAGTTCATCTATGACATTACCTGTTAATCTGTATGATCAGTAAGTATTCATCATAGTTAAAACAGAATTGAATGAATATTAAAAAATAAAGGACACTTAGTAATACTTAGTTATCAGGGTTGCAAACCTTTGACTAAAACCATGCTAATGCATCTTTTTCTTCAGATAAATTAACTTTTTATAATGTATAATAATACTTGAATTAGAAGTTGGGCCATATTCTGGAGAGGAAAAAAAAAGTTCTTATCTGTAGTAATTTTTTTTTTTTTTGTCTTTTTGAGACAGGGTCTTCCTTTAGTCCCAGCTGGCCTGGAGCTCTCTATGTAGACCAGGCTGGCCTTGAAATTACAGAGATCCACCTGGCTCTGCTTCCCAAGTGCTAGGATTAAAGGCATGCGCCACCACGCCCAGCAACTAAAAACGCTAAAGCACCTTTAAATATTTTAGGAGGAAACTTACCCCCCCCCCCGTTTGAAGTTAAAAGTCAGAATACTAACATTACTTAGAGTGGTATTACATAACAACACTTATCAAAATCATTGCATTTACACTTTTTTAAAATAAATTAAAAAAATTTATTTTATTACTTTTATTTTTGTGTATGAATGTATTGCCTACACATGTGTGTAAGTGCACCCATGTTGTGCAATGCCCACAGATCAGAAGAAGGTGTCAGACTCCCCCAGAACTGGAGTTATAGACAGTTGTTAGCTCCCATGTGGGTGCTGGGAATCTAACCCAGGTCCTCTGCAAGAGCAGTCAGTGCTCTTAACCATTGAGTCATCTCTCCAGCCCTGAATTTACACTTTTAAATAAATAAGCTTTTCACAGATTTAAATGCAGAACTTTGGAATACTGGCAAGAAAGAAATAATGCCAAGGCAGGAACCAAGAGCATCCCCTCGCCCCCCCCCCCAACAAATGTCAGAGAAATTGTGATAAAAGGAACGTTGTAATTTCAAGTATTCATTACTACTAGCTGCTAGGCTTACCAGTATTTACAGTAAAAAACTATTTAAAAAACTAATCTTCCTTTAAATCGTGACTACTAACATCAGTACCAGAACAAGTTCCTGGGCAGTTGCTGTACTCACATGCCCTTTGCTGCCAATGCAATGAAAGAGGATAAACAGGTGGAAGCGTGAGGGCCTAGTTCACGCCTGGTTTTTCTGGGTAGTATTTTGACAGCCCAGATTAAGGGCAGAAATAAAAACTTCTACAGTTAAGAAATTCTGGTCCAGCCAGGCCTGGTTAATCCTAGCACTTCAGAGGCAGAGGCAGGCAGATCTCTATGAGTTCAAGGCCAGCCTGGTCTACAGAGTGAGTTACAGGCCAGCTGGGGCTACAGGGAAACCTTGTCTCAAAAAAAAAAAAAAAAAAAGTCACAAATACATGAAAATATCTTAATGATGATCTATATTTTAGCATGATATAGTGAGATAATACTAACTTTAGAAGGGAATTAATACGTTAGTTGTAAGAGACCTGAACTTATTCCATATGCAAAGTAATCCTTTTTCTACATGGAAACTAATGGAAAGAGTCAGTTTGTACAGGATGTAGTAATTACTGAATTTAGTTTAAAAGATAACCAAAAATTCAATCACAAATCATTACAAATTTGAGCCAGATATAAATATTATGATTAGGTATATTACTCAACATACAAAATATCTGAAATATTTAAGTAATAAAACTTATAAAAGTCTTTGGAATGCCAAGAAAATTCCTTCTTCCTACTTTTAAATATGCTAAAAAATGCAAAATGCTCTATAGCTTTGGAATATAACCTACCATCAGACCATCATCTATGTATTAATTACAAAACAGCATCAATAAAGTTGGAGTGTACAGGTCAGAATTTACTATGTAATAAACAAATGTTACCTTTCTTTCTCAAGCTCTTCCAAATATCCAGTACTTTCTCTGCTTCCATTTACAAATCCTCTTCTTGGAAATGAGCCCATGGGAACAGGACTGCACTCTCCTGAACGACTGGATACTGATCCTTCTCGGCTTCCATAAGAACGGAGGGACATTTTTGACCGTAATTTCACTCCAGGGAAATTGCTGCTATCTAAGTTAAAGTCTAAGTAGAGACAAACTATTATGTAGTAAATTGTTATGTAAAACATTCTTAAAGCTACTGCATTAAAAGTGAATTCTTAGGTTTATATTTTAACCCAAATATACATGACTAAATAAATAATTATTTAGAATCAGACACTTAAAGCTTTCCCTGCAAAATCAGCTTGAGTCAGAAAGAAAGTACACTGAGGGAAAATTACACAAAATGTCCATCCTACCCA
>VZQC01011344.1:2324188-2409386 GCA_009823505.1 Rhizomys pruinosus | reverse complement strand
AAAAAAAAAAAAAAAAAAAAAAAAGTCACAAATACATGAAAATATCTTAATGATGATCTATATTTTAGCATGATATAGTGAGATAATACTAACTTTAGAAGGGAATTAATACGTTAGTTGTAAGAGACCTGAACTTATTCCATATGCAAAGTAATCCTTTTTCTACATGGAAACTAATGGAAAGAGTCAGTTTGTACAGGATGTAGTAATTACTGAATTTAGTTTAAAAGATAACCAAAAATTCAATCACAAATCATTACAAATTTGAGCCAGATATAAATATTATGATTAGGTATATTACTCAACATACAAAATATCTGAAATATTTAAGTAATAAAACTTATAAAAGTCTTTGGAATGCCAAGAAAATTCCTTCTTCCTACTTTTAAATATGCTAAAAAATGCAAAATGCTCTATAGCTTTGGAATATAACCTACCATCAGACCATCATCTATGTATTAATTACAAAACAGCATCAATAAAGTTGGAGTGTACAGGTCAGAATTTACTATGTAATAAACAAATGTTACCTTTCTTTCTCAAGCTCTTCCAAATATCCAGTACTTTCTCTGCTTCCATTTACAAATCCTCTTCTTGGAAATGAGCCCATGGGAACAGGACTGCACTCTCCTGAACGACTGGATACTGATCCTTCTCGGCTTCCATAAGAACGGAGGGACATTTTTGACCGTAATTTCACTCCAGGGAAATTGCTGCTATCTAAGTTAAAGTCTAAGTAGAGACAAACTATTATGTAGTAAATTGTTATGTAAAACATTCTTAAAGCTACTGCATTAAAAGTGAATTCTTAGGTTTATATTTTAACCCAAATATACATGACTAAATAAATAATTATTTAGAATCAGACACTTAAAGCTTTCCCTGCAAAATCAGCTTGAGTCAGAAAGAAAGTACACTGAGGGAAAATTACACAAAATGTCCATCCTACCCAAACCAGCCATACCACTCCTGGGCATGTACCCTCAAGACTCACCCCACCACAGAGACACATGCACGGCCATGTTTACTGCAGCTCTCTTCACAATAGCAAGGAGCTGGAACCAACCCAAATGCCCCTCAACTGACGAGTGGATAGAGAAAATGTGGTACATCTACACAATGGAGTTCTATGCAGCAGTAAAGAAAGACGACATCATGAGCTTTGCAGGAAAATGGCTGGAGCTAGAGGACATCATGCTGAGTGAAGTAACACAGTCCCAGAAAAACAAACGATGAATGGTATCCCTCATCTGTGGATGCTAGTGCCAATTACCTAGTTGTAAGTATTTCTTGTGTAGGGTCCCCTGAGCTTTTGTCCAAAGAAGTTGGGCGTAATGCATATTGGAAACATCAACATCAACAACAACAACAACAACAACAACAACAACAACAGAAAGGACTGTATCAAAGAACTGACTGAAACAGCGAACTTCTGCTCAAAACAGTCACAACTTCCTCATGGAGAATATTGAGAAAGACTGAGAAAGAGATGAAAAGCATGTTTGGCAGAATGCATGAGTTCTGGCAGGGTGGGGGAATGGGCAGAAACACGGGTCTAGATTTGTTAAAAAAATAATAAAAATAAATTTATGTGAAAAAACAAAACAAAACAAAAAAAACACAAAGAAACCCCCAAAATGTCCATCTTTAAATTCCTTCTGGATAACAATATTTAGGAACTCAAAGAGTAATTTCTTTGCCTAGTTTCAATTATTATTCAATTTTGATCATTATTAAGCTCTGTCCCATTTGACATTAGAATTTTTAGGGATACAGCATAGTGAAGTCCTAGATAGTGACTGGTATAGTAGCAAAAAAATTCTTAAAAGCGCTCAGAGTTTTCAGGGAGGAAACTTAAAATAGTGTGTTCAAAACCAGCTAAGTGAGGAAAAATGGAAAACACAGCAGACTTTTCCTTTATTTGCACTTCAACCACTACAATACTGGGTAGGACTGAAACAGGGAAGGGCGGTCCCAACACCCAAATCAAGAACAACTCTACGTGAATCTGTAATATCTAAAGCTGGTAACATGAGCCTGAAGATGATTTGAAAACACCTTTTAAAAATCTACCTTTGCCGGGTGTGGTGGCGCCTATAATTCTAGCACTTGGGAGGCAGAGGCAGGAGAATCTCTGTGAGTTCAAGGCCAACCTGTCTACATAGTGAGCTCCAGGCCAGCTGAGACTAAAGGGGGAAACCCTGTCTCAAAAAGACAAATAAATAAATAAATAAATAAATAAATAAATAAATAAAATAAAATCTACCTTTAAGACGCTCTAGTAAGTCGATCTGTCCAGACGAAGTCATAGTTTCATCTTCAATACTTCCTTGTAGCTGTTTAAGTACTTCCTGTTAGAAAGAGAATACAACATATTAATATGAAATTCTAAAAAAACTTGGGATTGGAGAGATGGCTCAGAGGTTAAGAAGCTGTGTGCTCTTGTAGAGGACCTGGGTCTGGATCCCAGCGCCCATCAGTTGTCTGTAACTGCAGTTCTGGAGGACCTGATGCCCTCTTCTGTCCTTGCTGGGCGTGGCGTGACTCTGATGCACTTACATGCATGGAGACGTAACATAGATCCACATAAAATAAAATAAATAAGCTGGGTGTGGTGGCGCACACCTTTAATCCCAGCACTCAGGAGGCAGAGGCAGGCGGATCTCTGTGAGTTCAAGGCCAACCTGGTCTACACAGTGAGCTCCAGGCTAGCTGGGACTAAAGGGAGACCCTGTCTCAAAAATACCAAAAATAAGTAAATAGACAAATGAATAAAAATTAAAAAAATGAAAGTTAAAAAAAGGTAGTTTAAAAAAATTTCTTGAAGATTTGATTCTGTATCTTCTGGCATTTAGATATGACTGGGGGAAAGTTATTTCACTTCACTGTGAAAACATGCCAAAAAGTATAGAGCATATTAAATATATTACTTATTATTCATTACATCTCCTAACATTAATACTGATATTTTGTGATACTGGTGACTATGGGGAGTTTCTGTGTGAGACACTGTATGGCACACTTAAAAGGAGGATAACAGGAGTATGATCAAGGCACATTATATGCATATATGAAAAGACAATGAGACAACCCATAATTTTGTATAATGTGCTAATAAAAGCATGTCAGCTTTTAAATAAGGTGAATTATCATTTTGAAATAACCAAGACTGCAGCCACACAAAAAGTGGCTGTGCTTAGAATCCATGCCTCTTAAACTTGTATCAGCATGACTATGAGACAAATCTGTTTAGCAAGCTAATATTCATGATTTGATACATTTCAGTATATTCTACTAGAATACTGATTTACGTTAGGCAGATGTTCATAGAAACTGTATTTGAGCTGACTCCTGCTCTATGCTATTGTTTTCCTCCTTATACAAATTGCTTCTTGATAATTTTTTCTCAAAGAATGTTGGAAAGTCATATATGTAGCTTTTCTGTCCTTTTATCTATAAATTTTGTTGTTTATGAATGTTCCTTAATAATTTATACTTCATATACAGAGTCACTCCATTCTAGCTTCCAAGATGGTCCTCTGTTTGGTCAACTGGATTTTAAAATACAGGACACTTACTAGCCATCTACAGCCTTGGAACTATGGACAGTGTCACTCTACGGGAAATGATCCACAGATGCCCTGAAATGCCTAGATAGTGTTAGAACAAGCACTGTGTGAACAATGACTTGGCTGTGATGGCACCTGCAAATAGATCAGGTTGTAATGTGAAAAGCTTGGCAGAGAGGTGTGGAAACATGAAAGTGAATGCTACTCATGATGCACAGAGCTGTCAGATAATCAACTTAATTTTTATTTTAGTATTGTTATGTGTGTGTGTGTGTGGTGTCTGGGTGTGGGGCATGTGCATGTCAAGGTGTGAGTGTGGAGGTCAGTTCTCTCCTCCCACGTGGGTTCTGTGGGTCAGGCTTAGGTTATCAGGCCTGGAGAGAAAGTGCTTTTACTGAGTAATGTTACTGGCCCAGAACAATCTCTTTAAAACATGCTCTGATTGGGTTCCTATCCAAGACTCTTCTCCAAAGCCTATTGGTGATAGGTCTCAAGATCCAGTGTGGACCAGAATTAGCACAAGAGCTCATAACACAAACTGCTGATTCAATAATGTAGGGTGGAAGCTGAGAGTCTGTAAAGCTGCTGATGAAAGAGAACCATCCTGGCTTTACAGTAATGTGGGGTAGGAGGTGGATCACAAGCAATGCTTTACCTCTAGTCCTTGGCAGTCTTGAGCACTGAGAATCAGTGTGGGCCACCAAGCCCAGCTTAAAAGTCCTCAGTTAGTTGTTGTTTGTTTGTTTGTTTTTCTCGGACAGGGTCTTCCTATAGCCTCAGCTGTCCTGGAACTCTCTATGTAGACCAGGCTGGCATTGAACTCACAGAGATTCATCTGCCTCTGCCTCTGCGTGCTGGGATTAAAGGACATGCACCATAAAAAAATTCTCAGTTTTAATGCATTCCTATTTATCATTTTCTGCCTCCACAGTTAGTTTTTGCTTGTTCCAAGGACATGAAACTATTCCGTTAATTTTCCCGAGGAAGCCACTCTTCTGTCTTTTACATGTGCCTCTGTAAGCCACCTTACATTGGTTTTTGCACATGAAGGAGTCAGTGATAAAACAGATAACTGTTCCTACTTTATTGAACAGATTTTCTCACTGAGAAATCAGGGATGTCTTTAAACTTTATGAATTCTCTTCCTTTTAATTTGTCAATCTACTGTAATTATTACTGTTTTTAAGACCTTAATTTTTTTTTTAATTTTATTTATTTATGTGTATGAATGTAATGTCTGCATGTAGTTGTGCACCATTGTTGTGCAATGCCACGGAGGTCAGAAGAGGGAATCGATTCCCCTGGAACTGGAGTCAAAGACGGTTCTCAGCCGCCATGTGGGTGCTGGGAATCGAACCTGGGTCCTCTGCAAGAGCAGTCGGTGCTCTTAACCGCTAGGCCATCTCTCCAGCCCCATTAAGACCTTAATTTAACTTACATTAGCTCTCAGCAACTCTCTCTCCAAATGTTGCCTTTCCTCACTCTTTCTCATGACATATCAATTGCATTTTCTTGTGTATTTGCCTGACTTGAATAACATGTGGCAGTTTAAAAGTTATTTCTTTCTAAAATTTTGGGGGTTTTATTGATTTTTTTGTAACTTCTCACTCAGTCTTAATTACCTTTATATCCCCTTCTCCATTGGCACCCTCCCAAGGCCCCCTCTCCAAAATTCATACATTCTGTCATTTGTGTTAGGGTCTACTGTGCCAAATTATTCTCCCTGGCATTCTTTGGTGCCAGTTCATCCTGTGAGCTCTAGTCAGCCTATCTGGAGTCCTTCTCTTAAAAAGAAGACCAGGTCTTCCTCACTTAACCGTAATCCGCTGCCAATATTTCTTCAGCTAAGATTGGGTTCTGCGGGGCTGGAGAGATAGCCTAGCGGTTAAGAGCACCGACGCTCTTGCAGAGGACCCGGGTTCGATCCCCAGCACCCACATGGCGGCTAAGAACCGTCTGTAACTCCAATTCCAGGAGAACTCCAGTTCCAGGGGAATCTGAGACCCTCTTCTGACCTCCGCGGCATTGCACGACACGGGTGCACAGACCTGCATGCAAACAATACATTCATACACATACAAAAATAAATAATAAAAAAAAAATTAAAAAAAAAAAGATTGGGTTCTGCTAGCTATTTCTGCTGTTCCATGCTGGGTTTTTGTCTGGTTGAGCTTGCATGGGTCTTGTGAACGTGGATACCAATGCTGTAGGTTCATATGGACAGGATCCCAACAGTTTGTAGGATTCATTTCCATATGGTCTTGCACTACCTCCCTGGCTCTTAAAATCTTTCTGCCCCCTCTTGTGCAATGTTCCCTGACCCCCGGGTAAGTGAAGCTGAAGATAGGACACCTGTCTATGGACCCACACTCTGCACACTTCTAATCTCCACGGTTTGGCCACTCATGCCCTTTTGCATGGCCTCCTGCTGCATGAGGGAGCTTCCTTAACAAGAGTTAAGAGGTAAATCAATGTCCTCTTGGACCCTTGTTCTATGTTGCATGAGCCTTAGGTGTAGAGGTTGCAATGTAGATGTGTCACTTATGCATGAGCAACTCAGGGACAATGTCTATGTGTATCCAGTTGTGAGACTCTGTACTATTCTTCGTCTGGTGCAAAAGAAGGTTCTTTATGGAGTGGTGTCTGGGATATTTGTCTGTAAGTATAAGGATACCTATTTTGCAGTCAGTTAAGATGTTACCTAAGCCTAATGACAACTTTGGGAGTTTCTCTAAGATCTATGATCTCCAATTGTGTGCATCTGTTTACAGTACCACACATGTGTTTCCTCCCACTGAGTGGGCTTTAATCCAATTAGTTAGCCGGACACTGATGTAGATATTTAGTCTTAGAGCTGGGGTTAGAGCACTGACTGCTGTTCTCCCTCAGTAGCTTGTATACTGCTCTCCAAGGCTGAGAGCCAGCCTTCAGGGCACGTGGCTTCCTGGTCCGTGCCAGCTCCACTGCTCTAACTCCAGTCTCCGAAGTATGTCCTGTCTTCAGCAGCAGGGTATTACCTCTAAAATTTTGTTTTTTAAAGACCTATTGATTCTATTCTATGCCTCCATGTGCTCCTGGGTGTGGGTCCATTTCCTGGAGTCTGGTCAACCTACTAGGCATCACACCAGTCAGGAAAACTGTCTTTCCCCTCTCTTGCCCTGGGGCCGCATGCCATTTTTGTTTTGTTCTCATTTTTTTCCTTTGTGCTTCAGTTTGGTATTTTCCATAGACCCTTTCTCAAGTCTGCTAATTCTTTATTCAATTAAATATATTATTTCATTACTAATTCTGTCTTCAACCAACTGCTCAGCCCGTCTTCTAAATGTACATTAGATCAATTTTCCTTTTTTACCGCAAACATTTATAATACTTATGTCAAGAATCCTTGTCTGCTGGGCATGGTGACGCATGCCTTTAATCCTAGCACTTGGGAGGCAGAGGCAGGCAGATTTTTGTGAGTTCAAGGCCAGCCTGGTTTACAGAGTGAGTTCTAGGACAGCTGGGGCTACATAGAGACCCTGTCTCGAAAAAGACCAAAAAAAAAAAAGAATCCTTGTTTAATTCCAATATTGTATTACTGCTGAGTTAGCTTCTACCACCTGTTTTCTTGGATATCATTTTCTTTTTTTCAAAATATATTTATTATTTTTATGTGTATGAGTGCATTGCCTACATGTATGTAATGCACTTGTGTCATGCAATACCTGTGCAGGTCAGAAAAGGGTGTCAGATCCCCCAGCTGGTAGCTGCCATGTGACTGCTGGGAACCAAATCCGGGTCCTCTGCAAGAATATCCAGTGCTCTTAACCACTATTTCACCAGCTCTCATTTTCTTTTTTCTCTGGACCACATGTCTGTTGTGTACACAAGAACACAACAGGTAAGATGACTATATCCTCCTGTATAGAACTTGCTCTTTCTACTTTTGGGGCTGATATCTTCCATTCAATCAGAATGGTGAATGAGTTGGAATGTACTTTATTTTTTCAGTTGAATTCACAACTGATTTGGTTCTCTTGGTTTCTTTGAGTATATACTTTTATCTTTAAGTGGAAAATAGGTCAAGTCTCTGTTTCATTAGCCCTTAATTCTTACTCTATATCAAAATCTGATATTTGTCTTAAAAATTCCATCTCCTATAGGTGAGGTTTTTAATCTGTTCCAGAAAGTTCAAAATCTGGCAAATGTCTTGTGAAGGTAAAGTTTCTCTTGCTACAGCAAGACCTGCCATCCAACACTGTACTTTTTTTGGGGGGTCTTTTCGACAGGGTCTCCCTGTAGCCCCAGCTGTCGTGGAACTCACTCTGTAGACCAGGCTGGCCTTGAACTCACAAAGATCCGACTGCCTCTGCCTCCCAAGTGCTAGGATTAAAGGCGTGCGCTGCCACCATGCCTGGCTCAACACTACTTTTTTTTTTTTAATAAAGTTTTTTTTTTTAATTAATTTTATTTCTTTATGTGTATGAATGTACTGTCTGCATGCAAGTTTGTGCACCCGTGTCGTGCAATGCCACGGAGGTCAGAAGAGGGCGTCGGATTCCCCTGGAGCTGGAGTTCTCCTGGAATTGGAGTTTCAGACGGTTCTCGGCTGCCATGTGGGTGCTGGGGATCGAACCTGGGTCCTCTGCAAGAGCGGTCGGCGCTCTTAACCGTTAGGCCATCTCTCCAGCCCCAACACTGTACTTTTTAGTCCATCCCCAGCCTCCCTTCACTATAAGACTTAGCCAACAACTCATGGCAAAAATCAGCCATGATTTAGAACTTTTCTAAATGTCAATACTTCAGTCGCCTTCATGTAGCCACAATGTCCAAGTTTCTTTCCCCCAGTGGAATCTGCTTGTGCCAACGATGAATCTCAACCTGTCCCCTGAACTAATATCCTCAAAGAAGAAAGCCACCAACAATCACAGCTCATTTAGAATGAACTCTTTTATCTGAAAGTATAGTCGACAAAGTTCTTGATCCTTACATAGTTCTCTCATCTCAAGTATGGGTTTTGTATTTCAGCCATTGTTTTCTAGTTGCTCAGCAAGATGCCTCAGGCTGATTATAGCATGTAGCCTACAAGAGGTCCTCAATTGAAAGAGTTTTATAAGGAAACACAGACAATTACAAAGAAATCCTAAATTTGTCTGAAAAGGCTATTTGAGAATGATAGCTTTTAAAATACACATGTCATTTTGAAGGTGAGATTATTTGTATTTTTAAATTCTGGAAGCCTGGCTTAAAAAACTACTTAGTGATATCATATCACATACTGGTCTTAAAAATATTTTAAGATTTTAGAAACATTTAAGATTTTAGAGGATTATTCATTAGAATGAAACGAACTGTTCCTTTAGCAGTAATATTGTTTATCAATGAACAACTGTGTACTTTCTGGGAGCTGGTGTTCAACACATTTCTGTTTTTCTCTGCATCATAATTATAGTTTCCTTTCATCGCCATCTACAATTACACTTACTTGACAACTAAATCTTCAAAATAATGAACTCTGCCAATCTGAACTTTTCATTTTTTTGTTCGTATACTCTGAAAAGATGTAACTTTACATGTATAGCTTTATAGCTTATAAAGACTAAGAATAAGCCGGGCGTGGTGGCGCACGCCTTTAATCCTAGCATGTGGGAGGCAGAGGCAGCCAGATCTTTGTGAGTTCAAGGCCAGCCTGGTCTACAGAGCGAGTTCCAGGCCAGCTGGGGCTACAGGGAGACCTTGTCTCCAAAAGACCAAAAAAAAAAAAAAAACTAAAAATAGTTCATTTTATAAAATGTAATAATGATGTAAAATTTTCATCAATAGTTGCCCACAGATGATTCTTCTAACTCAATATTTCTTCATTTAGATGCTTCTACTTCTATATAACCATATTATTTTGTTGCTATGTTCAGAACTTAGAGAGATGGCTCAGAGGTTAATGGAACTGGCTGTTCTTGCAGAGGACCTGGGTTAAATTCTCAGCACCCACATGATGGCTAACAACCATCCATAACGCCATTTCCAGGGGATCCGATGCCCTCTTCTGCCTCCAGAGGCAGTGTATGACATGGGTGAACCTACCTACATGCAGGCAACATACTCATATGCATAAAATAAAAATAATACAATATTAAAAAAGAAAACTAAGCTGAGTACTAATCTTGAAGTTAAAAATATGACTGTGCTATTATAATGTGAATCCCTTAACAGGCTCTAGAATTAACCACTTATTTTCAGACTTTGTAATTGTGGTATATGGGTGGAGGGTATGTATTCATATTTTAGAATAATATAAAATTAGAGTTTAATCCTAATCCTAGGACTTTAATCCTAGCACTTGGGAGGTAGAGGCAGGCGGATCTTTGTGAGTTCAAGGCCAGCCTGGTCCACAGAGTGAGTTCTAGGACAGCTGGGGCTACAGGGAGACCCTGTCTCAAAAAGACAAAAAAAAAGAATCTTCATATTGAAGCTGGAGAAATGGCNAAAAAATATATATATATATATATATAAATATATATATATATAAATATAAATATATATAATATAAAATTAAAGAGAAAAATGTGAACTCCTAAACATATTTTGGAATTAACATACAGTTTAATTTCAGAGGTCATAATTCTGGCATATATGCCACGTATATATAGGCATATTTTGGAGCAATACAAATGGGAGGGAACAACAATGACAAAAGGACTGGGTCAAAGAACTGACTGAAAGAGTTAACTTCTGCCCAAACAATAAACCTCTGCAGAGAAAAACTTTAAAAAGACTGAGAAAAAGATGCAGGACATGTATGGAAAGATGCATGAACTAGGGTGGGGTGGGGGACATGGAAAAGGGAGTACTGTGTCTAAATTGGACTGAGAAATGATGTATGATATACACAAAACATCAATAAAAATATTTTATTAAAAACACATATATATACTATAATGGACACAATAGTTTGTACCTACTTAGGAGGCTGAGGCACTTGAACCTAGAAGATTGAGGCCAGCCTAGGCAACATAGCCAGATCATGACTGAAAGAAACAAAAAAAATTTTCTTTTCAAGTTTTGCATTTATCTGACTCCAGGCCACCAAAATCCCAGGTAATCTGTGTTTTATTCTATTTTTATCACAAGGAATTTCAAACAGTTAAGTATGGAGAACATAGTAAATTCCCATGCACCATTCTAGCCCTATTTCAATGATTATCAATTAGTAGCCAATCTTGTTCCGTCCACACCCTCAGCAACTCCTCAATTTCCACTCCTCTAGTCCAGATTTATTTTGAAAACAAATCTTAAGACATTTCTGATCCTCCGTGCCTTTTATGCTGGGCACCAGATCCACAGCCGTATGCATGTAAAGCAAGTCCTCTACCACTGAGCTACCTCCCTGGCCCCCACAGAGCAAGGCTGTTTTTTTCCCTTTCTTTTTTGCAGTGATAGAGACTGAGACCAGGGACCTTGCCATATCATTTCTTTTTGGAAACATTAATTAATTTTATGTGTATGGGTGTTATGGCTGCATGTATGTGCGTAGGCAGGGCTTGCGGAGGACAGAAGAGGGCATTGAAACCCCTGGAATTGGAGTTATGGATGGTTGTTAGCCTCCATTTTGGTTGCTGGGAATTGATCTAGTGCTCTTAACAGCTGAGCCATCTTTCCAGTCCCACTGCAAACCTTTTTATTTATTTTTATTTTTTATTTTTTTTTGTTTTTTTTCCCCTCCAGTGTGTGTGCCATTGCCCACAGAAAAGCACTCCAGAACAGCCCAACAATAGCAGTGAGAGCAGCCAATGATAAGGTGCACAGAAGCACGTCGCCAGATTCCCTTTTTCTGCAAGGATACAAGCAAAAGCATCTGAAGTCTCGTCAGCTTAGGCAAGGTTTAAAGAGTTACTATTTTTAGAAACAGGATGATCAGGGGAGAGCGCGAACGCAGTCCCCCACAAACCTTTTTAATAAGCATATTTAAATAAGAATTCTTTCTAAATACACAGTACCATAATTATACCTAAAACCAAATACTTCCTTAATATCCTGAAATATGTGGTCTGCTCATATCTTCCTAGCTCTTTACATATTCTCCTAGCTATTACCTGGCTGTTTCTCTAGTTTACATCTGTGGCATGTAACCCACAACAAGGCAGTATTTTCTTTAGCCAGCAGGTGGTACTACTGCTTAAAGTTTAGGTTTCCTTGGTTTAAATAATCTAAAGATATGCCTTGCCTTGCTTTGTGGTAAATAAATTAATGACCAGCAAACATGATTTGATATTATATAATGCATTCCAAAGTATAGTGTTTTTAGGAAGAATACTGTACTGCATTAACTTTAACACAGTGTGGGAAGCACCAATGGCTTCAAAAGCATCTGTTTATAAATCAATATCTGGGGCTGGAGAGATAGCCTAGCGGTTAAGAGCACCGACGCTCTTGCAGAGGACCCGGGTTCGATCCCCAGCACCCACATGGCGGCTAAAACCGTCTGTAACTCCAATTCCAGGAGAACTCCAGTTCCAGGGGAATCCGAGACCCTCTTCTGACCTCCGCGGCATTGCACGACATGGGTGCACAGACCTGCATGCAGACACTACATTCATACACATACAAAAATAAATAAATAAAAAAAAAAAAAAAATAAAATAAATAAATAAATCAATATCTAAGAACAAACAGCTCAGAGCATAGGTCCTGCTCTTTAACAGCAGAAAGTCTGTGAAGGAAGAGAAACACAATTTCATTTTGCTATGTATTTGCTATGATGCCATATGCCTAATCCTAATGAAACGTATGGATGATTTGCAAGGGTGTGTGCTAAAATACAAGAGTAACAAATCGGCACTGAATTCAGACAAATCTCAAGTTCTCATATCCCTAATGTAGATTATATCAAATGAACAAACAAGTAACTTGACATTCTGCTGTAGAAATGGATGTGACTGGTAGTATTACCGAGAGACTTTCTACCTCAGCATGGAGATGGACCTGAGGTAGGTTAAAATGTGCCCCCGCCCCCCCCAAAATATTTTTTAAAAACCCATTTTTTGATTTGCTTAAAGAGATCTTAGAGTTCTGCACTAAAAATTAGATCTTTATTATCTAGACAGGCCTGTAAAGAGGGCTCTGTTCAAAATATACCACAGTGAAGTAGAGCAAAAGACGTTTGTATTCTGTGTCTTTAGACATTCACAAACACATGTCATGTAAACAGTTTAAAGTGCACTGGTGGATAAATGTTAAGATAACAAGTGGCTCTTTTTTAACCTGCTAGGTAAGTCGCTCAGGTGCTTTAAGGTTGCTGATTTGTAGATTGTGGTAAAGGAAAAAATGTTTGTCTATAGTCTCTTCCAAAATGGATGTGAATTGGACTTTTTATTGTTGTTGTTGTTTGGTCCTCTTGAGACAAGGTCTCCCTTTAGTTCCAACTGGCCAGGAGCTCACTATGTAGACCAGGATGGCCTTGAACTTCTAGAGATCCACCTGCCTCTGCCTCCTGAGTGCTGGGATTACAGGCATGTGCCACCAGGCCTGGCAAAGTGGACATTTTGAGATGACAGCGCCAGTGGACATTTTGAGATGACATTTCTGGAAAGTTTTACTACAGAAATAGGAAATTAGAACAGAAAAAAGATTGATAGGTAATAAGAAATGCAAATAAGAGCAAAAGACTGAACTGTTAGGATACTGAATATAAAGGACAAAAGAGAAACAAAAATAGTTTCTTGATACACAAAAGCCTAGGAAGTAAAGACTTTGAAATGGTAGAAAAAGAACTGGATAGACTATGAAGTAAGGAATAAGAAAAATAGAGAGCTCAGAGGAAAAACAGTCAGGAATTAAGATGTTAAAATAGCCACACAGCAGAAACAACACAAAGCAGAACAATTTTTTTTTTTTTAATGAAAAGAGGTAACATTTTTGTTGACAATCTTAAGTTCTGTGAGAAGAGAATCTGCCTAAGAGGAAATTAAAACTACTAAAGTTTTAATCTATTAATTTGAAACCAGAATGTTTTCCCATCTACAGATTAAAAACTCTTAACTTTTCTTGCCATTTGGCAAACCAACTTCAGGGCTTGGAAGTACCATGGAAATCACCTAGGCACAAACGATACCTGCATTTTCCAAGTAAGATAATTCAAGTCCTTAAGGTTAGCCAGGGGTCATGTAGCTCAGGCTGCAGCAAAATCAGGAAGAGAAGCAGGCACTGACTTTCAATCAGAGGTCTTCCCACTCAGGGCAGCCATATTCTTGATTATCTATCTATCACTATAATACTAAGTGTTGACCAGATCAGAGGGAAAGAAGGAGGGTGGCTATATTTAATATTTGTGATATATTCTAAAATGAAGCTAGTTTTCTATGAACTACACAGAGAACCTTTCCATTAAACCTAGTATGGGATTAATGAAATGGGGTGTGTGTGCGAGTGGGTGTGTTACTTTTAATGCTTAAAAAATATCAAGTAGTCACTGAAGGTTATTTTCTTGGCATGATTTATTAGATGAATTTAACACATTTACTAAGAATATGTCAACTTCTGCAAGGAAGAGTTTACACATTATTGATTTTAAAATGTATGTTTTTGTAAGTAAAGTGTCTTACCTTCCTAAAGTTTACGAGAGACTAGTGAATAAAAGTGGAGAAGCTACAGTTAAAAGTCACAGTCTTGATACCTTCATATTAGATGCCTCAGTTTCCAGTTTTGTAAGGTGATTGGAATTATCTTCTAGCTCTTGTCGAAGATTTGAGTTCTCCATCTTCAGTGCCTCAACTTGCTTTAACAATTGATCATATGAAGCTGCGGCCATCCTTGGCTACCCTTGGACCTATAAGGTTAAAAAGGATTTTGAAATTCACTATGAAAATAATATAGTAGCTGCTTGTTTTGTTTTAAAGAAAGGGACAAGAAGAAAAACTCTCAAGACATGTAATAGGAAGAGCCGAGTCTATGTCCTAGTTTACTTCAAAACAGTAACATCAAGCAGCAGGATCTTTCTGAGGATGAAACACTGACATCTTAGTTAAAGACAGATAAGATTAAAACAGAAGATAGGATTTAAGTAGTGTTTGAAAATATCTGCCTTATCACAGGTAAGACTTCTATCATGTGAGAATTTTTCAAGGTTTTAAGATAATTTAAATCAGTTTTTTATGTTAAACTTAGGGAATGTAATCATTTAATAGGGAATTTATATTAGTAATGTTAGTTTTTGATCTGAACATAGTTTATAGGTTTTTAGAGGCAGGAGGGACTGAGATGATAGTCCCTTCTAACAATTTTATTCAATAAAAGGCTTGTCTCAAACATCATCCATGGTGACGTAGTTCTGAAAACCCAAGATTTCATGAAATATCAGCCATTTACAAAATTGTCACAAAGGAAAGGATAGGACAAATAGCCTGGTCTGTGGCAAAAGTGGTCTTAGAATCCACTCTATTGTGGCTAAAAGATACTTGAAAAAAAAAAGATGATGTTAAAAGTAAAGACTGTCAAAGAGACTGTGAAAGAAGAGGGGTGACCAAAAAAAAAAAAAAAAAAAAAGAGAGAGAGAGAGGGAACAGCCAGGTAATAAGAGATTCTTAGCACCATGAGTTATAGACTGCTACAAGGTCTTTTAGCATTAATCAAGATTCAGGAAACAGATTCTATTTTTAGTTTAATGTCAGCTCATTCTGGAATAAAAACAAAGAATAAACAATTCTGAACTATTTAACAAACAAATACTAAATACATACAATAAAGCTCTTGACGTAATATGCTTCTGTAAAAGTACAGAAATCTATCTACAAGAATGCAGGGTCCTCATAACACTGGCTAGTCATGGTAATACTGGAGTTGTATAATTGGAAGACCTTAACAACAAATCAAGGGACTCAGATCTAGTCAGTTCTACAAGATCAGAGTTAGTGATAAACCTGGACAACCAAAGATGCTTGAAGAGGGGTGATTTGGGACCGGAGAGCATCTGTAAAAGTCTTTATGGCTTTAAACAATGAATACATGTGAAAATGATGGCTTGGCCATCATTTAAAAACCTTTGCCACCGGGGCTGGAGACATAGCCTAGCGGTTAAGAGCACCGACTGCTCTTGCAGAGGACCCGAGTTCGATCCCCAGCACCCACATGGTGGCTAAGAACTGTCTGTAACTCCAATTCCAGGAGAACTCCAGTTCCAGGGGAATCCGAGACCCTCTTCTGACCTCCGCGGCATTGCACAACACAGGTGCACAAACCTACATGCAGACAGTACATTCATACACATACACACACAAAAAAACCTTTGCCACTTCATTTTTAACTCATTTTATGATTTGTAAATGGAGATTTGCTACATGCTTAAATATAACCTTTAGGGACACTGTTAGGATTAAGTAGCAAAATGTGGGCTGAAAAACACAAGTGCTAACTAAATGTATTATAAAAATACACATGCAGGACCTGGAGAGATGGTACAGTGGTTAAGAGCACTGGCTGTTCTTGCTGAAGACCCAGGTTCAAATCCCAGCACCTACATGGTGGTTAACAACTGTCCAAAACACCAATTTCAGTAAATCTGACATCCTCTTCTGTTTTCCTCAGGCACTTCATGACACTGGTGCGCTTACATACATGCAGGCATAACACTCATACATATAAATTAAAAATAAATAAAAAATGCACTTGTATCATAACTTCCTTAGTAAGACCTAATGTTTAAATCCTCCTCCTCCTACATCAAAGGATAAAAGGAGAAGTCAATCAATCTACTGAGGACAAAGGAGAGATCTTAAAAATGAAGGAGAAATTCACAGGAGTAATCATTTTTCTGTTTTACATATGCCAACACTAAGCAGGTCTAGAAATATACAGCACCCTGAAATAATACAACACAAATGGGAATTTGACAGAGCTCTAATAATCAAGACAAATTATTCATTTCAAATTCAGTAACAGGTAATTTTTATACTAAAAAAAAGCTAATAATAGAAATAACATATGGAAGTATATGGAGAGGTCATAACTATACAATCACAAAAAGAACAACATGTGCAAGGTGAACAGAAACTACTAAAAGTAAAAAAAAAAAAAAAAAGAAACTACTAAAAGTATTCATTCAGGTGGGGGTCAGTGTTGATAAAACACATTTTGTAGCATGCTGTTTTATCCAAATTTTCAGATTTTTAAAAATTATGTGTCATGGGGCTGAAGAGATGGCTCAATGGTTAAGAACACTGGCTGCTCTTATAAAGGACCCAGGTTCAAGTCCCAGCACGTACATGGCACCTAACACCTGTCTGTAACTTCAGTTCCAGGGGAATCTGAAGCCTTTTTCTGACCTCTGCAGGTTTGCATAACACAAGTGCACTTATACACACATAAGAAATAAAAACAATTCCCATGTGGGTGCTGGGAATTGAATCTGGGTCTTCTGGAAGAGCAGCCAGTATGAAATGGGGGGAAATCTCTGAAATGAAACATTACTATGCTTAAATATGAGGTAGAGCAAAAGAAAGCAAAGGAGACTGTTGTTATCTAGACCTTAATCTAAATGCTTACTGAAAAATTTATAAGCATTATAAGAAGCAGGGCAAGGAGTAGAAGGTTTCAGATAGGCAAGAGATACATAATTAGAATTAAATGTGGAGGATTCATTACACTCACTTAAGTCTGGGATTATCAATTTTTCAGTAATAGAAATGCTCTTTTTGCCAGGCATGGTGGCGCACACCTTTAATCCTAGCACTTGGGAGGCAGAGGCAGGCGGATCTTTGTGAGTTCAAGGCCAGCCAGGTCTACAGAGCGAGTTCCAGGACAGCTGGGGCTACAGGGAGACTCTGTCTCGAAAAGACCTAAAAAAAAAAATGTCTCTGCAGGTCTCAGCAGATGACTTTTTTCTGTACCTGTCTCAGATTCCTTCCAATACACCAGCAGGTCAGGAAACTGCTAGGTCTGGCTCTGGAGTTAAAAGTGGTTCTTAGCCTCCATGTGGGTGCTGGGAATCGAACCTGGGTCCTCTGCAAGAGCAGTGGGTGCTCTTAACCACTGAGCCATCTCTCCAGCCCATAGAATTGGTCTTATTGTCCTAGTTTTTTTTTTTCTTTTTAAAGACACATCATCCCTACTTTTAGATGGAAATCAAACACCAACAGAAAAACACAAAAACAGGTGAATCATAAAAGATCCCCTAAAAGCATAGAAGACCACTATTCAAACATATCTGGGAATTTCAGTGAAGCAGATAATGTACTAGAAAATATAACTTGCCAAAACTCACTTCACCCTCCCCAAAAGAGATGGGAAATTTTCCAATAAGATTTACAACAAAAGCCAGGCATGGTGGAGCATACTTGTAATTTTAGCACCTGAGAGTCTGAGGCAGAAGGATTGCTACAGGTTCAAGTCCAGCAAGGTTTACACAGTGAGACCTGTCTGGGGCATGGAGAAAATCAATTATATTACTTGACATAGTTATAGATCCACATAGGGAAAAAAAAATGCATGGTTGTGTTTAAGATGATGAAAAGGAATTTATAAATTCAGTGGCCATTCCTGCTGGAAATGATTTTTTTTTAAAAGGAAGACTTCTGGATTAGAGGTGTAGATCAGTGGTAGAGTAGTACATGGTTAGCAGGTATGAGGTGCTGGGTTCAATCCAGTACTAAACAAAATCCCCAGCAAAACTCCCCAAACTTCTTTAATATGGTACATACCAGCCCTAAAACCAGCAGGATACTTAACATGGAACCATAGATATAGTCCTAAAACCAGGGAGGGCCCTGGCTCTGTGCCATTCTATGACTTACAACATTAATGAACAGTAATAAACTAAAATTAGATGGAATAATTACATAACTGAAATACCTGAGAATAATATACTAACATTTTAGTACAAGATAGACATATTTTTATATGTTCAGATGGAAGCCAGACAGAATATGAAATAGAGGAAGTTAATGTGTAAATTTTACAATTCCAATAAAAACATAAGGTTTGGTTTGGCTACTGTTTTCTGCAGCTAGACACCTGAAAAAACAGACTAGGAAAAATGAGAAAATACAAAATAACAGTGTGAGCAGACCCACTACATTTCCACAGTGTGGGCCAAGCTGGCCTCAAACTTACAGCATAGCCCAGGCTACCTTCCATCTTGTAGCAATCCTCCTGTCTCAGCCTCCCAAGGACTGAGATTACAGATGTGTGCCATCACAGCTGGCTTTCACTGAGTTAAGGGAAGCTGAGCAAAGTGTTTATGGGAACGAATTCTTGGTCCTAGTTTTCCTAGTCTTTTGTATGTCCAAGTCGACTTAAAAATCAATTTTTTAAAGCTGTAATACTGACAAATACATATATCAGTAGGCAATATAAGTATATATAAATATATAAATTTAGTATATGATTAAGTTAACATCTCAAATACTTGTAAAAAAGACAGACTTTAAATAAGAAGTGCTGGAGAAAAGGACAGCCATGCATCTGTTCCCCACACTGCACACTAGGGAAAGGTGCAGAAGGAACGGAGGAGGCTTGTGCTGGGCTTTGAACCCTGATCCTTGCATACATGCTGTTTCTAATCTATGCTCCTATACCAGGAACAGAGATTTAAATGTTTTAAAAATATTTCATCATGGGCTGGAGAGATGGCTCAGCAGTTAAGAGCACTGACTGTTCTTGTAGAGAACCTGGCTTCAATTCCCAGCACCCACATGGCAGCTAACCATTTGTAACTTCAGTTCCAGGGGAATCCAATGCCTACTTCTGACCTCCATGGGCACTGCGCGATGTGGGTATACTTACACACATGCAAGCAATACTTCCATACACATAAAAATTAAATAATAAATATTAAAAAAATTCATCGCAGGGCGTGGTGGCACATGCCTTTAATCCCAGCTCTTGGGAGGCAGAGGCAGGCGGATCTTTGTGAGTTCAAGGCCAGCCTGGTCTACATAGTGAGTTCTAGGACAGCTGGAGCTACAGGAGAACCCGTCTCAAAAGGACAAAAAAAAAAAAAAAAAATCACATTTTATTATGAAAACAGTTTCATTTTTTTTTAAACTAAAGACACTGGAGTATAGTGTCTCCCAAGGAAGGTTTTATCCTGCTGTGGGGAATGTTAATTTTTCAAGTAGGTTAAAGTCATGTAGAAGGTCAACTGGAGTTCTCTGATGTGACGATGTCTGTTAACTAGATTAGAATACATTTAGTTCTTAGGCCACTTCAAATGGGAGAGAACACTACTTGGTTTAATAACATTACCACATTGGCATTAAAAATAATGCAGTTGCAGCAGGAGATATAAATGTAGCTCAGTGTCAGAATACCTGCCTAGCATGCCCCATGTTTTATTTTAGAACCAGTCCCTAGCAATTAAAGGAAAAGACAAAAAAAGGGGGGGGTATTAATCACTACAGTCATATCTACCCTGTTCTACTAAAGATAAGAATGCATAAAAAATTCTTTAAAGTCACCAAAAGAATATGTGCAAATATAGTCATTTCGAAAGAAGTCACCTTCCCTTTTATCCTTTTGGAGAGTTTGAGGCCCAAAACAAAATACGTGCAAATATAGTCATTTCTAAAGAAGTCACCTTCCGTTTTATCCTTTTGGAGAGTTTGAGGCCCAAAACAATGTGGGGCTGGGATGTAACTCAGTTGGGAGTGACTGCCTAGCCCATACAAAGTCCTGGTTTGGACAACCAGTATTGCATGGAACAAGGTATTCTCCTGTTATCTCAGAACTAGGGCGGTGGAGATAGCTGGATCAGAAGTTCAAGGCTATGCTCAGCTACAAAGCAAATCTGAGGACAACCTGGTCTCCAAAAAAAGAAAAACAAAACCACACCCAGTAAGTAAATAATGAAAACAAAACAAAACAAAAAACAAACCCTCAATGTGCTTAAGGAGAAGGGAGCCCAAATGATGTTCTATGGTGGTGGAAACTGGTTCAAGAAGAAGAAGAAGAGAAAAAAATACAAAACCTAATAAATGTAGTTTTTGAAAACTGAAGCAGTGAGCTGCTGCTGTGGTGCACACCTTTAATCCCAGCACTTGAGGCAGGGGCAGGGGCAGAGGCAGAGGTAGCAGAGGCTGCAAAGGCGGCAGAGGAGGCAGGGAGGCAGAGGAGGCAGAGGAGGCAGAGGAGGCAGAGGAGGCAGAGGAGGCAGAGGAGGCAGAGGCAGAGAGGTAGAGAGGCAGAGGAGGCAGAGGCAGAGAGGCAGAGAGGCAGAGAGGCAGAGAGGCAGAGAGGCAGAGGAGAGGCAAAGGAGAGGCATACATACATACATGCAGGTTAACACTCATACCCTTACACCTGAAATAAGTCTTTTTTTTTTTTTTTCAAGAATGACACCTCATGTGATCCCAGCCCTTGGGAACCTAAGCCAGGATTGTCATGCATTCCAGGTGAGCTTGGGTTACACAATGAAACCTTGTCTCACAAGAAATGTGTATCAGAGTTGTTGCCTAGTGTGCAAGAGGTCCTGGGTTCAGTGTCCAATACTGCAAAACAAAACACAAAGGTTATTGTGGGTTTGGGTAGCTTTCTTTCTATTTCTAGTTTATAAAGAACTTTTATCATGACTGGATACTAACTTTTGTCAAATGTTTTCTCTTTGTCTATCTTAATGATCACATAGTCTTTTAAAATATTACTATTTGGAGATGGGCGTGGTGGCGCACGGCCTTTAATCCTAGCACTTGTGAGGCAGAGGCAGGTGAATCTTTGTGAGTTCAAGGCCAGCCTGGTCTACAGAGTGAATTCCAGGACAGCTGGGGCTACAGGGAGACCCTGTCTCGAAAAGACAAAAAATAAAATAAAATAAATAAATAAATAAATAAATGAATAAATAAATAAATAAATAAATAAATATTACTATTTGGGAGGCTGGAGAGATGACTCAGCAGTTAAAAGCACTGGCTGCTCTTGCAGGGACCTGGGTTGGATTCCCAGTGTCCATATTGCAACTAAAAACTCCCCATAACTCCGGTTTCAGGGACTCTGATGCTGTCAGTCTTCTGACCTCCATGGGCACTGCATGACATGGGTACACTTGTCATGGATTCCTCTCTACAGCCATATAATTGAATCAACAAATATTTGAGAACTTCTTATCCACAAGCTACTATATCAGTATTAGAAAGGGGTGTTAATGGGTTAAACTGTGTTTTCCACAAAAATATGTTTAACCTATTGGAACCTGTGAATATGGGGATTTTTTTTTTTTTTTTTTTTTGGAGATACGGTCTCTGCAGAAGTAATCAGAGTGGGAACTAAACCCAATGACTGGTGCCCATATAAGGCCACAAGAATAAACAGACAAAACACATGGTGGGTAAAGCTACATGACAATGGAAGCAGAGACTGAAGTGAAGCAGTTGCAAGCCAATGAATGTTAGCCATCCTCGAAAACTAGGAAAAACAACAGATTCTTCCTTAGGGTCTTCAGAAGGAAATAACCTTGCCAATAAAATCATAACTTCTAATAATAATAATAATAAAATCAAACTTCTAATGTTCTAAACCACCAGTTTGTGGCACTCTGTAACGGCAGCTCTGATGAAATAATACAGTGGTGGGGCTGGAGAGATGGTCTAGCGGTTAAGAGCACTGACTGCTCTTGCAGAGGACCTGAGTTCGATCCCCAGCACCCACATGGCAGCTGAGAACCGTCTGTAACTCCAACTCCAGGAGAACTCCAGTTCCAGGGGAATCTGACACCCTCTTCTGACCTCTGTGGCATTGCACGACACGGGTGCACAACCCTACATGCAGACAGTACATTCATACACATAAATAAATTAAAAAAAAGAAATAATACAGTGGTAAAGATAAGCTGATATGTTCAATGTTATGAAGTGGTTTATAACTGAACTGTGTGTGTGTGGGGGGGGGGTGCTAATTCCAGGAGGCCTGGGTGTGCCACCTACTGTTCTTTTGGCTAACAATAACTCTACACATTACTTTGCCCATCAGTCCACTGCAGAAGTAAACTGATAGTACATAAGCTACAATGGGAATCTTTGCTTTCTATCCTATGAGAGCTCGGATATCCTAGTGTGGGTTCCCAATATTCATAAATATACAATCTCAAAAAAATGACTACTTAATGAGACAACCATTGATCAAAGAGGAATGGGACACAGAACATAGTTCTTGCCAGTGAGTGGAAAATTCTGATATAAAGTATGGAAGTCCTATCAGATCAAATCATAGTTGTTCAAAATAATGACTACCAGTTTATATCCTCCCTCTTCCTAGGCCTATACTTCTAGTCCTTACATCAATTTCCAATGTAAAGTATATGCATAAGGTCTCGTCTCAAGATTCTGATTGGACTTAGGCCAAAGGAACATTTACTTAGAATCCAAGGCCAAATTTGGGCACAAAAGCATTGACACAAAGTACTGCAAGAGTCCCACCTTGCTAATAAGTTGAAGAAAAGGTTCGGAGTAGAAAGGCAGTTTCATTTTATTTTTATTATTTGTTTGGTTATGACTTTTGAGGTCTTGCTATAAAGCCAGAGTGGCCTGGAACTATGGAAGCTCCTGCTTCAGCTTCCCACGTGCTGGGGTTACATGTGTGTACTACCACTAGCAGCTTTAAATGTAATTATAGAAGAGGCTTGAGAGATAGCATGATTGTAACCAACATAAATTGGAGGACAGTATTCCATGAAAGGAGCATCATGATCAAAACTCATCTGAAGTTGAAAAAATGGCATATATGGGGAAACACATGCTTATCTAATATAGATACGGACTATATTAGAGGAATCAAGGAATAAATATGAATTGGAATAGCACTGTGGCTAAACAAACCTAAAAGCACAAAGGGAAGCTGCTCTAACTTTCTATTTCAGTTATAGACTATTTGGGAAGTTGTAATACATAAGTCTAAGTGATAACACGGGTGCACAAACCTGCATGCAGACAGTACATTCACACACATACAGAAAGAAATAAAATTAATTAAAAAAATTAAACTTTAAAAATAATAGAAAATATATTTCAGTATTTTCTTTTTAAAAATTTATTAAAAAAATAAAAATTTTTACTTTTTTTAAGGGATTCACAATATAAGAGCACAGTTGTTTTCAGATCACATTAATGTTGCTCAGTTTGCCATACAATTAGGTAATTGGCACAAGCATCCACAGATGAGGGATACCATTTGTCTTTTGTTTTTCCAGGTCAGTATTTTTCAATTATATTTTACACTTTATTTTAAAAATATTTTATTATTTTTATTTTATGTGCATGAGTATACTGCCTGCATGTATGTAAGTACACCTGTGTCGTGCAATGCCAGTGGAGGTCAGAAAAGGGCACTGGATTCCTCTGGAGCTGGAGTTATGGATGGTTGCAATGTGAGTGCTGGGAATCAAACCCAGGTTCTTTGCAAGAGCAGTCAGTGCTCTTAACCACTGAACCATCTCTCCAGCCTTAAACTCTATACTTTTAAATTTTAATCTAGTCCTTCTTCCCCAAGTAATACTTATTCACAAAAGTATTATGTTTAAAAATAATTTCAAGCGACAGGTGGTACACATCTTTAATCCCAGCATTTGGAAGGCAGAGGCATGTGGGTTTCTGTGAGTTCAAGGCCAGCATGGTCTACATAAGAGTCCCAAGATAGCTGGGGCTATAGGGAGACCCTGTCTAAAAAGACCAAAAGAAAAAAAATTTTTTTAAGAAGCTAGGCATGATGGCATATGCCTTTAATCCCAGCATTTGGGAGTCAGAAGCAGACAGATCTCTGTTAAGTTCAAGGCTAGTCTGGTCTATATAGTGAGTTCTAGGCCAGCTGGAGCTACACAGAGACCCTGCCTCAAAAAGATCAGAAAAAAAATTTAAAATGTTTTGGCCCTAAAAAAAAAAAGTGTTTATACACAGAATAATGGCTCTAGAAAGTTCGTAATGCACTCTCTCAAATCTCTGAATGCATTACTGTACTTGGCTAAAGGATTCTGCAGAAGAGATGTAAGGCTTTTAAGTAGATTTTCCTGGATTGTGTAGAAGACCCAATGTAACTGTGAAGTGTTCTTAGAAAGAGGCCAAAAGGTGACAAAGAAAGCAAAGTGTCGATTCAGAGACAAATTTAGTACGCTGCTGGCAGTAAAAATGAAGGGACTTTAGGCCCCTTTGATCCAGTGAAAACCATTTTTAGACCACCGATCTCCAAGGATGGACAACAGTAAATTCTTGTAGCTCAGTTGGGAGAGTGCTTGCCTAGCATGCACAAGGCCCTGAGTTTGATCCCCAGTATCACATACAACAGAGATATGGTATAAGGCTGTGATCCCATCAAAACTTGGGAAGTAGAGGTAAGAGATCAGTAACAGTTCAAAGTCATCCATGGCTATCTATGTAGTTCAAGGGGAATCTGAGCTACATAACACCCTGTCTTAAAAAAAAAAAAAAAAAAAAAAAGCAGCCAGGCATGGTGGTGCACACCTTTAATCCCAGCACTCAGGAGGCAGAGGCAGGTGGATCTCTCAGTTCAAGGCCAGCCTGGTCTATATAGTGAGCTCCAGGCCAGCTGAGACTAAAGGGAGACCCTGTCACAAAAAGAAAAAGAAAAAAAAAAAAAGTAAAGCCCATAGACAGATGAACAAATGGAGGAATGACCCCCCCAAAAACCCCACTAAGTTTATGGTAAATTGTTACAACAGTAACAGGAAACAATGCCAATACAGTGACTCCAATCTCAGGGCTAAAATCCAGTAAAATCTTCTTACTGGTCCATGCAACAAATTTCAAATGTGTAATATACAAGGTCTCTGACTCTACTTCTTTAAGAGGTGGAACATAAGTCATCTCTTTTGTAGGCTATACAATACAGTAGAAGTGATGATGTGTAGATTCTGAGACAGGGCCATAAATGGCCTTTTTCCTTTCTTGCTGTGTCATGAAGACATTCAAGCAGACCCACAGAGATCACAAGACAGAGAAAGAAACTAAGGCCTCTGGCCAATAGCCAGTAGGACAAAGACTATGTGAGTTAGCCATGGGAGTAGATTCTACTGTCTAGTCAAGCTCTTCTAGTGACTGTCGAGACGACTGACATCTTATTTGCAACTTCCTGAGGACTCTGAGTCAGACCACACAAATGAGACAATCCTGGGTTCCTGCCTCACTCTGAAATAAATGCTTACTTAAGCCATTAAGTGCTGGGCATGGTGGCACACACCTTCAATCCTAGCACTGGGGAGGCAGAGGTGGCAGGTGGATCTCTGTGAGTTCAAGGCCAGCCTGGTCTACATAATCAGTTCTAGGCCAGCTGGGGGTGGGGGGAGGGGCTACCGGGAGACCCTGTCTCAAAAGGACAAAAAAAATTAAAGAATAAAATTAGGCCAGATATACTGGCCTATGTTTGTAATCCCAGGACCTGGGAAGCTGAGGCAGGAGAATTCTAAGTTTGAATCCATTCTGGGTTACATAGTAGTTTGAAGCCAGCCTGGGCTACACAATGGAACCTTGTCCCCCAAATAAAAAGGAATAAAAATATTCTAACTTGTCAATGAAAGAATTGTTTTATTATTTACACAAGTCCGATTCTTTATTACTTGAAACAAAACTGTGAATCCTCTTAAGATAATTCATTTGAACACTATTTAAAAGGTAGTCATTGATCCCAGCGGGGTTTGCAACACTCCTGCTATCTAGCTCAGGCAGGAGGAGATGTGGCTGGCCAGCTACCATAAATATGCATAGAAATAAGGCAAAAGCTGTACGCAATCTGGAAATTTTTAGAATGTTTTTAGAAATTTAAGTAAAGACAAAAATAAGTGCAATTAAAGAAACTTCATATTGAGAGTATATTTTTGTGTACTCACTAAATAGCAATATATCTTTAAAAAAGTCATGGTACTTGACTTTGAAATATTTGCCTATAGTCTTTATTCAATTATACTTAAAAGAGACAAAGAAGAAATAGAAAATTACCTAATAAATATAGGTATTAAGTATCAGGCCCATAATAAATTTATTACCCATAATTTTTCAAAGTAATTTACATTATAAAGTGATCTGCTCTTGATTGATCTAATTAATGGAGTAAGAGCTAGACTAACAAAGGAAAGGACCCAGTTTCATACATAATTTATTAACATTTCTATAGGATTTATGTAAATCATAGAATATGGCATCTCTTTTGTGATATAAAGTCCAAGTCTGTTAGATTCCACTCTCGAACATTCACAGTCTGATATTTTTCTTATTTGAAAAAAAGCAAAATACTATTTTCCTCCCATTTGGGGAGCAGTTATAAACCGGCTTCTTGCAAATGGACCTCTCTGGCTGGCACTGCTTCAGGAGCTCTTATTCCCCTGCAGTTGTCTAGCAGCGAGCGAAGCCCTGCTGCAATCATCCGCAGAAGGCCAGTATCGCTGCATTCTGGAACTAACAAAGACACTGGGATCTTTTGGCCACCCTATTCTCAGGGAGTTCAGTTACACGCTGTACAAAAGCAGGCACATTACTGGTGACCAATATTTCGCCAGCTGACCAAAAGATCATCTGGCTCCATAGTACCTGCTTCTTCCTCCTATCCTCAGTATCCCTTTACTAGATTCCACACCAGGCATCAGCTGAGCTTTGTAACCCTTTCTTGGCTACCACCTATGTGTCCCTGTGGCCAGAGAGGGAAAACAGCCTTTCAGTGGGCTAAAGCTCTTGCTCCTCGCCGTGAATGCTCCATTCTTTGTTGTCCTCCACTCGTTTCCTTAGATACTGTTATTGCACTCCACTGTCAACAGGCATTATAAAAACAAAACGGCTTTCTCTCCAGTCTCCCCTAACAAGTCTACCCCTCCCCCCTTTCTTCCTCTTCTGTCAAAAACCCTGGATCTGAAACACAGGAAATCCATCTCCTGTGCTGCAGTGGGGGTTGGGGGAGAGGCGTGGGACGACGCCCCTGCCTCCTTGGCTTGGCATGTGCCAGTAGACCCTGTGCCAAGGAAAGACACCAATTTAAGACAGTCCATGGGAAAGCCACCTCCTCCCTCCCCCATGCAGCAAGCCTGGCCATCGCTGCTCAAGCACCTACCCCATTTCCAAGCCGGGCAGCACCTCCATTCTGTCTCCAGTGACACCCCACCAGGCTGCGCCAATACAGCCACATGTCGGTCACGTGTGCCTGCGCTCAACCAATCAGCAGGCTCCTGACCGGAATGGGGAGCGCCCTGGTCCGCATCCAGTGGATTACACAGCTGCTTCACGCTCTGCTTCCGGACAGACTGCACTTCACAGCAGGGCCGGGACCCACCCCATTGCACTGCCCAGCGGGGCAGCAAGACTCCTGGGCACCCCACACCCTACACCTGGCAACCCAGGGAAGCTGGTGGTAGCTGAATTGCAAAATAGCACGAGGAGAGGGGAAGGTCCGCAGGGTGGAAAGAGCGGCACTGGATGCAGGTGGGAGGAGGAAAAAACCACATCTCATCCCTATGACTTAATATGCAGCAGAGAAACAGAATTCTATTCAGCGTATTCTAACAAATAACTTGAAGTTACCCGAATTATGTCTATAATTCCCGAAAGTTACCAGAAATGCTAAGGTGCACAACAGAAATGACTGAGATCTGACCTTAGAGTCACAGCCTGGGCAGAATCTCTTTGCTCCACCCACTGTGCAACTAGTCACTTAACCTCTCAGTGTGCTTCAATTTCCTCTTTTAAAAAATGAAACAACAACAACAACAACAACAACAACAACAAAAAGAAAGAAACAAGCATAAAATAGAGGAGGTAACACCGAGGAGTATTCAGAGCGCTCCCGACACAGTAAGTGCTACTGACCTGTAGCTTAAATGTCATGCTTTAACTGATATTCTATATTTAATTAAAATCTAACCAAATATAAGTTTAAATCATTCATGAGTCAGGACAAGATTCACATTAAGTTCTTGCTTAAAAGTTCAGTTTACACTGGATGTGGTGGCACACAATTTAATCTCAGCATCCATAGGTGGAGGCAAGGTGGATCCCTGAGATCAAGGCCAGCCTAGTCTCCATAGCAAGTTGGGGGTGAGGGAGATAGGAAAAAAGTTCCTTCTGGTTGGGGGGTGGTTAGCTATTAAAATTTTTTTCTTTGAGGCAGGGTCTTATGCATCGCAGGCTGGCTTTGAACTTACTGTAAGAGACCCAGGGATGACCTTGAACTTCTGGTCCTCCTGTCTCCACCTCCCAATTACAAGTGTGTGTCAATACCGCCGGTGTATATGGTATCAGGTACTGAACACAGGACTTCTTATATGTTAGGGAACACTCTAATAACTAAGCTACACCCTGGCCCCTATCTATTTAAATTAAAAAAATTTCACTTTATTTTATGCATATGAGTATTTTGCCTGCATATATGTAAGTGCATCTATATCATGCTATGCCCTCGTAGGCCAGAAAAGGGCATCAAATCCCCTGGAACTGGAATTAAACATGGCTGTTAGACATCATGTGGGTGTAGGGTACTGAACCTGGGTCCTGTGCAAGAGCAGCCAGTGTTCCTAACCACTGAGCCATCTCTCAGGCCTTTCTATTTAAAATTTAAAAGGATACTAAACTTTAGTTTTTTTGTTTGTTTGGTTTTCTTTTTCTTTTTTTTTTTCTTTTTTGAGACAGGGTCTCCCTGTAGCCCTAGCTGGCCTGGAACTCACTCTGTAGACCCAGGCTGGCCTTGAACTCACAAAGATCCACCTCCCTCTGCCTCCCAAGTGCTGGGATAAAAAGTGTGGGCCACCACACCTTGCTAAACTTTAGATTTACTCCCAGAGATCCACCAGCCTCAGCCTCCGGAGTGCTGGGATTAAAGGTGTGCACCACCACACCCAGCTTAAATGAAATATATTTACTATAATAGTTTCATATTTTTTCAAACAGTCTAAGAAGCTACTAAATAGCATATTTGAAGCAATTCTATTTTATTTAAAAAAATATGGGGCTGGACAGATGGCCTAGTGGTTAAGAGTGCTGACTGCTCTTGCAGAGGACCTGGGTTTGATCCCCAGCACCCACATGGTGGCTGAGATGGCAGCTGAGAACCATCTTTAACTCCAGTTCCAGGGGAATCTGACACCCTCTTCTGACCTCCATGGCATTGCACGACATGGGTGCACAGACCTACATGCAGACAGTACATTCATACACATAAAAAATAAATAAAAAAATATATTAGAAAAATAGGGACTGAGATGGCTCAGTGGTATGCACTTCTGTCGCTTAGGACATGAGTTTGGTTTCCAGCATCCTGTCAGGTAGCTCACAACTGTATCTGCAGTTCCAAGGGATCCAACACCCTCTCCTGGCCTCTGTGGGCACTGCACTCATGTAATCAGACACCTCGATCCCCATACATATAATTTAAAACAAAATATTTAAAAGAAAAATAATATAACAAAATAGGGTTATCCTTTTAGAATTTATTTTTATTTTTATTTTATTTATTTATTTATGTGTGTGAATGTATTGTCTGCATGGAGGTTTGTGCACCCGTGTTGTGCAATGCCGCGGAGGTCAGAAGAGGGTCTCAGATTCCCCTGGAACTGGAGTTCTCCTGGAATTGGAGTTACAGACGGTTCTTAGCCGCCATGTGGGTGCTGGGGATCGAACCCGGGTCCTCTGCAAGAGAGTCAGTGCTCTTAACCGCTAGGCTATCTCTCCAGCCCCCGGGTTATCCTTTTAAAGGTGAGATTATGGGATGAGTTCTGCTTTTCTTCTGGGCTTTGGATCTTTTTCTTCTACTAGTCTCTCTGCTAGAATACCTAATATACATCCAATATGCCCTACCTACTTGTTGAATAAAAAGTCAGTTTCCACATTACCATAATTAGAATTATAAATCAAAAGCTTAAACATGTTCAGAAAAATCTCTTCATATTTAAATAAAGGAAACACACTAATCAAGCCAGTTCTATCCTAAATAGCTTTTATAAAATGACTTAATTTTTCAAAAGGCTTTCAATATTCTGTTACTGTCACAATAGTGAAGAGCTGGAACCAACCCAAATGCCCCTCAACAGAAGAGTGGATGACAAAAGTGTGGTACATCTACACAATGAAGTACTATTCAGTGGTAAAGAAAGATGACATCATGAACTTTGCAGGTAAATGGATGGAACTCAAAGCTATTATGCTAACTAAAGTTAACAGTCCCAGAAAAACAAAGAGTGAATGGTCTCCCTCATTTGTGGATGCTAACATCAAATCCCTGTTGAAAAGCAAATGGAACAACATAATTGTTATATTCCTGTTTATCTGAAAGCAACTATGTTGTTATAATGTAAATCTCTTAACCGGCTCTAGAATTGACCCACCACTTATTTTCAGACTCTGTAATTACTGTATATGGGTGGAAAGTATGTATTCATATTTTAGAGTAATATCAAATTGAAGGAGGAAAATGTGAATTCCTAAACATTAAACAAAACAAAACACGAAGACTGCAAGAAAGATGCAATACAGCTATGGCAGAATGCATGGGGTGGGGTGGGGGGAAGGGAAAGGGGAATTTGCCTAAATTGAACTGAAAAATGATGTCTGAAGTACATAAAACATCAATAAAAGCATTATGTTAAAAATATTCTGTTACTGGAAGTGCATCAGTCTGCAGGACTTGATACAGTCATCATTTGTGACAAATGCAGAATTTCTCATAACAGCTTTGAATTTCCAGAAAGAAAGATGATCTTTAAAATAATGTATTTTAAAAGTTTCCTAAAATTACTTAATACCATATGAAACAATTATGCCTATTACTCTTAACTCAGACTATGAGTCAAGAATAATTGAAGCCACTGCTTAAAAAAATCAGTTTGTAGCCAAATTTGTCTACATTCTTACTACATGTACTATAGTAATTAGTCCCTGATTCAAATGAGAAAGTTTTTTTTTCTTTTTTAAACTGTTTTGGTGGTGCTGGAGAGTGAGTCCAGGGCCTCCTCACACATGCCAGGCAAGTGCTCTGCCACTGAGCAAGCTGAGACCATCAGTAGTTAACCACTATGCTTCAAGTCTAAAAAGCAGGTCCAAAACATCTCATTTTGCAATTCTGCTGAGCTATTCAATAAAGATTTTTTAAACTAGTTTCCTCGGGCTGGAGAGATAGCCTAGCGGTTAAGAGCACCGACGCTCTTGCAGAGGACCCGGGTTCGATCCCCAGCACCCACATGGCGGCTAAGAACCGTCTGTAACTCCAATTCCAGGAGAACTCCAGTTCCAGGGGAATCCGAGACCCTCTTCTGACCTCCGCGGCATTGCACGACACGGGTGCACAAACTTGCATGCAGACAGTACATTCATACACATACAAAAATAAATAAATAAATAATAATAAAAAATTTTAAAAAAATAAACTAGTTTCCTCATGATTGATTTTTTTTTTTTTTTAAATCTTTTTGAGACAGGGTCTCCCTGTAGCCCCAGCTGTCTTGGAACTCACTATGTAGACCAGGCTGGCCTTGAACTCACAGAGACCTACCTGCTTGTCTTTGCCTCCCAAGTGCTGGGATTGAAGGCGGTCACCACCAAGCCCGGGTTTTAAGTTTACTATTTTAAAAACCATGATTAGAAACAATAGATTGTGTTACGTCTGAACACCATGGAGCATCAATGAAATGTGTTACCAGGCTGCACAAATGTAGGAATAAGGCTCCTAGCATCTTTATCCAATTTGTTATAAGGTGCAATATATGAATTAAAGGTAACATTTGGAGGCTGGAAAGATGGCTTAGCAATTAAGAATGCTTGCTCTTCTATTGTGAAGACTGGAATTTGGAAACCATACCCACATCTTGTGGCTTGCAACAGATATTAACTCCAACTCCAAGTGATCCAACACCCCCTTTTGTTCTCCTGTGGCACCTGCATGTTAAGTGTGCATACATTCACAAATATAAATAATAAAAATTTAAAAAAATGAGTTTTAGCCGGGCATGGTGGTGCATGCCTTTAATCCTAGCACTTGAGAGGCAAGGGCAGACGGATCTTGGTGAGTTCAAGGCCAGCCTGGTCTCCAGAGCAAGTTCCAGGACAGCTGGGGCTACAGGGAGACCCTGTCTCGAAAAGGACCAAAAAAAAAAAGAAGAGTTTAAAATTTTTATTTTATGTATGTGTATGGTGTCATGCCCACATGTATGTAAGTACACCTGTGTCATGCAGTGGCCGTACAAGACAGAAAAGGGCATGGGATACCCTGGAACTGGAATTATGGATAATTGCTAGCTACCCTGTAGGTGCTGGGAATCAAACCCGGGTCTTCTGTAAGAATAGCCAGTGTGGGCTGGAGAGGTGGCCTAGTGGTTAAGAGCGCCGACTGCTCTTACAGAGGACCTGGGTTCGATCCCCAGCACCCACACAGTGGCTGAGAACCATCTTTAACTCCAGTTCCAGGGGAATCCGACACCCTCTTCTGACCTCCGCAGAATTGCACGACATGGGTGCACAAACCTACATGCAGACAGTACACACACACACACACACACACACACACACACACACACACACAAAATAGCCAATGCTCTTAACTGCTAAGCTCCAGCACTTCCCCCAAAACAAAAAAGTGAGCTTTATTTAAAATACAAAAATAAATTTTATATTGAGACTCAGACTAGGTTTTTATTTCCAGAAATGTTCCTAATTTCAAATACTTTCTCATTTTGATTAGCTTGCTTTTAGTAATGGCTTCATCCATAAATAGGAATGCATAATTTAGCTTTGAAAGTTCTGAACCTCTGGGGCTGGAGAGATGGCTCAGTGGTTAAGAGCACTGAATGCTCTACCAGAGGACCCTGGTTCAATTTCCAGCACCCACATGGCTGCTAAGAACCATCTTTAAGCCGAGTGTGGTGGCACACGCCTTTAATCCCAGCACTCAGGAAGCAGAGGCAGGAGGATCTCTGTGAGTCAAAGCCAGACTGGTTTACAAAGTGAGTTCCAGGCCAGCTGGGGCTATAGGGAGACCCTGTTTCAAAAAAAAAAAAAAAAAAGTTAGTTCTGAACCTTAAAATAATTAATGACCAAATAAGAGTAATGGGACACTTCATGTCTTAAACCTTATGCTCTATTTTTTTTTTTTTTACTAAGTTAATACTAATTTAAGACTCATGGCTCAGTGGTTTAGAGTGCTTGCTGCTTCTGCAGAGGAACCAGGTTTGGTTCCCAGCACTTACATGGAGGCTAATAACTCTAGTTCCAGGAGGAACCAATGTATTCTTCTAGCCTCCATGAGCACTGCACAACATGGGTACACTTAGATACATCGAGGCCAAACAGTCATAGACATAAAATAACAAATTCTTTTTGTCTTTTTTGAGACAGGGTCTGCCTGTAGCCCCAGCTGGCCTGGAACTCACTATGTAGACCAAGATGGTCTTGAACTCACAGAGATCTGCCTGCCTCTGCCCCCCAAGTGCTGTGATTAAAGGCGTGCACCACCATGCCTGGCAAAAATAACAATTTTTATATTATTTTTTTCTTTATTAGGCTGAAAGATGTCACGTTTTCCTTAAGGAATTGTTTGAAGGACCCTCCTTGGCAAGCCCAAACAACCATCAGTCCTGCCCTTGTGCTCCACACTGGGGTCTTAACTTCCCATGGTCACCAAATGAGGTCCAGTAAGTACCACATCCTGTCTTGATCTTCCTGTACTGGTGTCCATGATACAGCCTGGGTAGTCCAACAACAGCAGTCTATACTCTGAAGAGGCTGAAACCCCAGTAAGTTGCTCAGTCCACAAGCTGGATGTCTCAGCAGTTCCCATCTGGCACTGATAACAATTTTTTTTTTGTCTTCTTTGAGACAGGGTCTTCTCTCTTCAGTCCCAGCTGGCCTAGAGCTGGCTATGTAGACCAGGCTGGCCTTGAACGTGCAGAGATCTGCCTGCCTCTGCCTCCAGAGTGCTGGGATTAAAGGTATGCGCCACCATGCCTGGCCAAAAATATTTTTTAAAAGGCAGACTCAGTTCAGAGAATTGACAATATTAACAATAATGTTAACTGGTATAAGATGAGTTAAAATTAGTGCTCCTTTTGATCACCTTACTTGACTCCTGCTTTTCTTCATAAACTTAATTGTTTACTAGAGACTTCAAATATAGATTTCTACCTATAAAGAAATCAACAGAAAGTTTTTTTTCTTTCAAAAAGTATCCACTGAAAAAGCACTTGCTGTGTAAATATAACTTCTACAAATAAAGCTTTTATTTTAAAAACCTCTTGGTTTGAAATTTATTTTTTTTTAATTTTATTTATTTTTGTATGTGTATGAATGTACTGTCTGCATGTAGGTTTGTGCACCCGTGTCGTGCAATGCTGCGGAGGTCAGAAGAGGGTCTTGAATTCCCCTGGAACTGGAGTTCTCCTGGAATTGGAGTTACAGCCGCCATGTGGGTGCTGGGGATTGAACCCAGGTCCCCTGCAAGAGCAGTCAGTGCTCTTAACCACTAGGCTATCTCTCCAGCCCATTAAAAAAAATTTTTTTTTAATTTTTTATTTATTTTTGAAAAACCTCTTGGTTTATAACTGGTTGTGGATATTGGTAATGGAAAAGCCTAAGAAAAGAATAAGAAAACAAAAAGATATTTCCAGGGCCAAAATAGTTTTGAAGACTTCTAGATTTTTCATGGGTTACTGGAAAGATGAATGGTAGTAACAATGAGGTTTGTAGTGATGTATGAGTTAAGTGGAAAATATATTCAGTTTTCTACAAGTTGGACATACCTGTTTGTTCTGTGAGCTTAAAGAATGAAAATCTTTAAAACAAAAGTGTTCCTATACCAATTATATAATCTAAATTAATTCCCCCAACCTCTCTCCCACTTAATCAGTAAACATAAGAATAATTTTTGCACACCTGCTTAACAACATTTCATAGCTTTCTACAACTGACAACAGAATTAAGATATTTTAAAGCTTGTCATGGAATGCCTGAAGGGCATGTTAGTCTTCCTAAACTAAAATGCTTCCTAAATGCATTATATAGCTGCCATGACAAATTACCACAAACTTAGTCTCTTAATATACAAATTTTAATTGGTCATGTCGTCAAATTGCCTTCTAAATATTTCTGTTTACACCCATAGATCTGTGTTACTCTCAACCTTGGTCAGAAATGCTTTCTACTTTAATGGGTAGTGGTTAATGTAGAGACACATTTCTAGAGACACATTTCTGTTCAAAGTGCTGAGAAGAAGCCGTCATGAGAACTCGGTCATCCACTGGACATCCCTATCAACCGCTTCTCATAAGGCTCAAGGAATATCTTAGAAGAGGGGCAGAATGAATGTTAAAAGCTGGGGAATGGAAAGGAGTGCTATAAATACTGTTCTCTGCACATGACATGCTGTTGTACACATGAGTGCACAGCAGCTGTGGGTACCTGAAGGCAACCTAGACGAAGCCAGTTAAAAATTCTAGCATGGAGGAAGGAGGGGCTCCCAGGTCCCAATCCTAGATGAAGATCTACTGGCAGTTGATGGCTGATCGGGGAGGGAGAGTCACTTTTCTTTAGGAGAAGAGGTGGCCTCTGGTAGGCTGCCTGTGTTGCAGGGGATGACTCCCCAGACATGCAAATAGATTGAGGGCGGGGGGGGGGGGGAAGAAAGGAAGAGGAGAGAAAGGGAAACAATCATCTGTTTGGAATATTTTATAGAGCACTTGAAAGATCAAAAGAAAAATTGTGAGTAACCTTTAAAAATTGTTACTCTTTAAAAGTAAAGGGTTTAGCCAGGCATGGTGGCACAGGCCTTTAATATTAGCACTTGGGAGGCAGAGGCAGGCAGATCTTTGTGAGTTCAAAGCCAGCCTGCTCTACACAGTGAGTTCCAGGACAGCTGGGGCTACAGGGAGACCCTGTCTCGAAAAGGACCAAAAAAAAAAAAAAAAAAAAAAAAAAAAAAAAAAAAAAAAAAAAAAAAAAGTAAAGGGTTTGTAAGTTCGCTATTAGTCCAAATCAAAGTTCAGCTCAAACACATGAAGCAAATAACAATCCAATCAATTCACCCTTCCTTTCCTCTATCTTTCCTGCCTTTTGTAATGGCACAAACACATTTTGTTCTGCAGCAGTAGTTACAGATCCTACTCCTGACTCTAAAAATCTTAATGAAATATCCCATATCTGATTTTACCTTGTACCTTACGGTATTCACAATATTTTATACATAGGTATCCATTAAATATTAACTTGAGGGGCTGGAGAGATGGCCTAGCACTGACTGCTCTTGCAGAGGACCTGGGTTCCCCCAGTACCCACGTGGCAGCTGAGAACTGTCTTTAACTCCAGTTCCAGGGGAATCCAACACCCTCTTCTGACCTCCACGGCATTGCACGACACAGGTGCACAAACCTACATGCAGACAGTACATTCAAACACATAAAAAAAATAAAAAAATAAAAAAAAATTAACGCAAGGAATGATTTAAAATTAACCTCCAAAGAACAGCTGACAATGAACTTTGTGGAATAACGGCAGAGCAACTGCTAACTAGCTAGCATTATTACAAAATATAACTTTCTATAGAGAAAACGAAGTACTTTAGACAAAAATCCTGGCTCTTGGAGTTGAATAAAAAATGTGTGACATAGTCAGGAAACTGAGTTTATAAGCGTAAAGGTTACCCTGTAAACTCTAACACTTTAAAGTGATTTTAAAATATATTAAGTCTTGATCTCTGAACCTAAGGCCCAAATACTGGCAGGTACTTCAACAAGTAAGGAATGTCAAGCAGTGCCTTAAATTATGCTGTCAAAATTCCTCCCTGCACCACAGGGACAATATTTAAAAATTCCCATTAGAATGTTATGAATTTTTAGGCTCTACTTACTAGGAGAAAAAGATTACTTCTCAAAAGTTTTCTAGGCATTTTGTCAATGTACTGACAACATGAGAAAAAAACACACAGGATAGGGGCTGGAGAGATGGCCTAGCGGTTAAGAGTGCCGACTGCTCTTGCAGAGGACCCGGGTTCGATCCCCAGCACCCACGTGGCGACCGAGAGCTGTCTGAAACTCCAATTCCAGGAGAGCTCCAGTTCCAGGGGAGTCCGACACCCTCTTCTGACCTCCGTGGCATTGCACGTCACGGGTGCGCAGACTTGCATGAAGACAATACATTCATACACATATGGAAATAAAAAAAAAATACACAGGATAAATGTGCATAAAAATGTTCTATCACAAGCTGGGCGTGGTGGCGCACGCCTTTAATCCTAGCACTTGGGAGGCAGAGGCAGGCGGATCTTTGTGAGTTCAAGGCCAGCCTGGTGTACAGAGTGAGTTCTAGGACAGCTGGGGCTACAGGGAGACCCTGTCTCGAAAAAGACCAAAAAAAAAAAAAAAAAAAAAGTTCTATCACATTAAGAAATCAAATAAGTAAGAAATAAAATCAAGAATAACATTTTCATTTATTAATAGACAATGATATTTTACAATAATACTGTAGGATCAGTCAGTATTACAATCTGAATGTGAAGTATCTCCCACAGGTTCAGGTCTTTGAACACTTGGTCCCTAGATGATGAGGCTGTTTTGGGAAGTTGTAGACTCTCTGAGAGGTAGGGCCTACCTGAAGGAGATATCAAGGGATTAGATGGGAAGGGTGGGACTGGAGGTTTACAGCCTGGTCCCCTTCTCATCCCATTTCTGTTTCCAGCTCTGCTCAGATGTGAGCTCCCATGCTGCTGCCGCACACTGCTCCCACCATCATGCCTGTCACGCCATGATGGACTACGACCCCCTTAAACTGGGAGCTAAAATCAGTCTTTCTTCCTTTAAATTGCTTTAGTCAGGTATTTTATCACAGCAGCGAGAAACAAATGCAGTGAGATCATACAGACAGTATTTATCTTTTATGTCTTTTTAAAATGCATATGCCCAAGCAAGACCAGTTATAAGTATGTATACTTATATACAAGCACAAAAATTATAACCCAAGCCAGCCTGTCAAGCCAGGCTTGATCTTCCAGCTCTTTCAAAGCTGAGGCTGGAGGATCTAAAGGTCAAGGCCAGCCTTGGCTACAGAATGAATTCAAAGCCAGCCTGGATAACTTAGACCCAGACTAAAAACAAAGTTTTGAAAAAGGTGCTGGCAAGATGGCTCAGTGGGGGAAAGTTGCCTGGATGCCTGAGTTTGATCTCCCCTCCCACCAGAACCAAGGTAAAGGTAGAAGGAGAGAATCTACTCTGCAAAGTTGCCCTCTAACTTCACACGCAAGCCACAGCATGTACATTTTTTTTGGGGGGGGGGAGGTCTTTTTGAGACAGGGTCTCCCTGTAGCTCCAGCTGTACAGGAACTCACTATGTAGACCAGGCTGGCTTTGAACACAGAGATCCGCCTGCCTCTGCCTCCCAAGTGCTGGGATTAAAGGTGTGCGCCAACACACTGGGAGCATGCACATTTTGATGGCTGCTCTTGGTTGTAAACCTGACAGAGAGGGTTAAGAGGGAACCTGAACTGAGGAACTTCCTCCCTCAGACTGCCTTTTTTGATGTGTGGCATTTTCTTGATTGCTAATTGGTATAAGAGGCAGTGAAACTCTGGGGTAGGTGAGTCTGGGCTGTGTAAGAAAAGTATCTGAGTAAGCCAGGGGAGCACGCCAGTTAGCAGCATTCCTTCTATGCTCCCTGCCTCAGTTACTGCCTTGGCTTCTCCATGATACACTGCAACCTGTAAGCTAAATAAGTCTTTCTGCTCCAAGTTGCTTTTGGTTGCTGGGCACAGTACTACACACCTTTAGTCCCAGCATTTGGGAGGCAGAGACAAGTGAATATCTGTGAGATCAAGGCCAGCCTGGTCTACATAATAAGTTCCAGGCGGAGGGAGACTCTGTCTCAAAATGACTGAGAGAGAGAGAGTGAGAGTGAGAGAGAGAGAGAGAGAGAGAGAGAGAGAGAGAGAGAGAAAGAAAGAGAGAGAGAGACCCCCAAATAGCAAGTCTTCAAGTCTTTCTTGCTGGTGTGTAATTCTAAGAATTTAGTTTCTTTAAAAAAAATTATAAATACTTATAGCCTAGCACATTTAATTTCCCCTAAAGTTATTATAAGTACTTTTAGGTTAGACACAAAGTCACAACATTTTGGAGGAGAAAGAGGTTAATGTTTACTTCTGGCTTATACTATAGCCCAAAGGAGTCAGAGTTAGTGGAGACCAGGGCATACAGAATGAAGGTGGAGGGACTGCTCCTATTGCCTTAACCTCTTCACTGAGTTACCACTTTTCCCTACGGCTTAGCAATACCCTTCCTTTAACCTCAAAACACTGCTCCTGCTGGACCTGGAGACAGCCCCATAATCTCAGCTACTGAGGAGGCTGAAGCAAGAGACAAGTTCTAGGCTATCCTGGACCACAGAGTGAATTCAAGGCTGGCCTGGAAAACTTAGCAAAACCCTGTTTCAAAATAAAAAGTTTAAAAAAGGGGCTATGGAACACAGACCAGTGGCAGAGTACTTGCCCACTACCTACCTAGGTTCAATCCCTAGTAACACAAAACAGGTCCACTCCTTAACTCTTCACACTGTTACTTCATAACCCTCAGGTCTCAGCAGAAATGCTCTACTTTTAAAAACCCATCATAAAATCTTTGTAGTCAAACTTTCTACCACACATCATGGTGTTTTGAACTAAGAGCTCTGAAATAGAAAAAAGTTCTATCTATGCACTTAAGCATTTATTTTAGTTGTATTTCTTTTGTGTCATTTCCCAAACTAGAATATAAGCTCCATGAGGACAGGAACCTAGATTTCCCAGGCCTAGCTCTCAAACATTTAGTGCTTTATACATTTTATTCAATATTAGAATATAGATGACATGGGGCTGGAGAGATGGCCTAGCGGTTAAGAGCGCTGACTGCTCTTGCGGAGGAACTGCGTTCAATCCCCAGCACCCACATGGCGGCTAGAACCGTCTTTAACTCCAGTTCCAGGGGAATCTGAGACCCTCTTCTGACCTCCACAGCATTGCATGACACAGGTGCACAAACCTACATGCAGATAGTACATTCATACTCATAAAAAATAAAAATTAAAAAAAATTAATACCTATTAAAAAAAAGAATATAGATGACATAATGATGAATCCAACATCAATCTATAAATTCAGAAGGGAAACACGCACAATTTTATTTAATATGAGGGTTAACATAAGCTTTGCATTGTTAAAGATGAGAGATTAGATCAATTCTAACTAAATGGGAAAAGACTTCAGAGAGAAAACTGACAGAACTAGTCTTGAAGAATGTGTGGGATGTTGAGGGCAGAGATTTCAATCTTGTCTATTAGGCTAAAAACTTTAAACTTCATTCTTCAGGCAATGAAAACATGCAAGCATTTCAAGTAAGGAAGGACATATGATCGAAGCAAAATCTACAATAAGCATAAAGACTAGTATCTGTTCCTATACAAAAAGAAAAGTCATCATAAATTATATCCCTAAAATTAGTAATTTATGGCTAAATTTAACAGTCAAAAGTACTTTGAACTGGAAAATGTTTGCAGAAAAAGAACCCACTAAATTATAGACTATACATAGAAATTTATTTGATCAATTTGTAAATTGACAACACATTAATTCTATATTATTAAAAAAAACTTTGGAGCTAGGCGTGGTGGTGCACACAGAGGCAGGCAGATCTTTGTGAGCTCCGGGCCAGCTGGGACTAAAGGGAGACCCTGTCTCAAAAAGAACAAAAAAAAACAAAAAAAAAAAAAAAAAAAAAAAAAAGAAAACCACACACCACACAACAACAAAAAACCCCCACAACAACTTTGGAAGCTACTTTACACTATAAATAAAAATAAAGGAGGTCTTTTCCTACACCTATGTCTTGTAGTCTGTTTGCCAAGTTTCTCTTCTATCACCTCCAGAGTTTGGGTTTCACGTTGAGGTCTTTGATTCCATCTGGAATGACTTTTGTAACAGGGTGAGAGGTAGGGGTTTAATTTCATTCTTCTACAAGTGGTGATCCAGTTTTGCCAACCCACTTACTGAAATGCTGTCTTTCCTCCATTGTGTCTTCTTGGCCCCCTTGTCAAATATGAGGTGGGCTGAAATTGTATGTGTTCAGGTTTGGATCTTCAGTTTTATTCCATTGGTCAACAGGTCTGTTTTTGTGCCAGTACCAGGCTGTTTTTATGACTATAGCCTGTAGTATAGTTTGATGTTCTGGTAGAGTGATCTCCCCTGTATTGCTTTTTCACTCAGGTTGCTTTGGCTATTCAGGGTCTTTTGTTTTTTCCAAATGAAATTGAGGATATTTTTTTCCAAGCCTGTGAAGAAACTCTTGGGGATTTTGATTGGGATTGCATTAAATCTGTTACACTAGTTTGGGATAGGATAGACATTTTTACTATATTTATTTTCCAATCCATGAGCATGGGAGGTTTGTCCATCTTCTGATGTTCTTCCTCAATTTCTTTTTCAGGGGTTTTAAAATTTTTGTTGTTAGAGATCCTTGGTGTCTTTGGTTAGGTTTGTTCCTAGGTATTTTATTGTTTTTGAGGCTATTGTGAGTGGAAGGTCTCTTTGTAGTCCTTCTTCAGTTGCTTGCTGTTGGTGTAAAGAAAGGCTACTGATTTTTCTAAAATTTAATTTTGTATCCTGCCACTTTACCGAAGCTCTTAATCATTTCTAGGAGTTTTCTTGGTGGAGTTCTTAGCATCCCTTAGGTAGACAATTCATATCAGCAGCAAAAAGGGATAGCTTGACTTCCTCTTTTCCAATTAGAACTCCTTTAATTTCCTTTTCTTGCCTTATTGCCCTAGCAAGAGTTTCAAGCACTATATTGAAAAGGAAGTGGTGACAGGGGGAAGCTTTGTCGAGTTCCTACCTTTAAGGGGAATGCTTCTCTGTCGTTTCCGATTTAGGATGATATTGGCTGTGGGTTCCTGTATATGGCTTTGATTACATTGAGAATGATCCCTCCAGCCCGTTCCCTCTAGGACTTAAACATGAAGGGATGCTGGATTTTGTCAAAGCTTTCTCCAGTCAATTGAGATGATGGTGTGGTTTTTATCTTTCAGTCACATTATAATTTGATGATATTTATTGATTTTCATATGTTGAACCATCCCTGCATCTCTGGTATGAATCCAACTTGGTCATGGTGGATGATCTTCTTGATGTGGGTCTGTATGCGATTTGCCAGTATCCTGTTTAGAATTTTTGCATCTGTGTTCATTAGGGAGATGGGTCTATAGTTCTCCTTTTTGGTTGTATCTTTACCTGGTTTTGGTAATAGCGTGATGCTGGCTTCATAGAAGGAATCTGGGAGAACTCCCTCTTTTTGTATCCTTCTAAACAACTTGAGTAGTAATGGTTGTAAGTCTTTTTCAAATATTTTATAGAATTCTGCCGTGAAACCATCTGACCCTGGGCATTTTTTTGTTGGGAGGCTACTTATTACATCTACAATTTCTTCCTATATTATTGGTCTATTTAGGCTGTCAATCTCTTCTTGGTTGAGCTTTGGTGATTCCTAGGATTTCAGACTACAAGACATAGGCGTAGGAAAAGACTTCCTAAATCAGACAGCAGCTGCACAAGAAATAAGATTGACGATGGACAAATGGGACCTCCTTAAACTCAAAAGCTCTGTACATCAAAAGAAACAATAAAGGAAGTGAAGAGAAAACCCACAGTGTGGGAGGAAACCTTCACTGCAGATACATCTGACAATGCATTAATTTCCAGAGTATACAAGCTACTCAAAAAACAAAGAAAGAAAACAAATGAATCACTCAAAAGATGGAGCAAAGAACTGAATAGAGACTTCACAGAGGAGGAATTAGAGTTGGCTGAGAAACATCTTAAAAACTGTTCAACATCACTAATATTTAGGGAAATGCAAATTAAGACCACTTAAAAAAATTTTAATTTCTTTTCTTTTTTTTTATTATTATTTATTTCTGTATGTGTATGAATGTACTGTCTGCATGCAAGTTTGTGCACCCGTGTCGTGCAATGCCGCGGAGGTCAGAAGAGGGTCTCGGATTCCCCTGGAGCTGGAGTTCTCCTGGAACTGGAGTTTCAGACGGTTCTCAGCCGCCATGTGGGTGCTGGGGATCGAACCTGGGTCCTCTGCAAGAGCAGTCAGCGCTCTTAACCGTTAGGCTATCTCTTCAGCCCCAAATTAAGACCACTTTAAGATATCACCTCACTCCGATAAGACTGGCCAGGATCAAGAAAACAAATGATATCAAGTGCTGGAGAGGTTGTGGGGGAAGGGGAACACTCATCCATTGCTGGTGGGAATGTAAACTTGTACAGCCACTATGGAAAGCAGTGTGGAGAACCCTTAGAAGACTCAAAATGAGCTTGCCATTTGACCCAGCCATACCACTCCAGGGCATATATCCATAAGACTCATCTTACTGTAGAAATACATGCACAGCTATATTTATTGAAGCTCTGTTCACAATAGCAAAAAGCTGGAACCAACCCAAATGCCCCTCAACTGACGAGTGGATAGAGAAAATGTGGTACATGTACACAATGGAGTTCTATGCAGCGGTAAAGAAAGATGACATCATGAACTTTGCAGGTAAATGGATGGAGCTAGAAGACATTATATTAAGTGAAGTAACACAGTCCCAGAAAAACAAACGACGAATGGTATCCCTCATATGTGGATGCTAACGCCAATAAATATTTCTTGTAGAGAGGGATGTATATTAAAAGAACGACAACAGAAAGACTGCATCGGAAAACTGACTGAAATGATGAATCGGGAAGGGTGGAAGGGGCGGGAGAGGGACACGGGTGTATATTCGATTAATACATATTTAACTGACGTGAATTCAACAAGTATCCAGTTTTGCCCAGACTCTGTCTACAGGTTACATGGTGTTTTAGGACTTAACAAAAGTAAATATGATTATATTAAACAACATTGGTTCAAAAGGTTCTGATAAAAACGGTAATGCACCTGAGTTAATTGGAAATATAAATTGTTGTTGTCCACATTTGTTTTATTTAAAATCTGTACAACAATAGCTTTGGGATTGGCACATACAAATGTTCTCTGTAAGTTTTCTGTTGTACAGTATCACCTTGTGGCATTCTCTTTTACCTGTAGGATGATCTAATTTAAAAAAAATTAAATTTGCTTCTCAAGTTAACCACATACTGCCACCCAAAACAGCATGGGTGAATTTGATGAAATCTGCACCTTGATTCCAGCCTATAGGTATGTGTAATACGACTGCCTTTTGGGTCTCAAAAAAAAAAAAATAATAATAATAATAAAATAAAATTAAAAAGGGAGATACAGATAGATATGAAACCTTTTTGTCAAAAACCTTGCAATTCAAACCTTAAAACTAACTACAGGAAAAGATTTGCATGTTCCAACAGGTCAAAATGTCACCAACTTAACGGCCGAGAAAGAAAAGATACAGCTTTCATTGTGTAGGATGTACCAGGAAGTGCCAGCAGAAAGGTTGGCCCGTCTGAACATTGACAGGAAGAAAAGCCTCAGATTGCTACAGACATCAAACCCCTCTGTGAATCCTACTTGTAACAACTATTTATAATGAGTCCTAATGAAACTTACCTTCTAGGTGCCGCAAGGTTTTAATACTAGAGACTTTCTTACCTCCCCCCCATAGAACAAGGAGAAATATGATGTTGATGAGGTCGTTCTCTTAACTGTAAATTGGAGCCAACTGTTATAGAGTTAATCTCTTATAAAACTGGTAAAACTGCCTTCTTTAATTGACTAATAGACATAGGAACTGTGAAAAGGATTATTCTCTACTCGGATCCAAATAGAATACTAAAGTCTCCTTAAGCTATGCACTTAAGCAAAATATATTAATACAGGAGAGCTCTGATATCAGCAATGGATTATTCCACCAAGGAGATGTTGGCCAGGGGATCCAAGCCCCCCCCCCCAAGAAAAAGGTAAAGTCTTCTTGCCTGTAAACTGGGATACTTGCAAGAAGAGAGGCGGTAGGGCCCTGCTGTTGAAGACCTGATGTAAGCATGGGAAAGATGCATTGAGACCACACAAAGCTAAAATTTTACAATACAAATCTATAAACCATATTCATAGATAATATTTTTAAAAGAAACCAGATTATCCCTATATGCAGATGATATGAACCTATACTTAATCTGTATTTAAAACCCTAATGATTCCATCATGCCTGGAAAGAAATTAAGAAAAAAATCCCACTTTCAGTCACAAGAAAAAGCAACAATAACAATAAACAACCTAGGACTAGACCTAACCAAGGAGGTGAATGATCTATACTGTACAATGAAAATTTTAAAACACCGAAGAAACCTAAGATGACATTGGAAGAGAGTTCTAGTGCTCATGGATCAGCAGAACTAATAATATCCAAATAGTTCTATCACCAAAGTGACCTACAGATTAATGTAATCCTCTAAATACCCCTGAAATTCTTCACAAAAACAGAAAAACCACCCTAAAATTCATATGAAAGCACAGAAGACCCCAAATAGCCAAAGGAGAAGAGCAATGGTGGAAGAATCAGAAAATACACTTCAGACTACAGTAACAAAACACAGTACAGACACAAAACCAGACACTAGATCAATGGAACACAGAATAAAGAACAGAGAAATAAACCTGCCTGATAGTTGATAAAGGTGCCAAAAGTACACTGGAGAAAAGACAGGACTCTTCAACAAATGGTGCTGGAAAACTGGCTATCCATGAGCAGAAGAATGAAACTAGATGCCCATCTCTCACCTTGTACAAAAATCAATTCAAAATGGAGAGCCACTTCTCCGGCTCCCTGTTTTATGCCTAATTTTATTTATTTACTTGTTTTTTTTTTTTTCCTGCATTCCTTTGATCTTATATTACTCTAAAATATACATACATATCCTTCATCCATATACCAAAACTTCCTCTTTATGCCTAATTTTAAACATTCAACTTTTCTATGTCTAAAGATAAATATTTGCAGGGCCAGAAAGATGGCTCAGGGGTTAAGAGCACTGGGTGCTTTTGCAGAGGAGCAGGATTTGATTCCCAGCACCCACATAGTGGTTAACAACCGTCCTAACTCCAATTCCAGGGGATCCAACGCCCTCTTCTGACCCTGTGGGCATTGTACAGCATGGGTGCACTTACATACATACATGAAAGTAATATACTCAAAAAAAAAAAAAAAAAAAAGAAAGTAATATACTCACACACATAAAAAATAGGAAAAAGCTGTTGTGGTGGTGCATGCCTTTAATCCTAGCATTTGGGAAGCAGAGGCATGTGGATCTCTGTGAGTTCCCTGCCAGCCTGGTCCACATAGCGAGTTCCAGGCTAGCTGGGACTCTATAGGGAGACCCTGTTTCAAAAAGACAAAAATAAATAAATAATAAATAAAAAATAAATGTTTGCTATTACAGGCCAAATAATCCAAGCTTACTAAATGAAAAAAAAAAAAATCAACTCAATACTTAACCTAACATAATTGGACTTTCAGATCAGAAACCTCTGAGTCCCTTGAACTACTCCTAGTAGTACAGTACTTAATAGACAGACTCATTTTAGGGATAAAGAAAATAAGTCACCTGATAACTGAGCTCATAATAAAAATTTACTATTATATTCCAAGAGAGAAAAGAAAGAAAAATCAACAAAGTTTAATAAATATAATCCTCTCCTTCAACACAGATGATCTCTTCTTGGTCCTGGTCCTGGGGGCTGAATACCATTTGAATGCTAAGCACGTGATCTACCAGTAAATTACCTCCCCAGCCCAAATTTAAAAAAAAAATTTTTTTTGGTCTTTTTGAGACCTGTAGCTCCAGTTGTCCAAGAACTCACTCTGTAGGCTAGACTGACCTTGAACTCCCAGCCTGCCTCTGCCTCCAGAGTGCTGGGATTAAAGGTGTGTGCCACCACGCCTGGCTTTGACATTTATTCTTTTTTTAAAAATGTCCCAGCACTGGGGAGACAGAGGCAGGCAGGCAGATCTCGGTGAGTTCAAGGCCAGCCTGATCTACAGAGTGAGTTCCAGGCCAGCTGGGGCTACAGGGAGACTCTGTCTTACACACACACACACACACACACACACACACACACACACACAAACGTCCTTTGTAGAGTTATCCAAGATTTTGTAGGTTTGATACATCACACAACTTCTTTTTTTTAAAGCAGTCTTTTTAAAATTTTTTTTATTAATTTTATTCATTTCTGTATGAGTATGAATGTACTGTCTGCATGCAAGTCTGTGCACCTGTGTCGTGCAATGCCGCGGAGGTCAGAAGAGGGTCTCGGATTCCCCTGGAACTGGAGTTCTCCTGGAATTGGAGTTTCAGAAGGTTCTAGGCCCCCATGTGGGTGCTGGGGATCGAACCCGGGTCCTCTGCAAGAGCAGTCGGCGCTCTTAACCGCTAGGCCATCTCTCCAGCCCCACACAACTTCTTTTATAGAAGCCCAAAGTAATATTTACAAATTGATGCTGGGCATTGAAGCATATACCTTTAATCCCAGCACTCTGGAGGCAGAAAACACTGAGTTCTAGGCCAGTTAATCTACATAAGGAATTCCAGGCCAGCCAGGTCTACAGAATAAGATCCTGTTTCTAGTCTGCTGGTTGGGAGTTTGGGACTTTCAGCTCTCTAGGATTAAGCACCTTTATCTGGAGCTGTTCAGAGCCTTCTGGCAGTTGTCATGGAACCGTCAGAAATGTTTAACCCAGCTGGGCGTGGTGGCGCATGCCTTTAATCCTAGCACTCGGGAGGCAGACGCAAGTGGATCTTTGTGAGTTCAAGGCCAGCCTGGTCTACAGAGTGAGTTCCAGGACAGCTGGGACTACAGGGAGACCCTGTCTCGAAAAGACCTAAAAAAAAAAAGAAATGTTTAACCCAACTGGGATCCTGGAGCCTCTTCTGACAGCCTATGAAGAAAATTCCCCCAAGGATTCAGGCTCACCTCCAGAAATACTAGCAAAGGACTTTCACAAGTTGACCCTCAACCCTGTTCAGCCTGTGGCCCAAGTCAAAAAGGAAAGAGGGGCTCAGGAAAGTAGAGAAGACTTTCCCAAGCTGAGAGGGGTTTGGACATTATTGTCAGTGCTGAAAGACCCCAAGGCAAAAATGAAAAGAATGCACAGGATTGAGAGAAAATTAAAAAGTTAATCCGAAACCCTCTTCTGACCTCCGCTGCACTGCACGACACAGGTGCACAAACCTACATGCAAACAGTACATTTATACACATCTAAAAAAAAAAAAAGTACATTGATATATCCACATAACATATTCACAGCATATGTTACCTAGCTAAATTATGTATTCATTACCAAAGCATGTATTCACAGTGGATATATGCCCTGGCCACAAAATTGTAAAATAATTTTGTGTGCTCCTCGTCAAATATTAACCAATAATGTAACTTCTCTCCTCTCTCACAGGTCAACTTAGTATTTTCTTTATTACATGTGTATATATGTATATATGTATGTATGTATGTTGCACACACATGTGTGTATGAGTATGTATGTTTACATCCTAATGTTAACAACCCTTACAAACTGCTGATGTATGATAATACCGTTATAAGATCAGTGAAAACTGAAAAACAAACCAAACAGAACTAAGAAGTGCTGCCCTCAAGGAGCTGGGAGCAAGAAGCGAGCCATTCAAACGCACCTGCACCTTCTGTACATGACAGGAATGGGATCCATCTGAGAACGCTAGACTGGGAAAGGATTAGTGACCAATTAAAGGTGATTTAGGCTTAAGTCTCCTGTTCTTATTGCTGGTAATGTTATGCAGCTGTTGGAAATTAAAATATATGTACCTCAAAATTACTGGACAATTGGGACTGGAGAGATGGCCTAGCGGTTAAGAGCGCCGACCGCTCTTACAGAGGACCCGGGTTCGATCCCCAGCACCCACATGGTGGCTGAGAACCGTCTGAAACTCCAATTCCAGGAGAACTCCAGTTCCAAGGGAATCCGAAACCCTCTTCTGACCTCCACGGCATTGCACGACATGGGTGCACAGACCTACATGCAGACAGTACACTCATACACATACAAAAATAAATAAAATTTAAAAAAAGATTACTGGACAATCTATGTGCATGAGTTGTGTGATGAATTTCTCTTGTTTTGGGTGTGTGTGTGTGGGGGGGTTATCTCATCCAAACTTGATTGATAGCAATAGTCTAAGGAATGTGTACGTGTGTAACTTCATGAAGCCTTTTGCTTAGATCTGAAGATGCACCAGTGACTCTCAAGTGTTTCTGTGTGCTTTAGAAGCCTCAGAGCTGAAAGAACTTGAAGGAATGTATATAGAGTTTCGAACAGTTTTGTTGGAAGGTAAGATTCTGGTTTTCAGAAATGTGCAATAAAAGTAAATTTTGTTTTGACTGTTAGCAAATAACTGCAGAGAAACTGTTTAAAACTGACCCATTTGAGTTAAAACATTTTTACATTGATCATGTATGCAGAGGTCAGCTCTCTGTCTACATGTGGGTTTCTGGAACTGAATGCAGGTTGCCAGGCTTGGCAGCAAGCACCTTTACCCATCCACCCAGTCTGCATAGGCCTTATGTGTTTTCCTTTTTACATTAATTTGTGTGTATACACTCCATGATACTCATGTTGGTGGTTAGAGGATGAAATCAGAAGGTCCAGGCTTAATGTCTACCGTTATACACTGAGGCATCTCAATTTTTTAAAGACAGACCTCATTATACTGTAGCCCAAGATGGCCTCAAACTCAGAAATTTGCCTGCCTCTGCCTCAGATGCAGGGATTAAAACTATGTGCCTCTGCACCCCTCTTGGTTTTGTTTTGTGAGACAAGATGTCTCCGAGGCCTGGTTTTCCTGTCTCCACCCTCCAAATTCTGAGACTACAGGCAAGTGTGGCATGCCCCCCCAAAATGTTGGTTTTAATTTTGTATTCTTGCTATGAAAAGTTTATCACTATCTTCATAGAATGTAAGTACATGACACTGCATTAGTTGTTCTATTGTCTTGCTAGGAAGAAACTTGAGCTAGTTTTAAAAATGTATACAATATTTGAATACACTAACTTTTTACCAACCAAACTACATTCCCCTGAATCACATGATTGACTCTCCTGACAATCAACTGCATCCTGAGCCCGCTTCCTGCCAATTGATCTCATTAGCATTTGGACATTCCAAGAATTATTCCTAATGGTCGTCGCCATGTGACTTCTGTTCCATCAATCTCTGCTTTATATTATGGAAAATATAAAATAAAATAAAATTAAAACAAAACAAAAGAGCCAAAACTAAATTTCATTTCACATTCAGATACCATCCTAGGTTGACACCAACCATCAATAAGCATCCTGATCCCAGGTTATTCTATACCTCATATGATATGATAAATGCTTTTTCTTAAATCTTTTCTCAAGAGTCTGCTATTGAGGAAAACAGACTTGTTTAATAAAACACGTGAGACAGAAAACAGAATACTTTTTGATGTATTCTTTCATAACTGAGAATATAAAGGGGCTCCACTGTACAGTAAGACAGCCAGGCTGAATATGATAACTATTTCACAGACTACATAAAATCTTACTAACCTACAAACAGAAGAGTTGGCATTTTTTTCCTTTACATTTTAAAACAGGGGAAATGAAACAACTAACACTATTCTGCCTTATGAATGATATGTTGCATATAAAATATTTTAAAAACATCCAGAAAGCTTGGTTTCCACTGGGAAGTGGAACTACATGGCACTCTTTTACTGTCCAGATAATGGGCAGGCTAATTTATAACTAATTTTTTTTCTTTAAAATTTTTATTTTATGTTTATGAGTGTATTGCTTGAATGTATGTAAGTGCACCTGTGTTGTGCAATCCCCACGGAGGTCAGAAGAGGGCGTTGGATTCCCTGGAACTGGAGTTATAGATGGTTATCAGCCACCACATGGGTGCCAGGACTCAAACCCCGGATCCTCTCTAAGAAGAGACAGCGTTCTTAACCATTGAGCCATCTCTCCAGCCCCCATGACTATAAATTTATACTATAAACATAAAAGGGCATTCAACACTGCCCAGCAGTACTCTATTTCCTAGAAAGTTTGTTTTCCCACTCTCTTAACTTTTTCATGTTTTTTGTCTCCTCAAACCTGTAACAAATCAAATTTTTTTTTTTTTTTTTTTTTTGGTGTTTTTGAGATGGGTCTCCCTGTAGTCCCAGCTGTCCTGGAACTCACTCTGTAGACCACGGCTGGCCTTGAACTCACAGAGATCAGCCTGCCTCTGTCTCCCAAATGCTAGGACTAAAAGCATGCGCCACCATGCACAGCAACAAACTTATTTTTATTTATTTATTTATTTATTTATTTATTTAGTCTTTTCGAGACAGGGTCTCCCTGTAGTCCCAGCCGTCCTGGAACTCACTCTGTAGACCAGGTTGGCCTTGAACTCACAAAGATCTGCCTGCCTCTGCCTCCCAAGTGCTAGGATTAAAGGCGTGCGCCACCACGCCTGGCAACAAATCTATTTTAATTACCTACAACATTCTCCCATTCTCAGGTAAAGATCAATTTCACTGAGAATATAAAAGCTATTGGAAAAAACTATTTCACATTTCCTGACACACACACACACACACACACACACACACACACACTTATATTTACTATGTCTTTTCCTGAGAAGACATAAATAAATGGTTATTCAATCCAGATTCAGGGGGCACTAACAGACTAAAGAAAAAATTCATCCAAGACCAGCTTGGTGCACCAATGAATTTACTAGGGTTATTTACAGGAGAACAAGTAACAAATAACAGGTGGCTGGACCACTGAAAGGTCCCAATCTTCGTTGAGGGGCATTGCAGGAATGGTGTTGATTGAGCATAGCCAATCAAAATTAACCATAATCTCACAGCATAGAGCTGCCACTCCCTGCCCAGAGTCAAACACTGTCCAATCAGAACTGACCTCATTTATATGGTAAGAACCAGGAAAACAAATAAAGAGGGCAGCTTCCTTATAAAAACAGACAGTTACCACTTGTGGCGGGCAGTTCTGCTGCTGCCCTGCCTTCAGCTCTCTTGTGGTGTACTCAGATAAACTTGCCTTTTTCTATTCTGATCTGACTTGGGTGAATTCTGGAGCTGCCCACAACTCCAACCCACCACACTGTCAAGTATATTGACAGTGTGTATATTCTACCTAAAGACTGAATATACCTTCTGTATATTCTACGTAAAGACTGCATGCTGCTGGGGCAGGAGCAAGTGGTGACTGCAATCTCACATATGGGTCTGGTAACCTTTCCTTCCATGTGGGAATGTGAATAACTTCATTAGGATCATCACAGACCTAGCTCTCTCATGTATTTTTTCCATTTCTTTCTTTCATTCTCACTCATTACCCCAGACTGGACTTTTATCTCACAGAAATTCTCATGCCTCAGCTTATCAAGAGCTGGGAGTTCAGGTATAAATCATCATTCCCAACTATTTGTTTTGGTTAATTGCCAAGAGTGTGGGCTAAGGTCTTCTGGAAGTCACCACAGCAACTCTGCTTCATGATGGTGATAGATACACCAAGCCTGAAGAAATATCTATCCCCAAACCCCCTTCCCTCTAAAGTTCCTCAAGGGCTAATGCCTATACCTATATAATAGATTCTAACTACTCTTTTTAAAAATATTTATTTTTATTTTATGTGTACGAGTGTATGGCCTGCATGTGTGTAAGTGCACCTATGTTGTGCAATGTCCAAGGAGGTCAGAAGGCGGCATCAGATCTCCCTGGAACTGGAGTTACAGATAGGTTAGCCACTGTGTGGGTGCTGGGACTCAAACCTAGGTCCTCTGCAAGGGCATCCAATGCTCTTAACTGCAGAGCCATCTCTCCAGCTCCAGATTCTAACTACTATTTTATTTTTTTCTTTTTTGAGACAGGGTCTCCCTATAGCCCCAGCTGGCCTGGAACTCGCTACATAGACCAGGATGGCCTTGAGCTCACAGAGATCTACCTGCTTCTGCCTCCCCAGTGCTAGGATTAAAGGCGTGCCCACGGCCTAAAGACTTCTTAGCTGCCATGTGGGTGCTGGGACTCAAACCCAGGTCCTCTGCAAGAGCAGTTGGTGCTCTTAACCACTGAGCCATCTCTCCAGGCCTCTTTTATCTTTTTAATAAGTCAGTTTTCATTAGCCCTTCTCTCTCCTCCATAACCAATGTCTCCTCTTCTACTGGGTCATTCTTCTGAATTAATGCCCTTGTGCTACTCTTTACAACTCCCTCCTTGATCTTAAACTTATCAAGATTCCATTTCTCTGCTTCAATTTCACACTAAATTTTCTTGATGTGGTAGTAGGTTGCATTTTATCTTTAGTTTCACACTTCTAATTCTTTGTGTGTGTGTGTGTGTGGTCTATGTGTGTGTACATGTTTATGTGTGTACATGTGCTGATTTGTATGGATACGTAGGCACGTGTGTGGAGGCCGGGGTCAACATCAGGTGTCTTCCTCAATTGCTCTCTATCTTATTTTTTGAGACAGGGTCTTGCCCTGAGTCTGGAGCTCGCCGATTCAGCAAGACTGCCTGCCCAGCAAACCCCAGGGATCCTTCTTTTCTCTGCCTCCCCCAGTACTGAGATTACAGGCACATGCTGCTACACCAGCTCTTTACCTGGGTTCTGGGAATCCAAACTCAGGTCCTTGTATAACAAATGTCAATGGAGACATTTCCCCAGTCCCTCCAATTTATTCTTTTCAAATTAAAAAAAAAAAATATGGGGAGGGGATGTGTTTGTAGGGGTGGTATGCATGTATGTGTACGTTTGTGTGAAGGCCAGAAGCTGATGTTTGTTCTCTCTCCTTTTTTTTTTTTAATTTATTTTTTTTGTCTTTTCGAGACAGGATCTCCCTGTAGCCCCAGCTGTCCTGGAACTCAACTCTGTAGAGCAGGCTGGTCTTGAACTCACAAAGATCTGCCTGCCTCTGCCTCCCGAGTGATAGGATTAAAGGCGTGCATGTTCTCTCTCTTAATCATTTCTCCATCTTATTTTTTTCAGACAAGGTCTCTTACTGCAGGAGTTAACTGGTTGGTTTGGCTGGCTGGCTGGAGAGGTCTAGGGATTTTCCTGTCTTCACCTCACCATTGGGGGGATTACAGGTACATGCTGTTTTTTACCTAGGTGCTAAAGATCTGAACTCAGTTTCTGATGCTTGTATGGCAAGCAATTTGCTGAGACATCTCTCCAGGGTCTTATAATTTATTTTTATTAAAAAATTATTGTGAGGGGGCTGGAGAGATGGCGCAATGGTTAAGAGCACTAACTGCTCTTGCAGAGGACCTGGGTTCGATTCCCAGCACCCACGTGTTGGCTAACAACCATCCATAACTCCAGTTCCAGAGAATTCAACACTCTCTTCTGACCTCCACAGGCACTGCTCCACACAGGTGCGCTTACATACATGCAGACAGTACATTCATACACATAAATTAAAAATAATAAATAAAATGTTAAAAATAAAATATTTTAAAAAATATTGTGAATGATTAATTGTATGTGTGTGTGCGTGTGTGTACTAAGGCAGGCATGTGGAGGTCAGAAGACAACTTATATTTCTCCTTCCACCATGTAGATCCCAAGGACAGAACTCACATGTGATGGGGGGGAACATATACAGAAAGAAATTTGAAATAATTAACTGCAAATACCAGCAAATGCCTTTACCCATCAAGCCATCTAACTGGCCCTAATTTAGTCTTTTTTTTTTTTTTAATTTTATTTATTTTTGTATGTGTATGAGTGTAGTGTCTGCATGTAGGTCTGTGCACCCGTGTCGTGCAATGCCGCGGAGGTCAGAAGAGGGTCTCGGATTCCCCTGGAACTGGAGTTCTCCTGGAATTGGAGTTACAGACGGTTCTTACCCGCCATGTGGGTGCTGGGGATCGAACCCGGGTCCTCTGCAAGAGCAGTCGGAGCTCTTAACCGCTAGCCGATCTCTCCAGCCCCCCTAATTTAGTCTTTAAACCACCCTAATCCTAAACAATTTCCTCTCAATGACATCACCAAATTACATTTCGTTCACCTTTAATTTTTCATTGTTACATTTATACCCATATGCATGTTTATAAACAGCTTACTGAATACATTTACTGGTGCTAGTGTGCACATGTTTAGGCCTGATTATGTGCGACTGGGTAAACTAACAGGGAGCTTGTCCCTGCAGAATGCTGATTCTTCTCTAAGCAGCCACTAAAATTGTTTGCAGCTCTTTATCTTAAGGGTTTGGCCTTGTGAAATCTCCCCCATTTACAGTGCCACATCAGCTAGAATTGTCATTATGTACGTCTTGTTTTGGCAGCGAGATTGTTGAGATTTCATGAGTGCAGCTTAAGACATTAGCAGCAGGCATCCTGGTCCTCTAGCTCTTGTATTCTTTCTGCTCCCTTTTCCATGATGTTCCCTGAGCCTTGGCTGTGGGGGCTGCATTTTAGATATACCAACTGGGGCTGGCCACTTGACGGTCATTTATTCTCTACATTTTGACCAGTTGTGTGTCTTTGTAATCGCCTATATCTTGGTATCTTATTAGCGCCTAAAGTTTAAGGCCAATAAGTAAGTTAAATGTTAAAGTTCTGGAAACACCCAAGATAATATTATAAGAAAGGATCTAGGTTTGCTCATCTAAAATGGAGATTATGAGTTTTAAATTTTTGTGTCTAGATCCATTTTAGAAGTCATCCAAGATGGATGTTTCATACATCACTTTAGAAAATGTATAAGTATAAAAAAGTCTGTCTTCATCTTGTAGACTTAGAATGAAACACATGAAAAAGTTAAATGATTTGTCCTGATTTAATTAAAAGCAGAGTCTAGTACACAAATCCACATTTGTTTCTCTAAGAACCATAGGCAATTAATTCTTATACAGAAGAATGTATTTGTCATTAACAGATTTCTTCCTATACTAGTGATTGGTCCTTAATTTCAATAAAAATTGTCCATTCTGTACAAACATAATGAATATATGTCTATTAGGTAAGAATTAAGATGTATAAATACTCTAATTAAAGTAAATGGTAACTACAGATAATAAACTCAAAGTCTCTACTACCAGGATTATAGGCCTTCAACAACCAGTAAGAGCCAAATAATACACTTTAACTTGCAACTCAGTAAAATGGAAGAGATAAGGAGAACAAAAAAACAATAGCAAACAATCTAATTTTTCAAGTATAGAAAGCAAAATGCTGAACATTTGTTAAAGATGACAAGCTAGACAGGCGTGGTGGTGCATACCTTTAATCCTAGCACTTGGGAGGCAGAGGCAGGCAGATCCCAGTGAGTTTAAGGCCAGCCTGGTAGTGTACATAGTGAGCTCCAGGCCAGCTGGGACTAAAGAGAGACCCTGTCTCAAAAAGACAAAAAAAAAAAAAAGATGACAAGCCATTCTTTTTCATCCTTTACATTTAATATTTTGGCAGGTGATTTTTTTTTCATGGTTCACTGAAGTCCTCAAGATGCCCATAATAATATTTAATTAACAAGCTGTTGACCAAATTGATATATACACATTTGTCAAAGATCTAATTACACACACACACACACACACACACACACACACACCACATTTTTTGAGACAGGGTCTCCCCATAGCCCTAGTCCCAGCTGGCCTGGAACTCACTTTGTGGACCAGGCTGGCCTTGAACTCACAGAGATCCGCCTGCCTCTGCCTCCCAAGTGCTAGGATTAAAGGCATGCGCCACCGTGCCCAGCTTAAAGATGGTTCTTAGCCGCCATGTGGGTGCTGGGACTCAAACCCGGGTCCTCTACAAGAGCATTCAGCGCTCTTAACCGCTGAGCCATCTCTCCACCACTAATTATATATTTTAAAAAAAAATTTTTTTTATTAATTTTTTTATTATTTCTGTATGTGAATAAATGTACTGTCTGCATGCAAGTTTGTGCACCCGTGTCGTGCAATGCTGCGGAGGTCAGAAGAGGGTGTCAGATTCCCTGGAACTGGAGTTCTCCTGGAATTGGAGTTTTGGACGGTTCTCAGCCGCCATGTGGGTGCTGGGGATTGAACCCGGGTCCTCTGCAAGAGCGGTCGGCGCTCTTAACCGCTAGGCCATCTCTCCAGCCCATTATATTTTATTTTATTATTTTTTTAATGAACTTTCTTTTTCTTTAATTTTTAAAAATTTATTTTTTTATTTTTGTGGTCTTTTCGAGACAGGATCTCCCTGTAGCCCCAGCTGTCCTGGAACTCACTGTGTAGATCAGGCTGGCCTTGAACTCACAAAGATGCGCCTGCCTCTGCCTCCCAAGTGCTAGGATTAAAGGCGTGTGCCACCATGTCCGGCTATTTTTTATTTTTATTTATGTGTATGAATGTACTATCTGCATGTAGGTCTATGCACCCGTGTCGTGCAATGCCGTGGAGGTCAAAAGAGGGCGTCGGATTCCCCTGGAACTGGAGTTCTCCTGGAGTTGGAGTTTACAGACGGTTCTCAGCTGCCATGTAGGTGCTGGGGATCGAACCCGGGTCCTCTGCAAGAGTGGTTGGCGCTCTTAACCGCTAGGCCATCTCTCCAGCTCCCACTAATTATATTTTAAATCAAGTATCTCATTAGCTCAATCTAAACAAATAAAAAAATAACATGGGGTAAAGAAATAAATGGCTCAGCAGTTAAGAGCACTGGCTGTTCTTACAGAGGATCTGGGTTTGGTTCTCAGCACCCACATAGCAGTTCACAACTACCCATAACTCCAGCTTGAGGGGATGACACCATTGTCTGGTCTCCATGGGTACTGTATACATGTGGTTCATACATATGCAGGGAAACATTCATACCTATAAAATAATTTATTATTTTCTATTCTATTCTATTCTATTCTATTCTATTCTACTCTATTCTTCTCTATTCTATTAATTTCTGTCTTTATGAGACAGGGTCTCTGTGCAGCCCTAGCTGCCTGGAACTCATTATATAGACCAGGATGGGCTCCATCTCACGGAGGCATTAAAAGAGTGTGCCACCACACCCAGCTATAAATAAATCTTAAAAAAAAAAAATCATGCCTGGCATGGTGGCACGCACCTTTAATCCTAGCACTCAGGAGGCAGAAGCAGGCAGATCTCTGTGAGTTCAAGGCCAGCCTGGTCTACANCTGGAGAGATGGCGCAATGGTTAAGAGCACTAACTGCTCTTGCAGAGGACCTGGGTTCGATTCCAGCACCACAGTGTTGGCTAAACAACCATCCATAACTCCAGTTTCCAGAGGAATTCAACACTCTCTTCTGCCTCCACAGGCACTGCTCCACACAGGTGCGCTTACATACATGCAGACAGTCATTCATTACAACAAATTAAAATAATAAAATAAAAAATGTTAAAAATAAAATATTTAAAAATATGTGAATGATTAATTGTATGTGTGTGTGGCGTGTGTGTACTAGGCAGCATGTGGAGGTCAGAAGACAACTTATATTTCTCCTTCCACCATGTAGATCCCAGGACAGAACTCACATGTGATGGGGGGGAACATATACAGAAAGAAATTTGAAATAATTAACTGCAAATACCAGCAAATGCCTTTACCCATCAAGCCATCTAACTGGCCCTAATTTAGTCTTTTTTTTTTTTTTTTAATTTTATTTATTTTTGTATGTGTATGAGTGTAGTGTCTGCATGTAGGTCTGTGCACCCGGTCGTGCAATGCCCCGGAGGTCAGAAGAGGGTCCTCGGATTCCCCTGGAAACTGGAGTTCTCCGGAATTGGGTTACAGACTTCTTACCCGCCATGTGGTGCTGGGGATCGACCGGGTCCTCTGCAAGAGCAGTCGGGCTCTTAACCGCTAGCGATCTCTCAGCCCCCCTAATTTAGTCTTTAAACCACCCTAATCCTAAACAATTTCCTCTCAATGACATCACCAAATTACATTTCGTTCACCTTTAATTTTTCATTGTTACATTTATACCCATATGCATGTTTATAAACAGCTTACTGAATACATTTACTGGTGCTAGTGTGCACATGTTTAGGCCTGATTATGTGCGACTGGGTAAACTAACAGGGAGCTTGTCCCTGCAGAATGCTGATTCTTCTCTAAGCAGCCACTAAAATTGTTTGCAGCTCTTTATCTTAAGGGTTTGGCCTTGTGAAATCTCCCCCATTTACAGTGCCACATCAGCTAGAATTGTCATTATGTACGTCTTGTTTTGGCAGCGAGATTGTTGAGATTTCATGAGTGCCGCTTACAGACATTAGCAGCGGCATCCTGGTCCTCAGCTCTTGTATTCTTTCTGCTCCCTTTTCCATGATGTTCCCTGAGCTTGGCTGTGGGCGGCATGCATTTTAGATATACCAACTGGGCTGGCCACTTGACGGTCATTTATTCTCTACATTTTGACCAGTTGTGTGTCTTTGTAATCGCCTATATCTTGGTATCTTATTAGCGCCTAAAGTTTAAGGCCAATAAGTAAGTTAAATGTTAAAGTTCTGGAAACACCCAAGATAATATTATAAGAAAGGATCTAGGTTTGCTCATCTAAAATGGAGATTATGAGTTTTAAATTTTTGTGTCTAGATCCATTTTAGAAGTCATCCAAGATGGATGTTTCATACATCACTTTAGAAAATGTATAAGTATAAAAAAGTCTGTCTTCATCTTGTAGACTTAGAATGAAAACACATGAAAAAGTTAAATGATTTGTCCTGATTTAATTAAAAGCAGAGTCTAGTACACAAATCCACATTTGTTTCTCTAAGAACCATAGGCAATTAATTCTTATACAGAAGAATGTATTTGTCATTAACAGATTTCTTCCTATACTAGTGATTGGTCCTTAATTTCAATAAAAATTGTCCATTCTGTACAAACATAATGAATATATGTCTATTAGGTAAGAATTAAGATGTATAAATACTCTAATTAAAGTAAATGGTAACTACAGATAATAAACTCAAAGTCTCTACTACCAGGATTATAGGCCTTCAACAACCAGTAAGAGCCAAATAATACACTTTAACTTGCAACTCAGTAAAATGGAAGAGATAAGGAGAACAAAAAAACAATAGCAAACAATCTAATTTTTCAAGTATAGAAAGCAAAATGCTGAACATTTGTTAAAGATGACAAGCTAGACAGGCTGGTGGTGCATACCTTTAATCCTAGCACTTGGGAGGAGAGGCAGGCAGTCCCAGTGAGTTTAAGGCCAGCCTGGTTACAGGAGTTCCAGTTTAGTGGGGCTGCAGGAGAACCCTGTCTCAAAAAGACAAAAAAAAAAAAAGATGACAAGCCATTCTTTTTCATTCCTTTACATTAATATTTTGGCAGGTGATTTTTTTTTCATGGTTCACTGAAGTCCTCAGATGCCCATAATAATATTTAATTAACAAGCTGTTGACCAAATTGATATTACACATTGTCAAAGATTTAATTACACACACACACACACACACCCCACACACACACCACATTTTTGAGACCGGGTCTCCCCATAGCCCTAGTCCCAGCTGGCCTGGAAACTCCACTTTGTGGACCCGGCTGGCCTTGAACTCACAGAGATCCGCCTGCCTCCTGCCTCCCAAGTGCTAGGATTAAAGGCATGCGCCACCGTGCCCGCTTAAAGATGGTTCTTAGCCGCCATGTGGGTGCTGGGACTAAACCCGGGTCCTCTACAAGAGCATTCAGCGCTCTTAACCGCTGAGCCATCTCCACCACTAATTATATTTTAAAAAAAAAAAATTTTTTTATTAATTTTTTTATTATATTCTGTATGTGAATAAATGTACGTCTGGATGCAGTTTGTGCACCGTGTCGTGCAATGCTGCGGAGGTCAGAAGGGGTGTCAGCATTCCCTGGACTGGAGTTAAATTGGAACGTTCACAGCGCCATGTTGGTGCTGGGGAATAACCCGTCTTCTTCAAGAGGCGTCGGTCTTAACCGCTAGGCCATCTCTCCCGCCCATTATTATTTTATTTTATTATTTTTTTAATGAACTTTCTGTTTCTTTAATTTTTACATTTTTTTTTTATTTTTGTGGTCTTTTCGAGACAGGATCTCCCTGTAGCCCCCAGCTGTCTGGAACTCACTGTGTAGATCAGGCTGGCCTTGAACTCACAAAGATGGGCGCCTGCCTCTGCCTCCCAAGTGCTAGGATTAAGCGTGTGCCACCATGTACCGCTATTTTTTATTTTTATTTATGTGTATGAATGTACTATCTGCATGTGGTCTATGCACCCGTGTCGTGCATGCCGTGGGGGTCAGAAAGGGGCTGTTCGGATTCCCCTGGAACTGGAGTTCTCCTGGAGTTGGAGTTACAGACGGTTCTCAGCTGCCATGTAGGTGCTGGGGATCGAACCCGGGTCTCTGAAGAGTGGTTGGCGCTCTTACCGCTAGGCCATCTCTCCAGCTCCACCAATTATTTTTAAATCAAGTATCTCATTAGCTCAATCTAAACAAATAAAAAAATAACATGGGGTAAAGAAATAAATGGCTCAGCAGTTAAGAGCACTGGCTGTTCTTACAGCAGGATCTGGGTTGGTTCTCAGCACCCACATAGCAGTTCACAACTACCATAAACTCCAGTTGAGGGGATGACACCATTGTCTGGTCTCCATGGGTACTGTATACATGTGGTTCATACTATGCAGGGAAACATTCATACCTATAAAATAATTTATATTTTCTATTCTCATTCTATTCTATTCTATTCTATTCTACTCTATTCTTCTCTATTCTATTAATTTCTGTCTTTATGAGACAGGGTCTTGTGCAGCCCAAGACTGCCTCAACTCATTTATATACCAGGATGGGCTCCATCTCACGGAGGCATTAAAAGAGTGTGCACCACACCCAGCTATAAATAAATCTTAAAAAAAAAAATCCTGCCTGGCCTGGTGGCACGCACCTTTAATCCTGCACTCAGGAGGCAGAAGGCAGGCAGATCTCTGTGAGTTCAAGGCCAGCCTGGTCTACAGAGTGAGTTCCAGGCTGTTGGGGCTACAGGGAGACCCTGTCTCAAAAAACAACAAAAAAAAAAAAAAAAAAAAAAATCATAACATGATAATTCATTATAAAATGTCATTAAGTTTTGAGAAAAATTCTAACACAGAAAATATACAAAATTTTCTAGGGAAGTGAATGCATAAATTTTGAAGCTGGCATAATATACTATATTGGTATATCAGACTTGATTTGCCTATACTGTGACTTGGTTTTTGAGTAATTCCTGTGACATTCATAACTTAGTTTCACCCCAACTCAATATATGGTTAGAATAAATGTGTTACTGGCAAGTATTCAATCAAGTAAGTACAATAATTAAAATAAATTTGAAGATTTTATTCACTGTGACATTTTTCCTAGCCCTTAAGATTGAACTGACAGCTAATATGTCCTTTAGTGCTGTTAATATGTAATTTAATGTTAGAAAAGGCAAGGGGGGAAGGGACCCTTGTGTTTGAACTGAGAAACTACTGAAAAATGGCTACTGAAATCTAAAGTATATCAAAGATTTTCTGAAACGAAACTAATACAAAGACATACACAAGGAAATTAAAGAATGATAGAATGAGATAGGTAGAATGCCACAGGCTTAAATAGAGGTACTAAGACCAAAGTATGCAGAAGAATGAACAGGAATATTGAGTATTATACTTATTAGAGAGCAATTTGGGAATATAAGATCACTAACTAAATATCCTAAATGCTATTATAGCACAATAGTAACAACCACTTGTAGTCTGAGGTACTTAATCTATAACATAACTGACTACTGAGGTTACTATAAAAAATTTTCAGAAAACACAGAAGTTGAGAACCCCTAATCTGAAAACTTCAAATCCAAAACTTTCTAAGATCTAACATTTTTAAAGTGTTGACACAATCCCACAACTGGAAAATTCCACACCTTATCTCATGCAAGGGTCATAATCAAAACTCAAGATGATGTACTCATTTACAAAATACAGTCTGGCCAGGCATGGTAGCGCACGCCTTTAATCCCAGTGCTGGGGAGGCAGAGGCAGGCAGATCTCTGTGAGTTCAAGGCCAGCCTGGTCTACAGAGTGAGCTCCAGGCCAGCTGGGACTAAAGGGAGATGCTTTCTCAAAAATACCAAAAAATTACCCCCCCCCAAAAATGCAGTCCGATGTCCTGAAATAGCTCAGTATGTGCTAAGAATAGCATTAGACCATAGGCTCAGTCCTAGCATAACCAAAGGAATATATGTATACGTAGAGAATCAAATATAACACTTCTATGATATGCGTTTTAGGTATATGTGAAAGATAACTCAAGTTTAGACTTGGGTCCCATCCTCAAGATATGCATATACAAATATTGCAATATCCAGAAAATTTCAAAATCCAAAACACTTCTAATCCCAAGCATTTTAGGTAAGGCATATTCAATCTGTCTGACAGGCCAGGTTCTGGAAGTCATGGAAATGAACAGCTGAGCCTGAAGGCTGAGACTAAGTAATCCCTGAATTTAGCCAGAGAACAAGCTTTAAATTTCTGAAGTCTAAAATTAATTGCATTGGCAATGAACATATGAGCAATCAAGGTGCATCATTAATCATTCATTAGATCTTAAAGGATACTGATAAATCATCACCTTGGCTATTCCTAGTTGTACCACAGGGCTGAAAAGAACTTCAAGACACTACAAAGAGAGAAAGATTTGGATTTTATCCAGTGTAATTTTAGGCTTAAAGACCTCTACCTTCCTTGGGCTTCATATTTAAAATAGGTGGGTAAGGGACTGGAAAGATGGCTCAGTGGTTAAGAGCACTGGCTCCTCTTGCAGGGGACCTGGGTTCAGTTCTCAGCACCAATATGGCAGCTAACAACTGTTCTATGAATAGCTCCAGGGTATCTGATGCCCTCTTCTGGGCTCTGTGGGCACTGTATGGAATGAGTGATTTAGATGCAGGCAAAACTCTCATCACATAAAATAATTTCTAAAAATGGGGGCAGAAGAGAGACTTAATGATACTTAGTGATAGGTAGGTTCTTTTCTAGTTACTTTCCTTTTTTTTTTTTTTTTTTTTGGTTGAGACAAGGTGTCACTATGTAGCCCCAGCTGGCCTGAAACTCACTATATAGACCATTCTAGGTTGGCCTCAATTTCATAGAGATCTATTTGCCTTTGCCTCCTGAGTGCTAGGATTAAAGACATGTGCCAGTATAGCCAGTAGATGCACCAAGTAGATGTCTCTTTTAATTCTAAAATTCATATAGCTCAGTATGTGCTAAGGATAGCATTAGACCATGGGTTCAGTCCTAGCATAACCAAAGGAATATATGTATAAGTAGAGGATCAAATATGTACACTTCTATGATACATGTTTTAGGTATGTGAAAGATAATTCATGTTTAGGCTTGGGTCCCAGCTTCAAGATATGCATATACAAATATTGCAAATGTTGCAAATCATTTCATCATTCAGTTTCTTGAAGTCAAGTGAGCAAATTTAAAACCAAGAACTAACAGAGAAGCAAATATACTATAATTAAAATAGATCTTCAAGCTGGGCGTGGTGGCACATGCCTGTAGTCCCAGCACTTGGGAGGCAGAGGCAGGTGGATCTCTGAGTTCATCAAGGCCAGCCTGGTCTACATAGTGAGTTCCAGGAATGCTGGACAGCTGGGGCTAGAGGGAGACCCTGTCTCAAAAAGACCAAAAAACAAAACAAAACAAAAAAACAACAAAAAAACACACTTCAATTTAGTATATTCTTTAGTAGAGAAGAAAAAGAATTAAGTAAAATTCAGAAATTCCAGGTTTCCTTACAAGAGGGCTGCTTTTGTATTTTGTTGATGCATCAATTTCATTGCCGGGATAGATGGCATTCATGCTTGGCATTCATGCTAACAGTTATGATGAATGCCATGGTACTGTGGGACATGACTCACATTTGAATCATAGCAGAAACCATAGGCTCAGGCCATATTTAAGTCATGTAGGTGGCCCATCAAAGTTAAGGCTGTGAAATTTGATTAAGATGGTCTTATTGCCCCAGGCTCTTGACAATAGCAAATAAAATTCTTTATAGAAAGTTTAACTTGATCTTATATACCAAATTAGTTCAACAGAGTGACAAAGATTAGGATGCAAATTATAACTTCCTTATTATTATATTCCAGAGTATAAAGGTCAAGCTTAAAATTATATTGCAAGGAACTGAAGCTATAAAAAGTTAATAGATTTGAAAAAAAAATTCAAGGACTGTAAAATAACCTAAGCTAAATACTTACTGGATGACTAAACAAAATATTAAACACAGGTGAAGAAACAAGAATTTTGGGCCCAGGACTCAGGAGGCAGAGGCAAGCAGATCTCTGTAAGATTGAGGTCAGCCTGGTCTACATAGTGAGTTCCAGGCCCACTGTGCCTACAGGGAGACCCTGTCTCAAAAAGATAAATAAATAAATAAATAAATAAATAAATAAATAGCATTTTGAAAATAAAACTGTCTAGAATAAAGCCTTTAAGAGAAAAGAAAAAGTTAAAAAAAAAAGATCTTAACATACTAATCTGGAATTTCTTAAGTATAAAAGAGGGAATATTGAAGTAAAGGTAGTATTTGAAAGATCTTTGGCTGACAAAGTTGTAAGACTGACAATACTAATCCTTACATTCATGAAACCTAACCAAAGGATGGTAAAACAATAAAAAACAAAGACAAAGTTAAAAATGTTTCCTTTGGGGCTGGAGGGACGGCTCAGCGGGTAAGAGCGCCGAGTGCTCTTGCAGCAGACCCTGGATTCAATTCCCAGCACCCACATGGTGGCTAAGAATGTCTTTAAGCTGGGCGTGGTGGCAGACGTCTTTAGTCTACAGAGTGAGTTCCAAGCCAGCTGGGGCTACAGGGAGACCCTGTCTCAAAAAAAAAAAAAAGGTTCTTTTGTCAGGCATAGTGACCAAGGCTTTAATCCCATCAGAGGTAGTCGATCTCTGTGAGTTCAAGGCCAGCTTGGTCTACATAGTGAGTTCCATGTCTGCTGGGGCTACAAGAAGACCCTGTCTCAAAAAGACAAACAACAACAACAACAACAACAACAAAAAAAACAAATCAAGAAAAAAAACCAAGGAAGACAACAGTGAATTTCTTTTTGAAATAAAAATAAACTCTAAAACTAAGGTGTTAGTAAGAAGGGAGAGGGCTGACAAAGCAATCACCAATCTACAAAGTATCCAAAATAGAGAACTGCTAACCTAGAATTCTGTATCTAGTAAATATATCCTTTGAGAATGGAAACATGAAGACCTTTAAGGTAGACTGGAGGAAATTCTTCAAGATCAGTGAAAATGATTCAAATTGGAAAGTCATAGGAAATCTAAGACTCATTCATCTTTTTTTTTTTTTTTTTGTCTTTTCGAGACAGGGTCTCCCTGTAGCCTCAGCTGTCCTGGAATTCACTCTGTAGACCAGGCTGGCCTTTAATCCTAGTACTTGGGAGGCAGAGGCAGGCGGATCTTTGTGAGTTCATTCATCTTTTTAAAAGGATAGTATACACAGGGGCTGGAGAGATGGCCTAGCGGTTAAGAGTGCTGACTGCTCTTGCAGAGGACCCGGGTTCGATCCCCAGCACCCACATGGCTGAGAACTGTCTTTAACTCCAGTTCCAGGGGAATCTGACACCCTCCTCTGACCTCCGAGATATTGCACGACATGGGTGCACAAACCTATATGCAGACAGTACATTCATACACATAAGAAAAAAATAATAAAAAATATATAAAAGGATAGTATACACAAAGCACTAACAGGAACTGGGGAGATGGCTCAGTTGGTAAAGTGCTTAAAGGCTGGCCTACTGGTACCCTTGTGATCCCAGCTCTGGGAAGACAGGGACAGGAGAATCCCTAGGGCTTATTGGAAGCTACCCTAGCCCAATTAAGAAGCCCCAGGTCCCAGAGAGATCCTGTTTCAAACAAGATGGCTCCTGAGGAATTCTAACTGAGGCTGACCTCTTACTTCCATACTCACCTATACACACAGGTGAGACATCAAGGATTGCAATTGTAGCTCAGTGGTAGGGAGCTTGCCTAGCTTGTGTGAAACACTGGGTTCATTCCCCAGAACAAGAGCAGGAAAAGCAGAGAGGGAAAGGAGAAAAGAGAGCAGTAATTAGTTTTTTGGTTTTTTTAAATTTTATTTATTTCCGTATGTGTATGAATGTACTGTCTGCATGCAAGTCTGTGCACCCGTGACATGCAACGCCGCGGAGGTCAGAAGAGGGTGTCAGACTCCCCTGGAACTGGAGTTCTCCTGGAATTGGAGCTTTCAGACGGCTCTCGGCCGCCATGTGGATGCTGGGGATCGAACCCGGGTCCTCTGCAAGAGCAGTCGGCGCTCTTAACCGCTAGGCCATCTCTCCAGCCTGAGAGCAGTAATTAGTAACTAAAGAACTTTCCACAAAGAAAATTCCCATTCCAGGTGTTTTCTCTGATGGATTTTGACAAACATTTAAGGAAGGCATAATCCCAACTGATTGTGCACAAAATGTTCCAGAATAGAAATGAAGGTCAAGTCATTTTATAAACCTGGTATAACGTTGATTTTAAATCCAAACAAGAATAGTGAAGACCATTTTACTCAACTGACTTATTCCATTACTTCATTCATTGCTTTACCAACCTTATAATGTAGTATGCTTCACCTGAACCTTTTTTATTTACTTCAGAGCCTAAACATTACCTGATACAGTTTGTGAGCACACCTTTACACTGCTTGTTGGCTATGTCCTCTACTAAAATTTAAGCTCAAAGAAGGCACAGGCTGTTTGGTTCACTGTTTTTCCATTGTAGGGCCTCAAAAATAGTTTTTGTTTGGTTTCTTTTTTAAGGTGTTGGAGATCAACTGGACAGTCTCGCATTTATAGGCAAAAACTGTACCAGTGATCCGTACTCCCCAAAACATTTGTTAAATGAGTATTTATGTTTAGCTTTGTTGATTGAGAAGATATATCAACCCTACATTTTCACAAATTCTGCATCTTTGGGTTTAATGGACAGTGGAATAAAAACAATTTGGGGAGGGAACTCTATCTGTGCTGAACATGTACAGCTTTTCTTGTCATTATTCTCTAAACAGTTTAATTACCATTTTTGTAGCATTAGGTACACATTAAGTATTGCTTATCAAAAATGCTTTAGATAAGCAACATTTCAGATATGGGAATATTTGCAAATGCATGAACCAGCCTCAGAATGAGATCCAAGTGTAAACACGACATTCACTTATGCTGCACCCACACCTTATTCACTTAAACCTTGAGATATTATATATATTTTTTAATTTAACAAGTTTTATTGAATAATTTAAGAGATATGCCGGGTATGGTGGCGCACGCCTTTGATCCTAGCACTCGGGAGGCAGAGGCAGAAGCAGAGGCAGGCGGATCTTTGTGAGTTCAAGGCCAACCTGGTCTACAGAGTGAGTTCCAGGACAGCTGGGGCTACCCCAGCTGTCCTGGAACTCAGCCCTAGCTGTCCTGGAACTCACTCTGTAGACCAGGTTGGCCTTGAACTCACAAAGATCCGCCTGCCTCTGCCTCTGCCTCCCTAGGATCAAAGGCATGCGCCACCACGCCCGGCTTTGTATATTTTTTTTAATGTGTCCACATTTTAACTTGAGGCCCTACATGCTATTTTCTGCTTGTGACACATTGGGGTTAAAAATTTCAGATTTAGCTGGGCGTGGTGGCGCACGCCTTTAATCCTAGCACTTGGGAGGCAGAGACAGGCGGATCTTTGTGAGTTCAAGGCCAGCCTGAAGAGAGAGAGTTCCACAGAGAGAGTTCCAGGCTAGCTGGGGCTACAGGGAGACCCTGTCTCGAAAAGACCAAAAAAAAAAAAATTTTCAGATTTAATATTTCAGATTTCAGATGTTTGTATTTAGGGGTTCTCAAGCTAGATAACCTAGAGATTAAAAGTACTTGGGAGGAAGTAGAAAGGTTAAATGCAAATATTATGGTATTTATATGAGTCTTGGTCATCCACAGAAGCTCCGCGAACAAATCTCCCTTGGATTCCAAGGAAGGACTGAAATGACAAAACCACTACTAAAACGCAGAAAAAGTTTTCAGATGAACTCACACTTTATTAACCACAAGAACATCATATTAATGCTTTGAGGACAGTAATACAATGCAGGGCTCAAAGGAGCTGTTCAAGAAATATAGGGACAGGACCTCTTATTTCTCTACTCTTCACACAATCTTTTTGTGCTAGGAACAAAATCATTAATTCTTCCCATATATGGTAATCCCACTAAGCCACACAGTACTCTAGACATTTAGACTGTAAGAGCACAAAGATAATTAAGAAAAGGCAAAAAACAGCAGGAAACAGAAAAAAACAAACACCCAATAGAATTTGATATATAGTATAGACATTGTGTGCAAAGTTGTAGCATGCAAGCTAGTAAACTTTTTAGGAATAGGTACTTAGGGCAGGTTTCAGTAATGATGAAAACAAATACAAAATCAAATATAAAAGTGATTCTTCATTTTACTTTGTATGTGAAATGTGGGTATTAAGTCTGCAAGTGCTACAGTAATTTGTTACCATGATAGGCCAGCCTGAGAATGAAACCAAAATTAAAGGGAATGACAGAGCAGAACAATCAAGAAGAACTGAACCAAGTCCTTGATTTCATGGGGGCAACTGGATGATGCCTTAACATTTAGCTAACCTTAACACAGCATCTAATCATTACCCTTTAAAAGTCAGTTTGAATTTGTTTTCCTGCCATTTATGGTATAAGAACATAAACAGAGCTCAGTGAATTCTTCCAAAAGGCAAAAGCATTGGCCTGTTTCAATGTGTGGATAATGGAATTTTTGAAGGGATTAAGTCTTTGTTTTACACTGGAGACTACTTAGTGTATCTGATCTCTACTCCCTAAATGCCCTTGGGACTTCAAAATCCCTATGACAACTAAAAATGTTCCCATCCAAGTATTTCAAAATACCTTCCTAGAAAGGGAACACTTATATATCTGATTCTGACAGTGGCTCTACCAGGTACACTTAAATGTACTTATCAATCTTAAAAGAATCCAAATATTCTAATATGGGACTCAAATCTTACAAATTTTACATAATCCTTTTTTTTTCTTTCCATGTGTATGAATGTACTGTCCGCATGTAGGTTTGTGCACCTGTGTCCTGCAATGCCGTGGAGGTCAGAAGACGGTGTTGGACTCCCCTGGAACTGGAGCCAAAGATGGTTCTCAGCCGCCAGTGGGTGCTGGGGATCGAACCTGGGTCCTCTGCAAGAGCAGTGGTGCACCCAACTGCTAGGCCATCTCTCTAGCCCCAAAATCCTAAAGTCACTTATTGTTTTCTAAATATTCAGTCAAAAGCCTAGGTATAGCTTACATCAATCCATGGGCAAACAGTGCTTTAAGCTTGCTATTATTCTCTAAAAATTCTCATTTCTTTAAACTTCTCCACAGAATCCTACAGAGGTATGCCACTAACACTGTTACCTTCTCTTCAGTCTCTTCCTATATTTTAAAGTCACAAAGTGGGTTTTCTGGTATCACTGCAATTAGGATAAGCATCTGATTGATCCAAGTCTTCCAATGGAAGGCTTATTTGCCTAATAAAGAAATGAGTGAGGGCATACATTCAAGTGTTTTTGATGGCTATGCAATAATGGAGCAGAAGAGCCATCTACAACTATGATAGGATACATCTTTGTCCCAAAAGTTAGCACACTAAAATGTCAATCATTAAGATGGAAAGAACCCAGATCCTTGATAACCCCATTGTGCAGCTAACTGACTAGCCATGGCATCTTCCAACTCTAAAACACCTTTCTATGTGAGCAACTATTTATATTTAAATCAGTTAACTGAGTATTTCCTTACTTAGGGCCTAACTAATAGAATATGTGTTTAAAATCTGACAACTGATGGACAGTACAAGAAGAGCCAAGATGGCTGTAAGGCTCAGAACTGATGGTTCAGCAGTTAAGAGCAGGTTGCTCTTGCAGAAGACCAGAGTTTGATTCCCAGCACCCATATGGCAGCTAACCATTCTGTAACCCCAGTTTCAGGGGATCTGATGCCCTTTTCTGCCCTCTGCGGGCACTGCACAACACAAGTGCACTTACACACCTGCAGGCAAAAACATTCATACACATAAATAAAATATTTAAGAGAGAAGTTAACAGTAACAGGATACAGAAGTTAGGATAAACATACAAGCAAGTAAAAACACACCACAAAGGGGTACATGGATACAGATCAGTTTTGTTTAACTTAAAATATGGCAGTACATTTAAGACAGATTTATAGCAAACAGTGAAAATGGGAAGTTTCAGAAGTTAAAAATAACCACACAGAAATGATTCATATCACAAAGAGAAAAGTGACATATCACCAGGAAAACATACGGAGCCTTGAGGACACGAGTTACCTTCTTCCTAGGATTCATTTCAGTGCCTACACCTAGTGCAGCAGTCCTTATTTTTAGACAGGATCTACTCCTAGCCAAATTCCATCCCTCTGGGCAAAAAGATAATGCTCTGAACTCAGCGGCACGATCAGATCCACAGTAGAGCTGAGGAGTTTGGGGAAGGCCTGGAAGAAGAGCCTTTTCCCCGTTTGGGAAGTGAATGAAGACCGCACCGTGAGCATTGTTAAGGGGCTGCCTGTTTATTAGGAGAGGCCAGTCTGAGCAAAAACCCCAAAAAGAAGAACGCTGTTGAGGGAAGAAAAATGCAACTTCAGTCCTATCACATGATCTTTAAACAAACCATGCTTAAGGGGAGTTCTAACTATGTACTTGCCAGTTACATCAGCCAATACATTGTTGTTAATCTGTTTGTTAATCTATTTGCAGCCCAACTGATATAGAGATTAAGGGAAAAACAAAGTTGAGAAAGCACAGGATATGTAAAGAAACTTTCAGTGCAACAGGGAAGCAGGAAATATAATGAACTAAAAAGAAAATCATTTTGTTATATAGAGTATCATGTATTTTACAAATTGGAAATTAAGGAAATCAAGGATGACATAAGAAAGGTCATTTGATTTGGTGCTTAGTTGGTCACAGGTGATTTTTTAAATTATACTTAATTTGTGTGTGTGTGTGTGTGTGTGTGTGTGTGCGTGTGTGTATGTATGTTAGAGAACAAGTGGGAGTTAGTTTCTACCAGAGTCTTGGGAATCTAACTCAGGTTGTTAGGGTTGGCAGCACGTGCCTTTACCTACTGAGCCATCTTGGTTCTATAAGTGACATTTAAAATAGCAATTTCAATGGTGAAATGGTAAAGGAATGAAAATGGAAGGTGAATTTATTAACAGCTTCACAATATGCCAAACACTTGGATGGATATTTAATGTGTATTAAATCAATATCCATTCCGTAAGTATTACATCTTAACGTATAGATACAGAATATCTAAGGAGTAATTTGCTCACAGAAACGACATGGTTTTAAGAGACTTCAAACCAAGACCGAAAGATTTGTCTGTCTCAAATCAATGCTCTTCCTACTACACCAGAGTCCTGGATGAAAAAATCTTGAAGGAAAATTCAGAATGGACTCCTAGGGTTGAGCAGCATACACCAATTGTATTTGGCAGCCCTAGAGAAAACAAAAGCATGTAATGTAGGCTAAAGAGGGAGGGGCTGAAGACAGCAAGTAGTGATAATAGATAGTTCTTTAAACAACAAAAACTACTACTACTACTACTACTACTACTACTAAAGATGCTGGAGTGGTAGTGCATGCCTTTAATTCCAGCACTTAGGAGGCAGAGGCAGGTGGATCTGTCTGTGAGATCAAGGCCTGGCCTACATAGCAAGTTCCAGGCTAGCTGGGGCTACAGGGAGACCATGGAATGGGTCCATCATGTACACATCTGGAGGAAGCTGCTCTTAAAAAGAAAGACATTTCTTCCTCTGAAATATGAGTAAATCAGGAGATAATAAGAAAACTGATTCAAAGCACAGGACAGTCAAGATGTAAGAGGACAGACTTCAGTTGTGGGAAAACGAAGGCTAGTGACCAACAAATGATATGTAAGAATCAAAAATATATATTTTTTAAAATGGGCAATTCTATTTTGAAAACTTTAAACTTCCTAATTGTGTACAGTGCTGGAGAGTGAAAACAGGGTCCCACAAATCCCCCTTACACTGAGCTACAGCTCCACACTTCTGAAACTTACTTTCAAGGCCCCACTCATTTGCAGTATCAAAGAGCAAACTCACTTGTATTTTTAATTCCACATCTGGGCTTTTCATAGAACCAAACATTTAGATGAGTCAGTCAAGTCTTCTGTCTCCTCCACTACCACTTCAATGCTGTAGTTTGCACTTAGAAACTTGGGCAAGGTACCTGCATTACTCAGGGCAGTTTTTTTGTATCAGTGATTGTGACCACCTTTGCCACAGTAATAGAGGAAGGGCAGCTGGGACTGGCAGAAGCAGTTAAGGAGAATACCAAGAACTATAAGGGTTGTTAAGCATTAGTAATAATCGAGAATACAAGAAACTTGCTAAGTTTTGAGCTTTAAAGGCTTTTCTCTACAGTCTTTTCTAAAAACAAAGGGCTTGCACAACATGAGATTCTAAAGGTTCAGTGTGCGTTGTATCTAACACTGAATGAAAGAATACATCACTTACCCTTTCTTGTGCCATTTTGTGTTATCTTGCATTTATAAGATCTTTTTTTAAAAGAATATAACACTCCCCAGACCTTTCAATGGATCTACAGAACCCACGCCTCACAAATTCCCCTCGGTCTCAAAAGTTGAGAGCAAAGACTTGCCAAGACCAAAGAGATTAAGGATTTAGAAATGCACACGCATTTTTCCATCACAGGTACCACTGCTCCACCCTGCAGGAGTTCGCGGGTTCAAGGAGTCAGTGCCTAACCCATCCCAGTTTACCGGAACTCGATTCCCTTTTCAAGGGAACAGAATTCTCTAGCCTCTGAACAAGCCTTCCACTTTTTGTAATTCCAAAGCCAGGCTCAGATCATCTTCCCAGAGAGTTCAAAACCTTTAAAGAAAGCAAGAAGGCGGAACCCAGGAAGATAGGGAAGCGACTGCCATGCGACGGACGACCCACCCACCCACCCACCGCGCACAGGGAACCGCTGCAGGGGGCCAAGCTGCTTCCCACGCCAGCAGAGGAGCTAGGACAGCGGGCTGCCCGACCCCGGCCCACAGAGTAGGAAGGGGACCCGCGGGGCGGGGACCGAAGGCTCGAGAGAGACAGGCCCGGGAGGGGCGGGACGCGCCAATGTCGGCACCCCACTCACCTGCCAGGCGCTCGCTCCGCGGCCGCAAGCTCGGGCGCCGCCCGGGTGCCTCCCCTCCTGCTCCACTCGGCCCCGGCCGCCGCCGAAGCTCCAGGACCCAAGAGTCGACGGAGGGACCGAGGCGGGCAAAGCGGCGACCGGCCCCGGGCGCAGGGAGGCGGACATAGGGAGCGCCGGGGGCCCGGAAGGCGACTCCGTGCTTCACCGTCCTCGCCGGTAGCCAATTGAGCTTCCCGGGAAGAGCATCGTGCCCGCCTCGCTCCGCTGCCCCCGGGCCTTAGCCCGAAGCTCCCCCAAAGCGGCGCCGGTTTCCGGCGGCCACACTCCGCCCCTTCACTACACTCCCTCCGCCATCTTGTGGGAGGCGGGAAGAGTACGCTGCGCATGCGCGGGAGGAGCTGCGGGGCGTCCGGCTGCTCGAGCCCGGGACTAGACTGCGCAGCCGCGCCGGCCCGGGCTCTCCCTTGGCGGTACTGTATTTTTTCTATTCAGTTCTTTGCACTGTGGCTGCTCTCGGTTCGGAGTCTCCAACCTGCTCGCTTTTCCCAAACTATGCCGCAGGAAAATTAATAGACTTCCCTGCGTACACTCTTACTCTCCAAACACCTCTTAGTATGAATCGTGTATTAAGGGCCAGGTCCTGGGCTAGGCGTGATGATGGATGAGTAAAACTAAGTTCCTAAAGGAGCCCTAAGTTAATGGAGAACACATAGATGAAAGAGTTCTTGTTTTGTAGCTGCTCCTCCAGCCCTCCTCACCCGTTTTAATTCCCAGCCTACCTCTCTGGAAGTCCTTCCAGTTTGTCTCTCACAGACATCAGTTTTCTACCTTGCATTACCTCTCGGTGTTCACTTTCTTCCAGCGATAACAGTATCGGTTTGGGTTTCTTTTACATACTAGATACTGTTCTTAGCTCTGGGGTCACAACAACAAGGAATATAAAAGTGAAATTCATATTTTAATGTGAATGGTGATAGTAGATAGGAAAAGAGCAAGCCAGGGATAGATGTTGGACACTAAGGGACAGCGATGAACAGCAGTCTCTTCCCACAGATGGCATTTGGCCTGACTAACCAGATGGACTGGATGTCACGGGACAGTCTGCAGCAAGAGCTTTTCAGAGGGACAGTCAAACAGGGTTTGGTGGGAATGAGTCTGGTGATTAAGAGACAGAGTAGGCAGCATGGACAATGGCAGGTGTGCTGAGGAGGTAAGGGTCACATCAAGTGGAGCCTTGAGGCTGTGGTAAGTTGGACTTACTTCCAAGTGCTCCCTCTAACGTGCCTGCAACCACTCCAAAACTTTTTGCTTGAGTGCTTTGTACATGCTGGTTTGACCATCTGCAAAACCTCCCTTTTGTTCTTTAGTGGCTAACTTCTTGTTATCCTTCAGGTGTCACTGTGTCACCTCAGAATGGCAAGGTCATCCTTTCTAAGTAAGTCTCCTTTCCTGCTCTAGCCATGATTCGCCGTCATTGCACGTTATCATTTCTTCTATGGCTTGCTGGGTGCTTGTGAACATCTTTACCTTGGTTGCTTGGATTGTTTTGAGAAAGCTCCCATTGTTCATAGGCTGACCTGGACCTGGCAATCCTCCTCTTTCAGCTTTTTCTTTCCTTTTTTTTTTTTTTTTGAGTCAGGGTCTCATATAGCCCAGGCTGGCCTGAAACTCACTATGTACCTGAGTCTGGTCTTGAAATCCTGATCCTCTTGCTTCTACCTCCCAAGTACTAGGTTTACAGGCATGTGCCGCCATGGCTGGCTATGTTTTCAAATTATATATTATTTACTGACCCCTTCTAACAGTGAACTTCATAACAGAAGGGAGACCCTTTGTCTTTAGCACCATTACTGGCAAGGATTATTCAGTAAACGTCTGTTGAATTAATGAGTGTATAAATTTTCATCTAAATAATTAGTGGCATATAATATTGTGTTTCACCTGCTGACTTTTAAAATTAAATGCAAATAAAATATATGACTTCAGAGAAGAGAGAGGTGAAGCAGTGGACAACAGTACTTATTTGTAGTACCTGGGCAAAGGAAAACTTTAAAGTTAATGGGATAGCTATTATATGTGGTGTCTACTATGGTAGATCCTAAGTCTTCGCCACAGCCTATCGAGTTACCCTCATTTTATGGTTAGGCAAATACAAAAGAGTTTAAATCAATTGCCTTTCAAAAAACTTTGAGAGATAATACTAATCCAAAGTCCATGTGTGCCCTTCCCATTTAGAGAAAATAGATTTGGACACATGCTTATTTGGTGACTTGACCCTGTCATTAACAGGCTTTCAGTAGACATTTCAGCTACTGCCATTTAAGAATTCCAGTCATGAATTCTTACATGGAATCCCACTAAAGTCCTGATTGAAAACTGCTGTCATTCTTTTAGACTAGAGCGGAGCTTATTTTGCCATTTTCATTTAAAAATTTTTGTATTTCCTTTTATTAAAACCTTACATATATTTTTAGTATAGAGAAAGAAGAAATGCCTGGAAAATGGATCCTAATATCCTGAATGTCCTAAATGCTAGTTGCAGGCTTTGGCTTGGCATCTTCATTGTGTTTAGCTAGCTCTCCCATCTAATCTGCAATTAGTTCCTTAGACCCAGAAGGCAGTCTTCTGGTAGAGTTATAGATTTACTACAACTACCTCTTTTTTCTATTGATGTCTCAACTGTCATCATTTCCCTATAAATAGCCTTACGATGGCTAGAGAGTACTGCTAGATAGAAAGGGTTAGATAGGATATCTTATTTGTGGAGGTCATTCAATCCTTGTGTGAGGTGAGAGATATACTAAATTCATGAGACATACACTTATCAATCAAACCCTATCAGTCCATGGTCCATATACTAACCATGTAGTAAGTGGGAATAGCTAAGACTCACTTCTAGTTTCTGTTTCACTATAGTGTAATCCTTGGAGCAAATCTGGGAAATATGGCAGTGTCTTCAGTTTCTGTTGTAGTTACTATCTGTTATGGGTTGAACCATGCCTCCCTCCCCCCACCAAAAAATAAGTTGAGATCCTCACCACCAATATCAAAGAATGTGATCAATAATTGAAAATGGGATCATTGCTGATACAATGAAGTTAAAACTGGGTCACAATGCAGTGGGCAAAGTAACCCAATATAACTGTTGTCTATATGAGAAGATGATCACATGAAGACAGAGGCAGAAAGAGAGAACTTCAGGTGAAGAACAAAGGCAGAGATGGGAACTAGCCAAGGAACGCCAGACATTGTCCTCAAGCCATAGAAGCCCAGAAAAACAAAGACTTGCGTGCCTTTAGGTTTTAGGGGAAACATGGTTCTGATGAAACCTAAAGTCTTGTTGTATGTACATTCTTCAGAACCATGAGTGTATACATTCTGTTGTTTTGGGCCACTCAGTCTGTAGTAATTTATTATGGTAGCCCTAGGAAATTAATACACCATCTTATGAATATGGAAGAGCTTGGAGAAAAAGGAAGGAGATATGGTAGGCAATAAGGAGGCCAGGGCTGCTGCCCCCACTTGATAGCAAACCAGCTGCAAACCATAAACAAGGCTAATGATAATGTCTCTGTTTCCTTCAGAGATTTGTAGTGATACATAACAAGTATTTGTTCATCAGTGTCATCAACAGTGTCTGACAGATACGAAGAAACAATTATATGAAGCACAGGGGTTCCTGCCACAGGGAATTATGCAGTGTATCTGAGAAGACAAGGTACTTTGCTATGAGAATATGACTAGCAGATAGCAAGTGCTTGCATTGCATTCACTATTGATCCTGAAACGAGGAAGGATCCTGTGGACTAAGCTGGAAAAGGGAACTTCTTGAAAGGTGTTCGCAGAAAAAGAATTTATTAGAAGGATCTTGGATAGCTACTGGATCTTCATTTGCAACACTAAACATAACACTCACAAGTGGCCCTAAAAACCATCACCACTGCTGGATCCACACAGACACCAAAAGCGAGACTGCCAGTACCATCTGACCTAGACATTAACCAATGCTTCTGATGCCCCTGGAAACTTGGTGCAGCTACAATCACTGCCACTACTCTTGGGAGAATGGAAGGTCACTTTGTCTTCACATTAGCTGTCAGTCTCAGTGGGGGCAATTGACAAAACCCAGCTGCCCTTCTTAAAGTGAGGCACTCTGGATACACTGACCTTGCATTGAGGAATGACCAGGGACACTAATTTGGCACAATAGGCTTTAATACAAATGACAGAATGTATAAATTCCAGTGTGGGCCAGTAGGAGCGTGCCAGTGGAGAAGGGGGTGTAAAGGTGATTAAGATTGATTGAGATTTTACGTATGAAATATACAAGTTCAATAAATAAAAAAGCCACAAAATTGGGAGGGTGTGGGAGGTGGGGGATGGATCTAGGGTGGATGTGAGAGGATTTAGGAGGAGGGTTGGGGAAAAATACGATCAAAATACACTGCATACATGCATGAAATTCTCAAAGAATAAAAATATATTTAAAAACAGGTCTGTGATCCTGCTAAATAGACATAGCATTAAACTGGCTCTTAGTGATGCATCCCCATAGATGGCTGCATCTCAACTCTCAGAAGCTTCTTGCAGCTGATGGCAATGAACATGGAGGCTCACAGCTGGTGAGTGTGCAGAAACTAGGAGACTTTGTAGTGCTAAGCCCTAAATGATACAGCTGATTCATACCCTTTCTTCTTAAGGCTCAGGGATCGTATCAGAAGAGGGGGTAGAAAGATTGTACAGAGGCAGTCGATGAATACAGGGAAACTGTGTAGACTGGACACTACACAGTAGTGGTGCATATGAACTCATAGCAATTGTGACAGCATACACAGGACCTGGGAGGCCAAAGCCAGGAACAAAAACCCAGCATGGATGGGGGATGTAGGCAAGAAGCTCCAGCCTTAGCTGAGAATCTGTTGGCAATTGATAGCTGCTGGCAGAAGGAGAGTCAGTTTTCTTTAGGGGTATGATGCCTGGTAGGCCAACCAGACTTCAAGGGATTGACCCACTCCAGAGATTGTTTTGGAGAACACAGATTAGACTTGATAGGCTTTTAGAATAAAAAAAAATGACAATACAGGACATGAAGTGTGCGGAGGAGTAGTAGGGTAAAGGTGGAGACGAGGGAGGGTGTCTGACTGTGATCAAACTACATTGTATGAAATGCTCCCCGAATATATATATATATATATATATATATATATATAAACAGTTCTGGCACAGTGGCATATACCTTTAATTCCAGTTCCTGGGAGGCCAGCTGGTCTTCATAGCAAGTTTGAGGCCAGTCCGGGCCACATAGTGAGACTTATCTCAAAACAAAACACAAACAAAACCAACAAAAACCAGATGAAATTCTAACTTGTGTAGTTTTTTGTTTTGTTTTGTTTTGTTTTTTAAGACAGGGCCTCCCTGCAGCCCCAACTGACCTGGAACTCAATATTCAAACCAGGCTGGCCTCCACCTCACTCTGTTTGCAAGTGCTGGCATTAAAAGCCTACACCACAACGCTTGGCAGATTTTATTTTTAATTATGTGTCTATGTCTGTGTCTATGTGTGTGTTTGTGCATGTGAATGTAATGCTGCAAAGACCAGAAGAGGCTGACAGATTTCCTGGAGCTGGAGTTGTAGGCAGTTGTGAGCCATCTGATGTGGGTGCTGGAAACCAAACTCTTAACTATTGAATGTAACATCTGATCCATCTCCCCAGCCCCCTGACAATATATTTTATTTAACTCACTATGTCCAAAATATTATCATTCGACATGGACATTTTCCACATTTCAAGTACTTAGTGATCATGTGTGGTCAGTGGCTACCATATTTAGTAATACAGCTCAGCTCTACTTTGATAGAGCAGGAAAATGAGTACAGTATAGGGACTTTCAGTTTCCATAGTGAGAGATGGGTTCTGCTTCCTGAAGAAAACAATAGTAAGAGGATTGTGATGCATTTTTGCAAATGGAAGATAAAACTGTAGTAAAATTAAGACCAGATTGTAGATGATAGAAAATGGTAGACTAAGACTTTTTACGATTCGTTTTATTTAGTTTGTGAAATGGAAAAGTACTTTGAAATTTAAGAATATTTGAATTAGAAGTCCTTGGATGTAGTTTGTGTTCTACCTGTGCAGACTTGGCCAAGATTCTGGATCTCTCTTTTCATCTTCAGAGTGGAGATGGTAATATTTATCTCAGGTTTGTCTGAAGCATTATATGAAATAGTGCATATGAAAGGACCTAGCACTGGGTAAATTACTCAAAGGTCTTTAAAGAAACCAAAGCAATTGTGTATATGTGAGAGAGAAAGAGGAAAAAGAGAGAGAGAGAGAGAGAAGGAGAAGGAGAGGAGGAGGAGGAGGAGGAGGAAGAAGAAGAAAGACGAGGAGGAGGGAGAAGAGAGATTTATTATGGGAATTGGCCTATGGGAGCCCAGGAAGTCCCATGATCTGCTGTCTCCAAGCCAGTAGAAAAGGCAGAAGTATAATTCAGTGACTGCAAAGGCCTGAGAATGGAGAGTCCCATGAGTACAAGTTCTCAGCTAGAGAGAAAGCTCCAAGAACCTGGAGGAAACATGTCAGCGGCAGGAACAGATACAGATCTGCACTGGTGAAGGGGATCTTCTTTACTCGATCAACCAACACAAATGTGAGTCTCTTCAGGAGACATCCTTATAGACACAATCAGAAATAAGGTTTTACCAGCTACTTGGGCATTCTTTAGCCCAGATAAGTTGATATATAAAATTAATCATTACATCTGCCACACACTTAAGAGATGTTACCTTCATATGAATAAACCTGAGTGTTTGGTTAGAGATACAGATTAACAGCAAGGAGACTGGATGATTTCCCCAAGAGGAACTCTAGATAAAACCCCAGAAAACATGTATTTCAAATATCTCTATCCTGCCTCATCTTGGACAGGTTAGGATATGTATCGATTTTTAAATTTAATTTAATTAATTAATTAATTTATTTATTTTTTGGTCTTTTTGAGACAGGGTCTAGGACCCAGCTGTCCTAGAACTCACTCTGTAGACCAGGCTGGCCTTGAACTCACAAAGATCCGCCTGCCTCTGCCTCCGAGTGCTAGGATTAAAGGCACATGCCACCACACCTGGCTTAAAATTTATTTTATTTTTATGTGTATGTGTGTATTCTCTGCATGTAAGTATACCTCTGTCTTGCAATGCCCTTGGCGGACAGAAGAGGATGTTGGAATCCCTGAAACTGGAATTACAGATAATTGTTAGCTGCTATGTGGATGCTGGGATTGGAACCCAAGTCACCAGCCCAAGATGTGTATCTATTTTTTAAGCAGTCTGTTTCTTTCTTGAAGCTCTTGCTAGTCATCCCTGGCTAGAGGACACATCTCCTTTTCTTTGATAAAATGACAGAGTTGCTAGCTGGGGTCATGCCTTTCTCGATCATAGACCAGACTTAGTTCATATTTCTATCTCTCTCCTTTCAAGATATATGGTATTTTAATAGAAATTTTGCAAATTACATATAGTGTATTTTTGTCATATTTAGATTCACTCTCCCAGCCACATTTTCCTTTACTACCCCCTGTCCAATTTCATTGTAATATATGAGAAGGCCTATAGAGTCAAATTTCTGTTCCCAGATGCCCTTTGGTGTGGATTCATCCACTGGAGCCTGGTCAACCTACCAAGAGTCTCACCCTTAAACAGGTCTGACTCCTCACTCCCAGAAGCCAGTTTTCCATTTGTTCCTCAGGTAGAGTTGGAGTTTCTTACCCACTTTCTCATGTTTCCTGTGGGAGTTTGTCTGGCTGGACCTTCCACAGGACTTGTTCATGTTGTCACCATTGCTGTGAGTTTCCATCTGTCTAGAAAATGCTGTTTCCTTGTCTAGAAGACCCACAGAGTGGTCATCCAACACCTGTGGTTCTTACAGTTTTGCATTTATTCGTCCACAATGATCTCTGAGCCTTGGGAGGAGAAGGTTGATATAGGTGTCCTATTCAGGGATAAGCATTCTTCAGCCTCTTATTCATGTTGGCCAGTTTAGGGCCTCTGCATTAATCACTATCTTATACAGAAGGATGCTTTTCTAGTGAGAGTTGAGAGAGGCATTAATCTGTGAGTATAAGTCAGTAAGAGTCAGTTGAATACTATATCTGTTTAGCAAAATAATAGTGTTAGGTACTCCCTATGCCCTGTGACCTGTCTAGCTTCAGGTTTCTAGGCTTGATATCATTGTCAGGTATGGGCTCCATCTTATGAAGTGGATCTTAAATCCAGTTAGAGAGTGGTTGGTTACTCCCATAATGGTCATGCCACTATTACACTACAGAGCTTATCTTGCCAGGTGTTCCAGTTTCTCTTCCATTGCTGTGACAAAACACTCTGACCAACACCAACTTGGGGAGGAAAGGGTTTATTCAGCCTACATCTCCTGGGTCACAGTTCATCACTTAGGGAGCCCAAGGCAGGAACTCAGGGCAGGAACCTGGAGGCAGGAGCTGAAGCACAGGCCATGGAGGAATGCTGTTCACTGGCTTGCTCCTCTGGCTCATGCCCAGCCTGCCTTCTTATACAGTACACAACAACCTGCCCAGGGTGGCACCACTCATTGTGGGCTGGGCCCTCCCACACTGCTCGACCATCAAGACAATACTCCACAGATGTGGCCACAGGCCAATCCAATGGAGCCAATTCCCCAATTGAGGCTCCCTCAACCCAGGTGTGTCAAGTTGACACTAAAGCTATCCAGCACAATTGACCCCTTGTCAACTTGACACACAAAACACATCACTATTAAACCACCACCTTTCCAGTTCTTATCCCCAAAGTATGATGTTAACAGCCTTTGTCTTTTCCAAAGACAGGGTCCCCCCTGTAACCTCACCCATCCTGGAACTCGCTTGTAGGCCAGGCTGGCCTTGACTCACAGAGATTCCGCCTGCCTCTGCCTCTGAGTCTGGGATTAAAGTGTGCACCACCACGCCTGGCTGTGGTCTCTTCTTTTTTTTTTTTATGGAATTTTTTTAATTTTATTTCCTTTTATTATGTGTCATGATATATACTGTCTGCATGTAGGTTGTGCACCCTGTCTTGTCGTGCAAGCCTGGAGGTCAAGAAGAGGGTGGTCGGATTCCCCTGGAACTGGAGTTAAAGACAGTTCTCAGCCACCATGTGGTGCTGGGATTGAACCTGGATGTCCTCTGCAAGATCAGTCAGTGCTCTTAACTGCTAGGCCATCTCTCCAGCCCCTCTGGTCTCCTCTTAATCACAGCTGATTCTTCAGCCCCAGCCAACCAGAACCCACAGATTCTTGATTCAAAATACCATAGAACAGCCCTGAGAGTCTCCACTTTCCTTTGAACTTTAACAAACCAGCCCTCCATTGTCTACAAGTCTTTCAGTATAACTTTTCCAAACTCCACAGCAACAAATTCTAAGCACTCAGTAGCTTTTTTTTTTAACCCAACAGGCTGCCGGGGGGGGGGGGGGGGGAATAAAGGTGAAGGAAGTGAAGGCTGCAAAGTGAAAGTGGAGAGGCGTGAAAGAGAAAGGAGAGGAGAGGACTGTGGAGGATGGGAGAGAGTGGGGAGAGAGAGAGAGAAGGAGAGGGCGAAGTGGAGAGTGACGAGGAAGAGAGAGAGATGAAGGGGCAAGGGAGAGAGAGAGAGAGAGGCTTGCAGCACTCAATAGCTTTTCTAGCCCTAAGTTCCAAATGCTTCTCCAATCCTTCCCAAAACATCAAGGTCAAGTCTGTCACAGCAATATCCCACTTCTGGTACCAGTTTCTGTTTTAGTTTTGCCTTCAATTGCTATGACAAAACACTGACCAATACCAACTTGGGGAGGAAAGAGTTTATTTGGTCTTTACAAGCTTCCCAGGTCACAAGATTTTCATCATGAGAAGCCCAAGGGCAGGAAACCCAGGGCAAGAACCTATTGAGGCAGAGCGAGCTGAAGCAAGGGCCATGGGGTGAACTTGCCTTACTGGCTGTCCCTCCCATGCTCAGCATGCCTTTCTTTTATCACCATTACAGGAATCCCTTGTATCAGGGGGTAGCACCACCCGCATTTGCCTCTTCTCTGGTACTCATCCAGATCTGATGGAAGACTCTACCAATGTAGGGACACTACATGCATCTTATGGTAAGCCTCTTTACTGCTGTAGATTCACTACAATGCATTCTTGTGGGTAAGACCATACTGCTGTAGACACTACATGCATCTTGATGGTAAGACTCTACCGCTGTAGACACTACATGCATCTTGATGGTAAGACCCTACCACTGTAGACACTACATGCATCTTGATGGTAAGGCCCTACCGCTGTAGACACTACATGCATCTTGATGGTAAGACTCTACCGCTGTAGAACACTACATGCATCTTGATGGTAAGACTCTACCGCTGTAGACACTACATGCATCTTGATGGTAAGGCCCTACCGCTGTAGACACT
>VZQC01011344.1:2254638-2313739 GCA_009823505.1 Rhizomys pruinosus | reverse complement strand
TGGATGTTTAAGGCCACACAGTTAGCCTAGATTAACCAATGTGTGGTTTGAATGAGTGTCCCCCATAGGCTCTAGGTATTCAGACATTTGTCTCCAGTTGGTGGCACTGTTTTTGGACGTCTTGGGGTGTGTGACTGTGCTGGAGGAAGTGTGTCACTGGGGGCAGGCTTAGTGAGTTTTAACAAGCCTCGTGGTCTACAGTTGCTCTCTCTCTGCTTCCTGTGCTCTTTGCGAGATGTGACCCTTGGCTTGCTGCTCCAGATCCAGCCACCATGCCTCCCGCCACAATGGACTCTAATTCCCTGGAACCGTCAATCATAAGCTCAAATAAACTCTTCCTTTTATAAGTTCCTTTGGTCATGGTGTTTTATCACAGCAACAGAAAAGTGACTAATACAACCAAGGTTTTTGTTTTCTCGAGGTCAGTTGAAGATCTGGTCCCCCTCAAGGGTCACTCAGGTTTTTTTTTTGGGGGGGGGGAGGGAGCTCCTGGCTCCTTTTGGCTTTTCAATCACCAGTTCCATCCACTCGAGGACAAAGTCAGATCTTGCTAGACTAGACTTCCTTTTTTAAAGCATGAGCAGACTTTCCTCTTTATAGACTGGACACTGGCTGAATTCCCATTAGTGGATCTCCAAGACCTTCCTGCACAGGAAGTCTGGTGACTCACATTTGCAGGACATTTCAAGAGATGCCCTCATGGATAGTCCCCTGGGACTTAGTTGACCTCTCAGGGCAAGGAACAAAGTTATCCCTTAAGATCCTCAGCCAAATTGGTATGGGCATTAAGTACAGTCATTAAGCATCCAGAAAGGCTAAGTTACACCAGCCTGATACTGGAATACACCAGCCTTTATTTATTTTTTATTTTTTACATGTATGAGTGTACTGTCTGCATATAGGTTTGTGCACCCGTGTTGTGCAATGCTGCAGAGGACAGAAGAGGGTGTCAGATTCCCCTGGAACTGGAATTAAAGATGATTCTCAGCCGCCATGTGGGTGCTGGGAATCAAACCCGGGTCCTCTGCAAGAGCAGTCGGTGCTCTTAACCATTAGGCCATTTCTTCAGCCCCCAGCCCGATACTTTTAACTACTTTATAATATTTTAGGAAATGCTTGGACAAAAGCTCAAGCAGCCCTGTATAAGAAATACTAAGAAGCACTCCCATAAAATAAGTACTGTTGTTAGACATAATGTCGTGACAAACTAGTTTTTTCCACATTCCTTTGATCTTATATTACTCTAACGTGTACATATCGTTCATCCACATACCAAAACTTCCTAACTCTGAAAATAAATAGTAGCTTAGTTCTAGAAGCTGTTAAGGGATTCACAATATAACAGCACAGTTGTTTTCAGATCACATTAATGTTGTTCAGTTTGACATACGTGCTAGCATCCACAGATGAGAGATACCATTTGTCGTTTGATTTTTGGGGACCATGTTACTTCACTTAGCATGATATCTTCTAGATCCATCCATTTTTGTGATATTATTCTTACAAGTTTTTCACATACTAGGAAATTTAATAATAAGGATTTAAGACATCCAGAAAACTGCTACTTCAACAGGGTGGGGCTAAATACAAATGTTTACTCCTTTTCTTTCTGTAGCACTCACTAAAATGTCAATAGCAGGATTTAATTTTTGATGGAGCTTATGACTGTTGAATGTCATGGACCATCATTGGATAGGCCCCTTCTTTTTTTTTATTTTTTTATTTTTTTATTTCTGTATGTGTATGAATGTACTGTCTGCATGCAGGTTTGTGCACCCATGTCGTGCAATGCCGCGGAGGTCAGAAGAGGGTCTCAGATTCCCCTGGAACTGGAGTTCTCCTGGAATTGGAGTTTCAGATGGTTTTCGGCCACCATGTGGGTGCTGGGGATCGAACCCGGGTCCTCTGTAAGAGCGGTCAGCACTCTTAACCACTAGGCCATCTCTCCAGCCCCTGGATAGGCCCTTTCTAAGGTCCTGGGATATATCTTAGGAATGTGTTCATAAATTTTTATGTAATCTATAAAAGTAGCATTATCTCCTTTTACTCTTATTGTATGTTGTGTCAGGTGTCATTAGTGTGCTGCAGCAATTTTCGATCCGTTTGGGGAAGCTTAATCTAGTTTGACTCTAGTTGGAGAATATTTTTGTGATACACAATCACTTCTGTGTGTAGTGTCTGAAACATATGTATAGAAGCAGAGGCTGGTATATACAAAATTACTCCAAATTATGTAGTTCCTATGGAAAAGAAACCTTATGGAACTTTCTCTAAAGGAGGCTATTTAAAAAAAAAAAAACATTATAAGTCAAAAGTGGTAGTACATACCTGTGTAATCCCAGCGTTCCAGATATAGTGAGAAACTGAACATGTGTTTTTTTTTTCATGCACTGAGGGAGATTATTTCAGAGACTAGACAGTAAACCCCGAAGGATGTGCTAGCTCTGTGACCTTAAAATAACTGAATAAGTAATCAATGAGGAAAATGCAACAGGAGAAATCTTTACCATTCGGAAATTAGATAATACATTTCTAAATGATGTCAAAGAGGCAGTCTCATGAGGGAAAAAATTTCAAGAACCCACACTGAAGGAAAAATGTAAATAAAACACATTAAAATTTGGGGGACAAAGTTAAGGCATTACTCTTAGTGGGAAATTTATACCACTAATGATTATATTAGAAAAGAAGTAAGGGGCTGGAGAGATGGCCTAGCAGTTAAAAGCGGCAACTGCTCTTGCAGAGGACCCGGGTTCAATCCCCAGCACCCTCATGGTGGCTGAGAACTGTCTTTAACTCCAGTTTCAGGGAATCCAACACCCTCTTCTGACCTCCGCAGCATTGCACGACACACGTGCACAAACCTACATGCAGACAGTACATTCATACACATAATAAATAAATAAAATTAAACTGGGTGTGGTGGCACACGCCTTTAATCCTAGCACTTGGGAGGCAGAGGCAGGCAGATCTTTGTGAGTTCAAAGCCAGCCTGGTCTACAGAGTGAGTTCCAGGATAGCTGGGACTACAGGGAGACACTGTCTCAAAAAGACCAAAAAAAAAAACCAGTTCCATCCACTCGAGGACAAAGTCAGATCTTGCTAGACTAGACTTCCTTTTTTAAAGCATGAGCAGACTTTCCTCTTTATAGACTGGACACTGGCTGAATTCCCATTAGTGGATCTCCAAGACCTTCCTGCACAGGAAGTCTGGTGACTCACATTTGCAGGACATTTCAAGAGATGCCCTCATGGATAGTCCCCTGGGACTTAGTTGACCTCTCAGGGCAAGGAACAAAGTTATCCCTTAAGATCCTCAGCCAAATTGGTATGGGCATTAAGTACAGTCATTAAGCATCCAGAAAGGCTAAGTTACACCAGCCTGATACTGGAATACACCAGCCTTTATTTATTTTTTATTTTTTACATGTATGAGTGTACTGTCTGCATATAGGTTTGTGCACCCGTGTTGTGCAATGCTGCAGAGGACAGAAGAGGGTGTCAGATTCCCCTGGAACTGGAATTAAAGATGATTCTCAGCCGCCATGTGGGTGCTGGGAATCAAACCCGGGTCCTCTGCAAGAGCAGTCGGTGCTCTTAACCATTAGGCCATTTCTTCAGCCCCCAGCCCGATACTTTTAACTACTTTATAATATTTTAGGAAATGCTTGGACAAAAGCTCAAGCAGCCCTGTATAAGAAATACTAAGAAGCACTCCCATAAAATAAGTACTGTTGTTAGACATAATGTCGTGACAAACTAGTTTTTTCCACATTCCTTTGATCTTATATTACTCTAACGTGTACATATCGTTCATCCACATACCAAAACTTCCTAACTCTGAAAATAAATAGTAGCTTAGTTCTAGAAGCTGTTAAGGGATTCACAATATAACAGCACAGTTGTTTTCAGATCACATTAATGTTGTTCAGTTTGACATACGTGCTAGCATCCACAGATGAGAGATACCATTTGTCGTTTGATTTTTGGGGACCATGTTACTTCACTTAGCATGATATCTTCTAGATCCATCCATTTTTGTGATATTATTCTTACAAGTTTTTCACATACTAGGAAATTTAATAATAAGGATTTAAGACATCCAGAAAACTGCTACTTCAACAGGGTGGGGCTAAATACAAATGTTTACTCCTTTTCTTTCTGTAGCACTCACTAAAATGTCAATAGCAGGATTTAATTTTTGATGGAGCTTATGACTGTTGAATGTCATGGACCATCATTGGATAGGCCCCTTCTTTTTTTTTATTTTTTTATTTTTTTATTTCTGTATGTGTATGAATGTACTGTCTGCATGCAGGTTTGTGCACCCATGTCGTGCAATGCCGCGGAGGTCAGAAGAGGGTCTCAGATTCCCCTGGAACTGGAGTTCTCCTGGAATTGGAGTTTCAGATGGTTTTCGGCCACCATGTGGGTGCTGGGGATCGAACCCGGGTCCTCTGTAAGAGCGGTCAGCACTCTTAACCACTAGGCCATCTCTCCAGCCCCTGGATAGGCCCTTTCTAAGGTCCTGGGATATATCTTAGGAATGTGTTCATAAATTTTTATGTAATCTATAAAAGTAGCATTATCTCCTTTTACTCTTATTGTATGTTGTGTCAGGTGTCATTAGTGTGCTGCAGCAATTTTCGATCCGTTTGGGGAAGCTTAATCTAGTTTGACTCTAGTTGGAGAATATTTTTGTGATACACAATCACTTCTGTGTGTAGTGTCTGAAACATATGTATAGAAGCAGAGGCTGGTATATACAAAATTACTCCAAATTATGTAGTTCCTATGGAAAAGAAACCTTATGGAACTTTCTCTAAAGGAGGCTATTTAAAAAAAAAAAAACATTATAAGTCAAAAGTGGTAGTACATACCTGTGTAATCCCAGCGTTCCAGATATAGTGAGAAACTGAACATGTGTTTTTTTTTTCATGCACTGAGGGAGATTATTTCAGAGACTAGACAGTAAACCCCGAAGGATGTGCTAGCTCTGTGACCTTAAAATAACTGAATAAGTAATCAATGAGGAAAATGCAACAGGAGAAATCTTTACCATTCGGAAATTAGATAATACATTTCTAAATGATGTCAAAGAGGCAGTCTCATGAGGGAAAAAATTTCAAGAACCCACACTGAAGGAAAAATGTAAATAAAACACATTAAAATTTGGGGGACAAAGTTAAGGCATTACTCTTAGTGGGAAATTTATACCACTAATGATTATATTAGAAAAGAAGTAAGGGGCTGGAGAGATGGCCTAGCAGTTAAAAGCGGCAACTGCTCTTGCAGAGGACCCGGGTTCAATCCCCAGCACCCTCATGGTGGCTGAGAACTGTCTTTAACTCCAGTTTCAGGGAATCCAACACCCTCTTCTGACCTCCGCAGCATTGCACGACACACGTGCACAAACCTACATGCAGACAGTACATTCATACACATAATAAATAAATAAAATTAAACTGGGTGTGGTGGCACACGCCTTTAATCCTAGCACTTGGGAGGCAGAGGCAGGCAGATCTTTGTGAGTTCAAAGCCAGCCTGGTCTACAGAGTGAGTTCCAGGACAGCTGGGGCTACAGGGAGACCCTGTCTCAAAAAAGACCAAAAATAAATAAATAAATAAATAAATAAATAAATAAATAAATAAAATTTAAAAAAAAGAAAAGAAGATGGCTTAGTGGGTAAAGCTGCCTGCTTCCAAGCCTGAAGATCTGAGTTCAATTCCACACTGTGTGAGGAGACAACTGACTCCTGCAGGTTGTTCTCTGACCTTCACACACTGTGGCATGTGCATCTATACAACACAAAGAAATTGATAAATAAGCAGATACATGTTTCTAAGAAGAAGATCATATGAGAGTCAAAATAATCTATGTTCTTTGGGGGGGAGTCTTTTTGAGACAGGGTCTCCTTCTTGTCTTAACAATCTAAGAAAAAGAACAAAATAAACCTGAAGTAAGTATAAGGAATGGAATAATAATGATAAAAGCTGAAGGTGTTAATGAAATTGGAAAAGGCAAACAGTAGGGAAAATTAATAAAATGAAATGATGGTTGGTAAGTCTGACAAAAGGGAAAATACGATCACCAATATGCTTTGTGAAACTGGATATTGCTACAGTTCTTACAGTCATTAAAAGAATGAGAGAAAATCATAGACATGTTCATACTTACAAATCCAACACTATAGAAGAAAACAGACCAATTTATAAAAGACACAAACTACTGAGACTCCAGATAAAATAGAATAGTCTTATACCCATTAAATGACTTGACTTTGTCCTTAAAATGTTCTGGAAGAAGAAATTTCCACATACAGATGGTTTCAACTGGAGAACTCTACCAAACATTTAGAAAATTAGTGCCAACTTTCTGTAATCTTTTCCAGAGAACTGCACATTTCTTGACTCACTTTCTGAGCCCAGTGCTACTCTGCTATGAAAACCATGCAAAGTAAGCAAAAGAGAACTGCAGACCAGCATCTTTCGTAAACTTTGACACAGAAATTATTAACAAAATACTCCAGTAAAAAATGAATTTTAAAAACTGTACACCATGACCAAATTGTATCTGTCCCAGCTACACAGAGTTGGTTGAACAAAATCAATCAAGATCATTCACATTATATACAACAGACTAGAGAAGAAAACTCACATAGCATCATTATCAACTGATGCAGAAAACGCATTTGACAATATCCAACGCTCATTCATGATAAAAATCTGTTTCTAAAAGGGAATAAATTCATGACTGTTGAGAATGGTAGAGTGTTCCATCCATTAATGAAAGAATTGACGAAGTCAGAAATTGATGGATGAGCTAAGACAAAATACTCCAGTCCAGAACAATCTCTAGAACTGATTTGCCTGAAAAGGCAACCTCAGTCACACTGCTTCTCTGTTCTCATCTTTATTTTCACAATAGCCTTCCCTCGACTTTATGAAAGGGAAGCATTTCTCACACCTTTTTTTTTTTTTTTTGGTCTTTTCGAGACAGGGTCTCCCTGTAGCCCCAGCTGTCCTGGAATTCACTCTGTAGACCAGGCTGGCTTTGAACTCACAAAGATCCGCCTGCCTCTGCCTCCCAAGTGCTAGGATTAAAGGTGTGTGCCACCATGCCCAGCTCTCACACCTTCTTAATGTATGATTCATTGCCTTGGATGCCAACCAGAGCAACAATACCAGAGCAACAATTTGATATTAATCAGTGCCCCCAGTCCATCTCATTAAGACATTGACTTCTAAATTGTTGCTGTTGTTGTTTGGTCTTTTTGAGACAGGGTCTCTCTTTTGTATCCCCCGCTGTCCTGGAACTCACTATGTAGAACAGGCTGGCCTTGAACTCACAGAGACCTGCTTGCCTCTGCCTCACAAGTGCTGGGATCAAAAGTGTGTGCCACCATACCTGGCTGACTTCTCAGTTTTGTTCTTTGTGTTCTAAAAATGATTAAAGAAACTATACTTATGTTTTGAATCTCTTGTATGCTATTAATTATTTTTCTATTCATTCAATAAATAAGAATAACTATTAATATTTAGTACCTTATAGTCACATAAAATAAAGTGAAATTAATTTAATTCATTTCTAGCAGAAAACTATGATGGAATTTTTGGTAAAATACTTCTGGATACTTCCATACTCAGATAAGGTAGAGTGCAAAACCATTTATGCCCTAATGGTTAAACAATTTAAAAAAAGGAATAAAGCAACGGGGGGGTGGTGGTGGTATATGCCTTTAATCCCAGCACTTGGCAGAGGCAGGCAAATCTCTGTGAGTTCAAGGCAAGTCTGGTCTACATAGCGAGTTCCAGGCCAGCTAGGGCTACAGGGAGACCGTGTCTCAAAAAGCCCAAAAAGAAAACAAACAAACAAACCAAAAATAAGTAAATAAATAAAAAACCTTGATTGATATGCATTGTTATTATTATTATTATTATTATTATTATTATTATTTTGGTCTTTTTGAGACAGGGTCCCCCTGTAGTCCCAGCTGTCCTAGAACTCACTATGTAGACCAGGTTATTATTATTATTGTTTTGGTCTTTTTGCTTTTTGTTTTTTTTTGGTTTTTTTAGGCTTTTTGAGACAGGGTCTCCCTATAGCCCCAGCTGTCCTGGAACTCACTCTGTAGACCAGGCTGGCCTTGAACTCACAAAGATCCAACTGCCTCTGCCTCCCAAATGCTAGGATTAAAGGTGTGCACCACCACACCCAGCTGTTTTGGTCTTTTTGAGACAGGGTCCTCCTGTAGTCCCAGCTGTCCTGGAACTCACTATGTAGACCAGGCTGGCCTTGAACTCACAGAGATTCACCTGGCTCTGCCTCCTGAATGTTGGGATTAAAGGTGTGTGCCACCACGCCCAGCAAGTTTTTGTTGTTGTGGTTGTTGTTGTTGGTGGTGGTGTTTTTTTTTTTTAAATTTAATTTATTTTTGTATGTGTATGAATGTACTGTCTGCATGTAGGTTTGTGCACCCATGTTGTGCAATGCCACGGAGGTCCTGGAACTGGAGTTCTCCTGGAATTGGAGTTACAGACAGTTCTTAGCCACCATGTGGGTGCTGGGGATCGAACCCAGGTCCTCTGCAAGAGTAATTGGTGCTCTTAACTGCTAGGCTATCTCTCCAGCCCCAATGTGGTGGTGTTGTTTGAGGATAATTTGCAATGAAGAATAGTAAGTGAATAATAATAATGAGGATGACGACAACAACAACAGCAATAATAATAATAATAATAATAAATGAATAAGTTTGGAGAGATAGGAACAGAGTTCTTGAGTTTTTCTCACTTGTTGCCCTGAGAGAAACCAGTTTCTGTGCTGGGAACAGTCCTATGTGGAGCCCACATGATGTGGAATCAAGGAAGGTTCCTCCTCAGAAGCTATGGGGGAACTGAGGTGCTTAGATCAATAGCTCATGAAGACCTCACCCCTGCCAACAATCACATGAGGGGGCTTGGAAGCATATTCTCTGCAAGTCACACTTTCAGATAGCACAGCTTCTGCTAACAGCTTCATGGCTGATCTTAATGCAGGGGCATCCAGTTAAACCAGGCTCAAATCCCATAGAAATTAAGAAATAATAAGCATTTATTATTGTAAGCTGCTATGTCTTGGTAAAATTTGTCTTACAGCAATAGATTAATATAGGACACCAGCCATTTCCAACTGGAATTGTTTTATTCCTTTGCTTTTTTCTCTTGCAATTATATGTGTTTATGCACACATGTACTTGCTGGGTTGAGCCATACCCACAGCTCCCATCTCAACTCATTCATGATACAATAAACTACCCTTCTTCTAAGCTCCACCTATTTCTAAATGTTTTCCATCAGAAGCAACTCAATGAAATAAAGTAAGCAACCAGAGATACTGTGCTTTTCCATCTAATGGTAGAACAAAATAAAGCACTCCATCTGGATAGAATTGATAATTAGCCATATCCAATTCCTCAGTATCTGCCTTTTAAATGAAACTGAGTGTGATAATGTTTATTTTCCCTGGCTTTTACCAGAACTGCTATTTAATCCTTTTAGCCTTTAAAGGTACAACACCAGTGTAGCTCTACTATCAAGTTACTAAAGACTCATTTCAATTTTATATTACCAGTGTAGTATAAGTAAGCAAAAACTGGAAGCTCAGAAAATCATCATAAACAAAGGAGCAAAAAAACCTTCATCATTCTAAGATCACTGTTAACATTTCGATGAATATTTTTTATTATTAAACTTTTTCATACATCATACATCATTTCTCAATCCAATTTAGACTCATTTCCCTTTCTGTGCCCTCCACCCCACCAGAGTCCATGCACTCTGCCATACATATCTTGCATCTTTTTCTGAGTCTTTCCAGAGTTTTCTTGTTTTTATTTTTTTTTAATTTTATTTATTTATGTATGTGTATGAATGTACTGTCTGCATGCAAGTTTGTGCACCTGTGTCGTGCAATGCCGTGGAGGTCAGAAGAGGGTGTCGGATTCCCTCGGAACTGGAGTTCTCCTGGAATTGGAGTTTCAGACAGTTCTCGGCCACCATGTGGGTGCTGGGGATTGAACCTGGGTCCTCTGTAAGAGCGGTCGGCGCTCTTAACCGCTAGGCCATCTCTCCATCCCCCCAGAGTTTTTTTTTCAAAGCAGAGGATTATTGTTTTTTTTTTTTTTGCGTGTGTTTGTGTGTGTGTGTGTTCTTTTGTTGTTGTTCCCTTCAACTTGTATTGCTTCAACATATGCATATTATATATATACATATATATATATACATATATATGTCTCACCTATACTAAAATTATGTCATCTGAAAATAAACTGTTATTTCCAAATCATATTTCAGGATTCACATTTTTCTATTTTGAATTTATATTACTCTAAAATATGCATACATACACTCCACCCATATACCAAAATTCCAAAGTCTGAAAACAAATGGTAGGTTAATTCTAGAACCTGTTAAGGGATTTGCAATATAAGAGTATAGTTGCTTTCAGGTAAAGAGGAATATAACATTAACATTGCTCAGTTTGCCTTGCAACTAGGTACTTGGCGCTAGCATCCACAGATGAGGGATACCATTCATCATTTGTTTTTCTGGAGCTGTATTACTTCACTTAACATAATATCTTCTAGTTCCATCCATTTACCTGTAAATTTCATGATATCATCTTTCTTTACCGCTGCATAGAACTCCATTGTGTAGATGTACCACATTTTCTCTATCCACTCGTCATCTGAGGGGCACTTGGGTTGGTTCCAGCTCTTTGCTATTGTGAAGAGAGCTGCAATAAACTTGGCTGTGCATGTATCTCTGCGGTAGGATGAGTGTTGTGGGTATCTACCCAGGAGTGGTATGACGGGGTCAGGTGGTAGGCTCATTTTGAGTTTTTTAAAGGTTCTCCACACTGCTTTCCATAGTGGTTGTACAAGTTTACATTCTTACCAGCAGTGGATGAGTGTTCCCCTTTCCCCACAACCTCTCCAGCATTTGGTGTCATTTGTTTTCTTGATCCTAGCCAGTCTTATCGGAGTGAGGTGCTAGCGTTTTTTTTTTTTTTTGTCTTTTCGAAACAGGGTCTCCCTGTAAAACCCCAGCTGTCCTGGAACTCGCTCTGTAGACCAGGCTGGCCTTGAAGTCACAAAGATCTGCTTGTCGACCTTATTTCCTCAAGCTATGTCTGATTTAGAAAGTCTTCTCCTATGCCTATGTCTTTGTAGGTTGTTGCCCACTTTTTTCTTCTATCACCTTCAGAGTTTTGGTTTAGGTTGAGATCTTGATCCACTAGGAAGTTGATTTTTGTACGGGGGAGGTAGGGGTTTAATTTTTTCTTCTACAAGGGGTGATACAGTTTTGCCAACATCACTTGCTGAAGAGCTGTCTTCCTCCATTGAGTCTTCTTGGCCCCTTGTCAAATAGAGAAGTGGCTGAAGTTATATGTGTTCAAGTCTGGATCTTCACTTTTTTTTTTTTCTTTTCTTCTTTCTTTCTTTTTTTTTTTTTTTTTTTGGTCTTTTCGAGACAGGGTCTCCCTGTAGTCCCAGCTGTCCTGGAACTTGCTCTGTAGACCAGGCTGGCCTTGAACTCACAAAGATCCGCCTGCCTCTGCCTCCCAAGTGCTAGGATTAAAGGCATGCGCCACCACGCCTGGCTGGATCTTCAGTTTTATTCCATTGGTCTACAGGTCTGTTTTTGTGCCACTACCAGACTGTTTTTATGACTATAGCCCTGTAGTATACCTTGAAGCCTGTTATAGAGATCCCCCCCTGTATTGGTCTTTTCGCTCAGGGTTGCTTTGGCTATTTGGGGCTCTTTTGTTTTTCCATACAAAATTAAGGATTTTTTTTTCCAAGCCTGTGAAAACTCTTGGAGATTTTAATTGGAGTTGCATTGAATCTGTATATTAATTTGGGTAGAATGGACATTTTTACTATATTAATTTTTCCAGTCCATGAGCATGGGAGGTCTTCCATCTTGGGATGTCTTGTCTTCTCAATCTCCTTCTTCAGGGCTTTAAAATTTTTGTTGTAGAGATCTTTGGTTTAGGTGTGTTTGATTAATTTTTTTAGATTTACTTTTAAATAAAGACATTTCATAATTTTCCTCCATATATATATATATATAATATATATATAGATAGATATATAGTATATATACATATATATGAAACCACAACAACTAGAGGGCTGGCAAGATGGCTCAGTGGGTAAAATGTACTTGTTGCCAAGCCTGAAGATCTGAGATTCAGCCCTGGGACCCACATGAAAGTGTCCTCTGACATTCACATAAATGCCATGGAACACACACAAGTGCATGAATGGGCACACAGTAAATAAAACAAACAAATAAAAGGTGAAGCTCATTTTAAAAAAGACAACAGTCCAAAGTCATCCTTGGCTACATAGTGAGTGCCAAAGCAGTGTAGGGTACAGAGAGACTGTCTCAACAAAAATGAAAACCAAAATATCAATAATAACAAAATTCCCCAAACCAAAATGCTTTTTTTGTCTTAAATACTAAAAACATATAAATTCTAACATATAGCTAATGTATAATATATAAATATATCTAATTTATATATTTTACCATAAAAACTAGAATATTTGGGGGGCTGGAGAGATTGGCTCAGGGTTAAGAAGTACTGGCCGCTCTTTGTCGCAGAGGACCTGGGGTTTAGTTCCTAGCACCCAGCTGGTGGTTTAGAACCATCCAGAACTCCCGTTTCAGGAGATCCAGTGCTCTTTTCTAGCCTCTGTATCGTACAATGGTGCACTTCGACACAGACGGGAAAAAAAACACTCATACAACATTAACATAAAAACACAAATAAAAATGTGAAAAAGAAAAACTAGAATTATTAAAAAATGTTATTTTATTATTTTTTATTTTATATGTATGAGTGTTATGCCTGCATGTGTGTAAGTGCACCTATGTCATGCAGTACCCACAGGAGGGCAGAGAGAGGGTTGGGAGGTCTCGTGGAGCTGAAGTTATGGTCAGTTTTGTATAGCCTCCATATGGGTGCTGGGATTTGAACCATGTCCTTTGCAGAAAATCACAGTACTCTTAACTGCTGAGGTCATCTCTCCAGCCCCCAAATATTTTTTTTTGTTCTTTTTGAGACAAGGTTCTCCTGTAGCCCACCGTGCTGGAACTCACTTTGTAGACCAGACTGTCCTGAACTCACGAAGATCCCCCTGCCTCTGCCTCCCAAGTGCTAGGATAAAGGTGTGTGCCACCACGCCCAGTCAGCCCCAAATATTTTTAAGAAAATAAATTTAATAGAAGAAAACTAAACCATTCCTTTCACCATCATTCATATCTTTCCTTACATAGTTTAAGGTTGACTAACAACATCAATGTTCAGCCCTAACAGCTAGTCTAAATAATTCATGGTTACATTCCTTACCACCAAAGCACCTCTAGCAGCATCTTGAGATTAGTGGGCTTCGGGAGGAATGGCAGATACCAGCATCCCCTCTCATTTCATGCTGCCTTAGAATTTTGGTTGAAACCAGCTCAAAGAACATAATGGTGAAATTCAAAGATTTTATGAGCTGCCTATTAAAGGGAGCTGTTATTAAAGATTAAATAGATTATAAAATTATGATTCAATAAAATTATATTGAAAACAAAGCTAATAATTACATCTATCACTTACACATTGGTTTTGGACATTTTTCTGTTTCCCATGCTCCTCCTGGTCTTCATCGGCTGTGCTCGTACAGTAGAAGTCCTACATGCTTGATTACGTATTTTCATAAGCACACTCAGTTATTGCAGATTTGAAACTGGAGTGTTTATAACATGGACATCACACAAAATGCTTCAAGTCTGGGCTTGGTTTGTATTTTGTTAATTTCTGTAGTAGTGGATAATGTGCTAATTCTGTAAATTAAATTTAAATGTCCTTGTCTATTGCTGTTATATTGTGAATGGCACAAAGACGAAGGACATATTCTTCAAAGTCATTATCAGATTCATCCACATCATTGACATCGTGGATAAGTGAGTAAGTTCCAGCACCTAAATTCTGCATGCCCAGCTGGCCATGAGCACTTGACCCCACCGCTTAGCCTTTGCAGCTGTCAGCAGTGAAGTTAACAGAGGACAGAACTGTGAGAAAATAAGAGGAGCAAGGGTAAAGAGGAGGTTTAAACCAACTTTAAATTGGAATTTCACAAGACAATTTACTGAGTTTGAAGAGCTCTTTAGGTATTCTGAATTATTTTATGGTGGGTTTTATGTTTATTTTTTTTATTTTTTTTTTTGGTCTTTTGAGACCAGACGACCGCATGTTGGGCGTCCCAGCTTGCCTGGAATTGTCACTATGTTTAGCAGACTGGCCCTGAAACTGACCGAAATCCACTTGCCTCTCCTCACACAGTGCGGGATATAAAGGCATTCACCATACATAGGCTCTGACTGTGAGTGTGTTTTATATATGTTGGTGTGTTTTTTTTTTGCGATAGGTTCTGCCCTATAGTCCCAGGTGTTGGACCACTCATACCGACTAGGCTGGCTTGAACTTCACAGACGATTCTCCTGGCCTACTGCCTCCCCATCACTGTGTGGGTGGCTGATCACCCCACAAGTCCTCTGCAAGATTAGTTGGTGCTGTTAGACACTGCTTGGCCATTCTCCAGGCCCCGCTGATGTGTTTTTCATGGATATGCATTTTTACAATATTTTCCCCAGTCTTCAACTGCATTTTTATGTTAATAATGCCATTGGAGACTTGAAGTTTTAAACTTTTAATTTTAAAGTTTCTAAATCACCAGAATTTTTTCTATTATAGATCATGTTTTTGTTATTTAAGCTATTCTTTGATTAGGGGTAGGAGAGATGGCTCAGACTTTAGGAGACTGGGTACTGCTTTGCAGAGGACCAGGTTGAATTCACCTAGACCCACATGGCAGCTAACAACCATCTATTAAACTTCGGTTTCCAAGTGATGCCCACATCTTCTCCTGACATCCGTCGGGCACGCTGACATGCGGTGTTTACTTAACATACAGGGCAATTACATTCATACACATTAAAATAAAAATTGAATGCAGTATATATATATCTGAAGAATTGATTAGTTTAACCACAAGGTGCTAAAATATTTTTCTTTCTATGATTTCTCCTATAAATGTTATAGTTCCAAGATCTATGTTTATATTAAGTTTTTTTATATAGCTACAAGAATAAGGGTAATTTTTTGTATAAAGGGTAGTTAACGTAAATAATTTCTTGAAAAGATTACTTTTTCTCTATTGGATTTCCTTTTACTTTTCAGTAAAAGTTGATATGACGGCTGGGCATGGTGCACACCTTAAAGTCAAGCGATTCAGGAGTCACATAGAGGCAGAGAGAGACTCTTTTGAGTTTAGAGCCAGACCTGGTCTATATAGCAAATTCTAGGCCAGCCAGAGTAACATAGAACCTATCTCAAAAAAAAATAAAAAGAAAAAATAAAAAAAAAACACAACCAGGGTGGGCCCAGCACCCATGGCGCATGCCTTTATCGGTTAGGACGTTTAGGAGCACGAGACAGGCTGGGATCTCCTGTAAGACTGAGGTAAACCTGGTCTACACAGTGAGTTTTACAGGCCAGCAGAGGCTACAGGAAGACCCTGTCCCTTAAAAAAAAGAACCATAAAAACAAAAAATGATTGTGACTACTGTATGGTATATGGGTTATATTAGACACATTTTTTAAAAGATTTATTTATATTTTAGGTGTATGAGTGTTTTTCCTGCATGTATGCATGTTAATGTGTGCATACCTCGGTGCCCTTGCAGGCCAGAAGAGAGGTGAGTGATCCTTCAGAGATGGAGTTACAGACACTGCAAGACATTTGACCTGGGTACTAGGAAACAAACCAAGCCTCTGAAAAGAGCCATTTCTTTCAACCCCAGAGTTAGAAATCTGTAAATGAGACCATACTGTGCCAGGGGCTGCCTGTACTCCTGGTTTTGTGCTGTGACAAAAAACCCAAGAAAATTAAGGAAAGAAAGAGTGTATTTTGGGCCTCAATTATTTTAGAAGTTTCAGTTCCAAGGGTCTTGAGTTCGTTGCTTTTCAAGCCCCTGGTGAATGTAGGAACATCCTGGAGAGATGAAGGAGGTACAGCCAAACAAGCTCGCCTCAGGGCAGATAGTAAGCAGGGAGATGGAAACATGGGGGGGGTGAATGGGGGCGAGAGCAATGACAGCCCCCTGCTAAGAAGGAAGGCAGCCTGGATACTGTCCTGTCTGGGTTGAGGTTAGATGCTCTGTGGATTCCATTGCTATCTGTAGACCAAAGGCTCTTATTTCTAGATCTATAGCTCTAGATTCTCTGTATAGAATGAACACAGTCAACTAGATGGACTCTGATGATGTTCATCCTGAGCTCCTCTGTGAGAGAGGTCATCAGGGCACATGCTTGCCCCCTGCCTGTTCTTGCAGTAATAATCTCTCTAAGGCAAGTCTCATGTGGCCTGGAATACTACAAAATGTGACTTGAAGTCCTTTGGCAGCTGTCAATTGCCAGTGGCAATTGGCAGTCAAGAGAAAGCTACCTCAGGTGACCGGTGCCTCCAGCTATGGAGTCTAAGAACACCAAGGTTACTAACCTGCCTGCCCCAGGATCCCATTCCCTAGAAAACAGTTCCTGGTGATCCCCAAGGGTCCTTCAGGTCAATACAATGATACCTGCATTCATTCCTCTACTCTAGCCAGTTTACTGACTGTTGAAGAAAGAGTATCCTCTTGGCTTCAGTGTCCACACTAGCCCCTCACCTCTACCCCATACCGAATGTATCCTGGCCTAGTTTCCAGGCATGCACTTCCACTCAAGGTGCATCTCCCACTATGCTTGAGAATGAGGGGTCTGGAGTAGATGAAATTCCTGGTCAAAGAAAGAGGAGTTTTTAGTGCTGCTCCCTTCATGCATCAGAACGTGAGGCAGCAAGAGCGAGGAGCCACAGAACTTTATCAGCTGCTCATAAAAATGATAGATTTTAAGTTTCAAAGTAATCTATAAGCTCAGCCAAGGAAATTAATATTTACAATTGATTTATTCTTACCGAAATGGCATTTAAAAATAAGGCAATTAACTGACTACATTTAGATCTTTGGTTTCTCTGTTAAGCATTCTTCTAATACCTATTCTGCTACTTATCATTTAAGAGATTTATTACAAAGTGCTTGGTTTTGAAATTAGTATGCACCAAGTTATTTTTTAAAATCTCTCAAATCTAGAACAAGAGATAAGGTTCAGGGGGAAGACCTGGCAAGAGAAGGAAAGCTAAAGTTTAGCAGAACTTCAGAGGCCTTCTCCCTTCTCTGTAGCAGAAAGAGTCCTAGATAAGGTTAGAAGACCACAGGGAACCTCTGATTCTCCTCTCTGGAGTCCTGGGAGGAAGCTACCCACCAGGATGCTGCTCACCAACACAACAGAAAAGGAAAACTAAAGAGAGAAGTTTAGAGATGGGATCATCATATCCTGAACAGAAGAGGACTCAGATTGCCAACAGGTCCAGGAGTGGACATGACAGGGACTATCTCATTTTGGGACACAGGGACTACAGCCCAGGCTCTAAGGTGGGCAGCCCTAAGGTTGAATCTCGAAGCTTTACCGGCTCTAGGGATCTGAATGGAGGTGAAGGGAGTGGTCTTCCTTTATGACACTGAGACAACAGGCTATAAGTTACTCAGCAAGAGCAGAAGCCTTGGAGGTCATAACCAGATATGACCCTTCTGTTTGTTCTCTTGCACCCAGATACATCCTAACTGGGAGAGAAGAGGAGACCCCTTAAGACTGGAGAACAATTCTTGCATTGAACTTAGGCTTAAATAGACTGAGTTAGATCTTAAACTGGACTAAATATTTATTCCAGAACACTATTTTTTAAATTAATTTATTATTTTTTTGTGTGTATGAGTGTCCTGTCTCATGTAGGTTGGTGNACAACAAAAGAATATGACTGCCAGAAAGAAAAAACCTCTAGCAGACAGCAAATGAGATAGAGTAACTATAAAATTAAAGGGATTTTAATGTCTCACCTGACAGAAATATTTCAGAAGTAACACACACAAACACACACAAACACACATACAGGCACACACATATGTATGATGAAACATATATAAATATAAAACATGTATATATTTTATATTTTTTTATTTAATCCTTCCCAAACAATGAGAAAATGAGATACTAGAATTGATAATCATTGAAGTTTTAAACATATGAAGAAACATAAAAATATTCAAAGAAGAAATGCACAGATGTGATTTTTTTTGAGGATCACAGATCTTATGGAAGGCCATCTAGACAAAAGTAATGATAATCTCTGTTATTAATATTAACTCATGATGCTATTCTTGACATAAATGGAAGAATACACTCACATGAATACACAAAATACATCAAGTACATGAGGCCCTTAATAACAAAAAGATAAGCAGGGAAATTGGAACTCTCGAATGTATAAAATACATGATTAAAACTTATGAACATAGTTTTATGAAGAATCATATCAGAAAACTGTCACAAGAATTGATGTACAGATGAATGTAATAGAATAGAAGACCTAGAAATGAGTCATGCAGTGGCAGTTGTGGAATATTTCACAAAGGTCGAAAAGCACACAACAGGGTTTTCAGGCGAAAATTTACATTCACATGTGAATGATTGATACTAGATCTCCTGCCTTAGCCTGAAAAAGAAAATGCTTTAAGATATAGGCAAAGAATTTCTGTAAAAGAGACGTATATTTCAGAAAATAATAGTAAGAATAGGCTAAATCAGTGACAGGAATATTATTTTTCCCAACAAATCAATGAAGAGGGTTAAGACACAGCCTGGAGAAAGAGACAGAGAGAAGACAAAGAGAGAGAGGGAGAGAGAGAGAGTGAGAGTGAGTGTGAGAGAGAGAGAGAAAGAGAGAGAGATATCCATCTCACTGGAGATAAAAAAAAATATATATATATGTATATATACATATATATGAAACCACAACAACTAGAGGGCTGGCAAGATGGCTCAGTGGGTAAATGTACTTGTTGCCAAGCCTGAAGATCTGAGTTCAGTCCCTGGGACCCACATGAAAGTGTCCTCTGACATTCACATAAATGCCATGGAACACACACAAGTGCATGAATGGGCACACAGTAAATAAAACAAACAAATAAAAGGTGAAGCTCATTTAAAAAAGACAACAGTCCAAAGTCATCCTTGGCTACATAGTGAGTGCCAAAGCAGTGTAGGGTACAGAAGACTGTCTCAACAAAAATGAAAACCAAAATATCAATAATAACAAAATTCCCCAAACCAAAATGCTTTTTTTGTCTTAAATACTAATACATATAAATTCTAACATATAGCTAATTATATATATACATATCATATCTAATTTATATATTTTACCATAAAAACTAGAATATTTGGGGGCTGGAGAGATGGCTCAGTGGTTAAGAGTACTGGCCGCTCTTGCAGAGGACCTGGGTTTAGTTCCTAGCACCCAGCTGGTGGTTAAGAACCATCCAGAACTCCAGTTTCAGGAGATCCAATGCTCTTTTCTAGCCTCTGTATCGTACACATGGGTGCACTTAGACACATACGGGAAAAACACTCATACACATAACATAAAAACACAAATAAAAATGTGAAAAAGAAAAACTAGAATATTAAAAATGTATTTTATTATTTTTAAAATTTTATATGTATGAGTGTATTGCCTGCATGTGTGTAAGTGCACCTATGTCATGCAGTACCCACAGAGGGCAGAAGAGGGTGTGAGGTCTCTGGAGCTGAAGTTATGGTCAGTTGTTAGCCTCCATATGGGTGCTGGGAATTGAACCCATGTCCTTTGCAAAAGCAGTCAGTACTCTTAACTGCTGAGTCATCTCTCCAGCCCCCAAATATTTTTTTTGTCTTTTTGAGACAAGGTCTCCCTGTAGCCCCAGCTGTCCTGGAACTCACTTTGTAGACCAGACTGGCCTTGAACTCACAGAGATCCCCCTGCCTCTGCCTCCCAAGTGCTAGGATTAAAGGTGTGTGCCACCACGCCCAGTCAGCCCCAAATATTTTTAAGAAATGAAATTTAATGAAGAAAACTAAACCATTCCTTTCACCATCATTCATATCTTTCCTTACATAGTTTAAGGTTGACTAACAACATCAATGTTCAGCCCTAACAGCTAGTCTAAATAATTCATGGTTACATTCCTTACCACCAAAGCACCTCTAGCAGCATCTTGAGATTAGTGGGCTTCGGGAGGAATGGCAGATACCAGCATCCCCTCTCATTTCATGCTGCCTTAGAATTTTGGTTGAAACCAGCTCAAAGAACATAATGGTGAAATTCAAAGATTTTATGAGCTGCCTATTAAAGGGAGCTGTTATTAAAGATTAAATGATATAAAATTATGATTCAATAAATTATATTGAAAACAAAGCTAATAATTACATCTATCACTTACACATTGGTTTTGGACATTTTTCTGTTTCCCATGCTCCTCCTGGTCTTCATCGGCTGTGCTCGTACAGTAGAAGTCCTACATGCTTGATTACGTATTTTCATAAGCACACTCAGTTATTGCAGATTTGAAACTGGAGTGTTTATAACATGGACATCAACAAATGCTTCAAGTCTGGGCTTGAGTTTGTATTTTGTTAATTTTGTAGTAGTGGATAATGTGCTAATACTGTAAATTAAATTTAAATGTCCTTGTCTATTGCTGTTATATTGTGAATGGCACAAAGACGAAGGACATATTCTTCAAAGTCATTATCAGATTCATCCACATCATTGACATCGTGGATAAGTGAGTAAGTTCCAGCACCTAAATTCTGCATGCCCAGCTGGCCATGAGCACTTGACCCCACCGCTTAGCCTTTGCAGCTGTCAGCAGTGAAGTTAACAGAGGACAGAACTGTGAGAAAATAAGAGGAGCAAGGGTAAAGAGGAGGAATTTACCAACTTAAAAATGGAATTTCAAAGAAATTACTGAGTTTGAAAGAGCTCTTTATGTATTCTGAATATGTTTGGTGGGTTTTTTTTTTTTTTTTTTTTTTAGGTCTTTTTGAGACCAGCGACTCCCATGTTGGGCTCCCAGCTGGCCTGGAATTTCACTATGTAGACCAGACTGGCCTCTGAATGCCAGAATCACTGCCTCTGCCTCCCAAGTGCTGGGATTAAAGGCATTCACCATCATGGCCCTGACTGTGGTTTTGTTATATTGTTGGTTGTTTTTTTTTGGGATAGGGTTCCCCTATAGTCCCAAGGTGGCTTGAACCCTCATCCCGATCAGGCTGGACTTGAACTCAAAGAGATTTCTCCTGCCTCTGCCTCCCATCCTGTGTGGGTGGCTGGGTCATCGCCAGAAGTCCTCTGCAAGAATAGTTGGTGCTGTTAACTGCTGGCCATTTCTCCAGCCCCCTGAGTGTGTTTTTCAATGGATATGCATTTTTACAAATATTTTCCCCAGTCTTCAACTTGCATTTTTATGTTAATAATGCCATTGGAGACTTGAAGTTTTAAATTTTAATTTAAAGTCTAAATCACCAGAATTTTTTTTTCTATTATAGATCATGTTTTTGTTATTTAAGTATTCTTTGATTAGGGGGTTAGGAGAGATGGCTCAGAACTTTAGGAGGACTGGTACTCTTGCAGAGGACTCAGGTTGATTCCCAGAACCCACATGGCAGCTAACAACCATCTATAAACTTCGGTTTCAGTCGATCCCACATCTTCTCCTGACTCCTGGGCACTGGCTGACATGGGGTGTACTTACACCATACAGGCAATATACATTCATACACATAAAATAAAAATAATGCATAAATATATTATCGAAGAATTTTGGTTTAGTAACCCAAGGTCATAAAATTTTTTTCTATGATTTCTCCTATAAATGTTATAGTTCCAAGATCTATGTTTATATAAGTTTTTATATATGCTACAAGATAAGGGTAATTTTTTGTATAAGGGTATTAAGTAAATAATTTCTTGAAAAGATTACTTTTTCTCTATTGGATTTCCTTTTACTTTTGTTAAAAGTGATTATGACTGGCTGGGCATGGTGGCACATGAGTCAGCTGATAGGTAGTCACATTCACGAGGCAGAGGCAGTGGATCTCTTGAGTTTAGAGCCACCTGGTCTATCTAGCAAATTCTAGGCCAGCCAGAGCTACATAGAACCTATCTCAAAAAAAATAAAAAGAAAAAAAAAAAAAAAAACACAACCCCAGGTGGGCCCAGCACAGTGGCGCATGCCTTTAATGTTAGGATTTAGGAGGCAGAGACAGGCTAATCCCATTAAGACTGAGGCTAACCTGGTCTACACAGTGAGTTACAGGCCAGCTAGGGCTACAGGAAGACCCTGTCTTAAAAAAAGACCAGAAAAACAAAAAGTGTGACCTAATGTATGTATATGGGTTATATTAGACACATTTTTTAAAAGATTTATTTATATTTTATGTGTATGAGTGTTTTTCCTGCATGTATGCATGTATAATGTGTGCATACCTCGTGTCCTTGCAGGCCAGAAGAGGGTGTTAGATCCTTCATAGATGGAGTTACAGACACTTGCAAGACATTTGACCTGGGTACTAGGAAACAAACCCAAGCCTCTGAAAAGAGCCATTTCTTCAACCCCAGAGTTAGAAATTGTAAATGAGACCATCTGTGCCAGGGGCTGCTGTACTCCTTGTTTTGTGGCTGTGACAAAAATACCCAAGAAAATATAAAGGAAGAAAGATGTATTTTGGCTCATTATTTTGGAAGTTTCAGTCCAAGGTCTCTTGAGTCTGTTGCTTTCAAGCCCCTGGTGAATTAGAACATCCTGGAGAGATGAAGGAGGTACAGCAAACAAGGTCGCCTCAGGGCAGATAGGAAGCAGAGAGACTGGAAACATGGGGGGGGTGAATGGGGGCGAGAGCAATGACAGCCCCCTGCTAAGAAGGAAGGCAGCCTGGATACTGTCCTGTCTGGGTTGAGGTTAGATGCTCTGTGGATTCCATTGCTATCTGTAGACCAAAGGCTCTTATTTCTAGATCTATAGCTCTAGATTCTCTGTATAGAATGAACACAGTCAACTAGATGGACTCTGATGATGTTCATCCTGAGCTCCTCTGTGAGAGAGGTCATCAGGGCACATGCTTGCCCCCTGCCTGTTCTTGCAGTAATAATCTCTCTAAGGCAAGTCTCATGTGGCCGAATACTACAAATGTGACTGTGAAGTCCTGGCAGCTGTCAATTGCCAGTGGCAATTGGCAGTCAAGAGAAAGCTACCTCAGGTGACCGGTGCCTCCAGCTATGGAGTCTAAGAACACCAAGGTTACTAACCTGCCTGCCCCAGGATCCCATTCCCTAGAAAACAGTTCCTGGTGATCCCCAAGGGTCCTTCAGGTCAATACAATGATACCTGCATTCATTCCTCTACTCTAGCCAGTTTACTGACTGTTGAAGAAAGAGTATCCTCTTGGCTTCAGTGTCCACACTAGCCCCTCACCTCTACCCCATACCGAATGTATCCTGGCCTAGTTTCCAGGCATGACTTTCCACTCAAGGTGCATCTCCCACTTGCTTGAGAATGAGGGGTTGGAGTAATGAAATTCCTGGTCAGAAAGAGGAGTTTAGTGCTGCTCCTTCATGCATAGAAGTGAGGCAGCAAGAGCGAGGAGCCACAGAACTTTATCAGCTGCTCATAAAAATGATAGATTTTAAGTTTCAAAGTAATCTATAAGCTCAGCCAAGGAAATTAATATTTACAATTGATTTATTCTTACCGAAATGGCATTTAAAAATAAGGCAATTAACTGACTACATTTAGATCTTTGGTTTCTCTGTAAGATTCTTCTAAATACCTATCTGCTACTTATATTTAAGAGAGTTATTACAAAGTTGCTTGGTTTTGAAATATAGCACCAAGTTATTTTTTAAAATCTCTCCAAATCCTAGAAAAGAGATAAGGTTCAGGGGGAAGACCTGGCAAGAGAAGGAAAGCTAAAGTTTAGCAGAACTTCAGAGGCCTTCTCCCTTCTCTGTAGCAGAAAGAGTCCTAGATAAGGTTAGAAGACCACAGGGAACCTCTGATTCTCCTCTCTGGAGTCCTGGGAGGAAGCTACCCACCAGGATGCTGCTCACCAACACAACAGAAAAGGAAAACTAAAGAGAGAAGTTTAGAGATGGGATCATCATATCCTGAACAGAAGAGGACTCAGATTGCCAACAGGTCCAGGAGTGGACATGACAGGGACTATCTCATTTTGGGACACAGGGACTACAGCCCAGGCTCTAAGGTGGGCAGCCCTAAGGTTGAATCTCGAAGCTTTACCGGCTCTAGGGATCTGAATGGAGGTGAAGGGAGTGGTCTTCCTTTATGACACTGAGACAACAGGCTATAAGTTACTCAGCAAGAGCAGAAGCCTTGGAGGTCATAACCAGATATGACCCTTCTGTTTGTTCTCTTGCACCCAGATACATCCTAACTGGGAGAGAAGAGGAGACCCCTTAAGACTGGAGAACAATTCTTGCATTGAACTTAGGCTTAAATAGACTGAGTTAGATCTTAAACTGGACTAAATATTTATTCCAGAACACTATTTTTTAAATTAATTTATTATTTTTTTGTGTGTATGAGTGTCCTGTCTGCATGTAGGTTGGTGCACCTGTGTCATGCAATGGTGCGGAGGTCAGAAGAGGGTGTCAGATTTCCCTGGAACTGGAGTCAAAGACAGTTCTTAGCTGCCATGTGGGTGCTGGGAATTGAACCTGGGTCCTCTGAAATAGCAGTTGGTGCTCTTAACTGTGGAACCATCTCTCCAGCCCAAGGATACTATTTTTTTAATACAGGGTCTCTCTGTAGCCCCAGCTGGCCTGGAACTCACTATATAGCCTAGGCTAGTCTCTATCTCACAGAGATCTGCCTACCTCTACCTCCTGAATGCTGGGATAAAGGCATGAAGCAACATGCATGGCTCAAGAGACTAATTTTGAAATTATAAATCCGTGGTTATCTTGAGAGGGATAAGATTGTATTTTTTCCCATCATCGAAAATGGAACAGGGACTTTGGAGTTTAACTGAATTCCATTATAGAGAAACAAACTAAAATACCTTCCTTCCCCCTTGAGCTGTAGCTTGTGAATTTTAAATCCATTGCACGATCACATTCTCCCTTTGTCTTAAATCACAGGTGTGGCGTGGACAGAAGCATTGCTTGGGTGAGAGTGAGCTCAGTGCTTCTGCATCTGCAGTGTCGGACTGTGTAGCATATACTTGGTACCAGAGTGGGGGCAGTGGGGGGGGGCATTTCCTCTTCTGAATATCTAGCTGGGGACTGCAGCACTTTCCAGTTCCTCCTAGCAACAGCAGCTCAGTGCTGACACAGCTTTTTCAGAGGCTAAGATACATTATGCATCCATTCATTATCTTAATATGACCCAAAAAGGAAGAAAAAACATTTATTAAGCATGTACGGTATGCTAAACACTAGTCTGTAAATAATATGTTAGAAAACAGGAGCTTACTTACTTCAGGGAGCTCACTGAGGGTAAAATGAGATAAGAAACTAGACTGACAAATACCACCTAATAAAGGCATTCGCTAAATAATCCAGGCCAAAGCTCTCAAATAATAGACTGCTTTTCCTTCTCCTTTGATGATTAAGAGGACCAAATGACAAGGCAAGCAAAGAGGTAGTGTGCAAAGTCAGGGGCGGGAATGGAGCAATGAGTGAATTTGGTTGACATCAAAGAGGGAACGGTAGCATTGTAATGATAGAAAAGAAGCTGTATAAACATTAGCTTATTGTCTGAGGAAAGCTTTGTGTTTGAGTCCTTCTAAATCCAGTTCCTGCCTTTATTTATTTTTTATTTTTTATTTAAAAAATTTTTTTTATTAATTTTTTATTTATTTCTGTATGTGTATGAATGTACTGTCTGCATGCAAGTCTGTGCACCCGTGTCGTGCAATGCCGTGGAGGTCAGAAGAGGGTCTCAGATTCCCCTGGAACTGGAGTTCTCCTGGAATTGGAGTTTCAGACGGTTCTCGGCCGCCATGTGGGTGCTGGGGATCGAACCCGGGTCCTCTGTAAGAGCGGTCGGTGCTCTTAACCGCTAGGCCATCTCTCCAGCCCCAGTTCCCTCCTTTATAAAGTTTACATTATTACTATTGAGAAGTTTCCTCCACTGATTCAAGACCTTGTCATTTGACTTGTGGGAAAGAGCAATGGGGTGAAGGCGCTGGGGTTGGTGTTGATAGGGCAGAAAGTGGGAGCTGGGAGCTGGGGAGTCTGGGAGAAGAGAAGATCTTTATTTCCTTTCTTGTAGCTGGAATAAAGGACTTTAAGTGAGTTATTAATTATTTTCTTATTTTTGTCTTTTTGAGACAGTGTTTCCCTGTAGCCCTAGCTGTCCAGTAACTCACTATGTAGACCAGGCTGGCCTTGAAATCACAAAGATCCACTTGTCTCTGCCTCCTGAGTGCTGGGACTAAAGGCATGTGCCACCATGCTCAGTAAGCAAGTTATCATTTAAGGCAGAACAGCATTTTCTACCTTTACACAAGGATCTATCTTTCCTTCCATATCAGTTCCCTACCTCCAACACACACACACACACACACACACACACACACACACTGTTGTGTGACACTATTCCGAGGCAGATGTGAACAAGTGTCTACTCATCCCAGATAGTAAACCAAAAACAAACAGTAAGGATAACACCAAAATGCAACTTGGTGAACCAATGAGTTTATTGGGGTTACATGAGTACAGGTGAGGGGTCACTCACAGGAGCAGAAATGACTCACAGACAGCTGCTTACCAAAGCCCAGCATAGGGGACAGCTCACAAAAGCAGGAAATCTGGGGCACACTGCAGTGTTTTATCTTGTAGGAAATTGCTATGCAATACACACACACACACACACACACACACACACACACACACACACACACTAATATGAAAAGGAGGAGATGTGGGAGGATCCAGTTTGAATTAGGGGTTAGTTCTCAGCTAGCATCCCTCAGGGTACTGTGGGAGTCATGGGATTCCTCTGACCCCACTCCAAGGTACATGATGCTAGGTGGAGCAGCAGTATACAGTGGCACAAAACTGGGGGTCTGTGATTGGCTGTGGGAAAATATGTCATTTTGCTTATAAAAGTGACTTGCAGCAGGCAATAAATCTAATTTTCCATTTCCATCATTACGCAGAATTCCCAGTCCATTATTATGCATGCATACAGGCCGAAGCAGGCTTGGATTTCGAGTGTTGGTGGCTAGCGGGTTGGACAGAGGTCTATCAGACCACCTGCCTGGTAAGCTAGCGTGGGGTTGGATAGAGACCAATCAAGTCACCACCCTGTGAATTAAATTGTGAGTGGGTATAGGCTGAAGATGGGTCATCAGGCATCAGCCTGAAATTCCTGATCAGAGACCACCAGTCTTTGGGCAGGTGGGAAAGCACGGCCAGGCGGGAAACATTGTTTCCCAGGCTAAGGTCCTGAGTTGGAAGTACCTCTCAGGTTGGGTTCCAAAAGTAACCAACTGACCTCTGCGCCAAGGGGTCAGTTCCCCACAGTGACTGCAGGCGGCTTATTACCTGCTCGTAGTGAGAGAAGCTCCCACAACACAAAACCTATGTTATTAGTTTAATATTCCAAGGAGGGCGAGAGGTCAACTAATTTTATGTTGGAACCAGCAATAAAGGGTTGATCGATTGATTGATTGATTTGTCTTTTTGTAGCCCCAGCTGGCTAGTCTTGAACTCACAAAGATCCCCTGCCTTTGCCTCATGAGTACTGGGATTAAGGTGTGCACCACCACACCTAGCATAATGGAGGGTTATTTTAAAATAATATACTAGTATAATCTCTTTATTGGTCTATCCTTTCTTTTTCCAAACTGTGGGTATTTTAAAGAGAATTTGCTTTGACCTAATCTTTAAAAATATACCTGTAGGTAAGTAATAGGTAAGTATAAAAGGAAGAGTGGATTAATTCTAAAATTGATTCTAGGGCTGGTGAGATGGCTCACCAGTGAAAAGCACTGGCTGTTCTTGCAGAGGACCTGGGTTCAGTTCCCAATACCTGCCTGGTAATAACCATCCCTAACTCTAGTCCCAGGGGATCTGAGGCCTTCTTTTGATCTCTGTGGGTACTGGACATATGGTGGTGCACTTATATGCAAGCACAACACTCACACACATAAAATAAATAATAAATAAAAAATTGAAATTGATTCCGTTTCTTAGGTATTTTGGCTGGCAGGAACGTGGAGATGGATCTGAGATGAATTGGGGATGAGGCAAGTATGAATACAACGCATTGTATGAAATTCTCAAAGAATTAATAAAAATATTTTAATGCTTATTGTAGCTTAATACTTATGACTCAAATCCCTTTACTGACCTGTGCTGTCTCAGTAAAGCACTGATAGCAAAGCACAGTTAATTTCCACAGTAACTGATATCATAACACCAGATTAGGGCTTTGTTACAAAATCTAGCAGATGGGAGAAAGAGAAGAAAAAACAAATCTCGCTTCAAAACAAGCTATTTTTAAAAGCAGTTATTAAGATAGTAGTGGAAGGAATTCAGAGCAGTGGCTTCAGAGTAACTTATGCAGCATTTACCCAATTTCTTGTGTACTTCTAAGAAATTTGCATAGTCCCCAAATTTTATTTCACACATTAGCTCTTAGGAGTTACATAGAATAAAAATAGAACTTTTGGTAAAATCCTACCATAAGGAACTAGTTTGATATATTGTTTCTAGGTATGTTGCCTGAGAATCCTCATTACAGACCCACTTTTTCTGGAGCTAGACAATGAAGATGCTCGCTTTGCCTTTAGTGATGGAACAAAATGCCTTTGGATAACCAGACTTTAATTCACTTATGGCTGTAGTTGGAGACACTGATAGCCAGTCTCTGTTCCTGCTGGTGGGAGACAGAACCATGGAAGGAGAGGAAGAAGCTTCAAACACTGATAATGGGAATTTATGGGATGCAGCCATAAAGCATGGGATGTCTTATTCTTGGTGCTTTCTGAAAAACAACAGGCTACGTCTGCATGGACTCTCTTCTGGACCCAAAAGCTTGTGGGGGTGGGCTTAAGGTGCCCAGAGAATCCTGTAAGTGGGAACCCACAGTGCTAGTTATCCAGTGCAGTGTCTGGCTACAGCTATCAGAGCATTTACTGGGTAAAAGTGATCCTGAAAACTGAGGTCTAAGCAATTCTATGAGAGTGTACTTCTGTTCAAAGACACACGTGATTGATACAAAGGTGCTCTTTTCGACTTATTTTGGATAACAGTAAAAGTTATTTGCATCATTTTGTAGGCATAGCTGACAATTAAAGTATAGTTTTTGGAAAAAAATATGTTACAAAGATGAAATTATTGGGATACATTGACTCATAGCATTTATCAGGAATAGATGACAATGTTTAAAAGCTTTTTTAAAAAATAAATCTTTTTAAAAAAATTATTTTGGGGCCTGGAGAGATGGCTCAGTGGTTAAGTGCACTGACTGCTCTTGCAGAGGACCCAGGTTCGATTCCCCGCACCCACAAGGCAGCTAAGAACCCTCTTTAGTGCTGGGTGTGGTGGCGCACGCCTTTAATCCCAGCACTTGGGAGGCAGAGGCAGGCAGATCTCTGTGAGTTTAAGGCCAGCCTGGTCTACAGAGTGAGCTCCAGGTCAGCTGGGACTAAAGGGAGACCCTGTCTTAAAAATACAAAAAAAAAAATTACTATTTTAAGATTATGTGTATATGTGGGTAGGGTATTGGACATGGGTGCAGGGGTCCTCTGAGTTCAGAAGAGGGTGTCAGATTCCCCTGGAGCTGGAGTTATAGGCATTTGGAGAGCAATCTGATGGTGCTGGGAGTCAAACTCAGGTCCTCTGCAAGAGCAATACAAGCTCTTAACCACTAAACCATCTCTCTAGCCCTATTTAAAAGTTTTTAATGTCAAAACTGCAGAATCAAATATAAACCTTCACATATATTAATCTCTTAGATAGTCATCATAATAGTGTCTATTTGTGTTGGGTTTTTAGGAAACGTGTAATATTTTGAATAATAGGGGTTCTTTGTATTAATTGGTGTGTTTAACCTCCCCCAAAGCTCACAATACTCTTCTTTAATTTTTTCTTGGTTTATTTATCCAAAATTAACACTGAAACAAGCTAATAGTCCTCTGCACCCATGGGTTCAATCAACTTCAAATTTAAAACCTTTGGGAAAACTATCTATACCTAATATCTGTACCTAATTTATTATTCCCTAAACAATACAGCATAACAACTATTTGTATAGTATTAATGGTGCATAATTATAAGTAATCTGTAGATGATTTTAACTTAAAACATCCAGGAAGATGTCTATGGGTTATATGCAAATACTAAGCCATTTCATGTATCACACTTGAGTATCTGCAAATTTTGGTAAGTGTGGGGGCTCTTGGAACCAATCCCTTATAATTCTTCAGGGACAAATTCCATGTCAGATTTTGATTATATGTCAAAAGACTCTAAACCATTAGTTTCCATCTCATGCTAATGCAACATTCCTCTTCTATTGTTTTAAGTACTGGAAAGAGGAGCAGGGAATTGCATAGCCAAAGCTTCAAAGAGTTGGCAAGAAAATGAATCCCAAAGAATGCTGTGTTTCAGGCTCCATCAATGGGGCATATCAGTTGCCATACTGAAGCAGGAGAGATCCTATCCATGAATCTAGAACCCACACTGCTCCTACTTGGAAGTGCACTGGTACTTATTGAAAGGTTATATGCCGAGTGTGGTGGCTCATGCCTTTAATCCTAGCATTTGGGAGGCAGAGGCAGGTGGCTCTCTGTGAGTTCAAGGCCAGCCTGGTCTACAGAGGGAGTTCCAGGACAGCTGGGGCTACAGGGAGACCCTGTCTCAAAAAGACAAAAAAAAGAGAAAAGACAAAATAAAAAAAAAAGAAAGGTTTTATAATAGCAGAGCTGGATATAAGTCCAGAAAATGGAGTCTAATGTGTATCATGTAATACAAAAGGTGTACTTTGGCCATTATAGTCAGGGACTCTTAGTATGTAACTATGTGTAGGTGAAAAAATGTAACTTTGATTTTTTCCCACTTCCTGTCACCTTCACTGTATTCCCTTACTTCTCTTATTGTACGCTTATCTTATGTATTCTACACCTCACTTGCGCTTATCCTTTTCTTATCCCTTCCTTTCCTTTCTTTTTTTTTTTTTTTTTTTTTTTTTTTTTTTTTTTTTTTTTTTTTTTTAGACATGGTTTCCCTGTAGCACCAGCGGGCCTGGAACTCACCACTCTATTAAGGACCCAGAGTGGTCTGTTTGAACTGAATCGACAGAGATGAAGCGTCCCTGAGAGGCGCCCTGCCTCTGCCATCCCCAATGCTATGAAACTTAGAATAAGGCAATGTGTCCACACCAAATAACGCCTGTCTTAAAAGACTTGTTACATTGAGCCACCATGTGTGATGCGGGGCAAATCGAACCTGGGACTCTTGAAGAGACAGTTGGTGCTCGTATATCCACATGAGCCAACTCCTCCAGCCCGTCCAAGAAAAATAACGTCTTTCACAAAAGTGTAAGTATTCTATGTTAAGATGTAAGATAATACTTTTACACAATTATTAGAGCTTCCTTCAATTTTTGTACTAGTCAGATTGACTCTAGCTACATGTATCTGCAGAAATGACATCACAGAGTTGTCAACTAAACTCACTATAGGAGACCTAAACTAATATTAGTGAAAGAGACCAAACGTAAACTAAGCTGTTATGTTATGTAAGAAATTGATAGGGGTGGAGAAGCAGACCTTGCCATAGCACACTTCAATAAATAGTAATTGATTAGAAAGAGCCACTATCCTGTATTGAAAAAAGACAGAGATTTTCCCCATCCTATATGGTGCAGCGTCTTACAACAGTAGCACAAATAACTCACTCTGTGGTGTCACGCACACAAAAGAGTAGGCGAAATTGTCTCTCATTAGCCTTGTCGAGTTCTTTGAAAATGGTATATTCATCATTCTGTTCCCTTCGACCCTCGAGTATAAAGTGGCGTAATGACCTTAAAAGTACTAACCTTACAGAGAAGGCAGAATACGACGCTCATTCATTGGCCCATATTTTCCAAAAGAAGGCACTATCTTTTTTTAACTAATAATTTTATTAAGTAATGAATACATTAGGCATGAGTCAAGCATGTAAAACACAGCATTTGCAAGTAGCTAGCCAAACCACAAACCAGCACACCAAAGGGGCCCCCCATCTTCACCTGAGAAGGGACATGTATGCTATAATCCAATGTTATCAAATGACAGGTATAGTCATAGTCTATATTGCATTAGTGATTTTTCACAATTATTCATATGGTGATCTACCACAATTGCAGCCCTCTAAAATTCTGAGCCATGCCCCCTTCCACAGATTTTTTCCCTAAGGCTTAGAAAAAGGGCACAAATGGGTGAGAAAAGCAAAACAGTCTCAATTTCTTCTGGGAGATGTGCACATTATGCGTACTCCTGAGGTTCAGGCTCATTATCATAGCTTCTTCAACTTATATGAATGGATGGGTTGGCACAGATTTTATCTCAAGGAAAATCCGCAATTGTTGTGTTTAATTGTATTTTTTTTATTTTTTTTTGTTTGTCTTTTAACTTTTTTTTTTTTATTTGTCTCTTAATGGATTTTGTGTATTTTATTAGTATTTTGTCATATATTTGTCTTATTTTTTTTATTTATCTTTTTTGTATGATTTTAAGATGTCTCTTTTTCTATTTTTTGTTTCTATTTTTTTTTCTTTTGTTTTTCTTTCAATCCATAAAACATCAAAGGAAGCATGGCAAGGCAATTGATATATCAGTGGTCATGTTAGAAACAGTCGGCATAAAATTAGAGAAAATTTAAGTGGGGTAGGGATATTTATGTATGGTTAAGATTAATGAGCATTATAGACAGCAGGAATGTTGGATGATAGTGTTCCTAATTCCCCTGGAACTATAGTTTACTGTAAAAGATGACAACGTCTTACCTGTGGCTTATAACAATCTCCTAACCACCTAGAGAGAATGTAAGCGTCTTGGATTATGCACCGTATGTGAAGTGATACTTGCCTTCGCCATAGGAAGATGAAGCTGTAACTAGCCAATAATAGTAGATTTGCGGTATCAATAAACTACAACCATATTGGCGGCCTTCATCACCATAACCTGACCCTGCACAGTAATTTTGTGCCAGTCCCAGGATGGTGAGGTGTAGCTGATGCTTGACAGCGGATAGGAGTCCTTGTGCTTATGTTTAAGGAGACCACATATTTGGCTTTATATCACATTAGATAGTAGGGAAACCTTGATGGGAATGAAGCCACTCTCTAGGACATTCCCCAGAAACCACCAATTATACTTACTAAACTTGCCAAGTCTTGCTGTTCTCACATGATACATCTATACCCACGGAGCTAGATATACCATCTCCAAAAGGATTTATCGACAGCAGGTGCCTACCTCTTACTCGAAGATATATCTTATTCATCTTTGTCAGAAGTATAGTCCCAGTATATACAGAGCAAAAGCCTTTATATCCTTTGAGGCGGGGTCTAGGATACCCCTGACCAACATCTCCTTTGCAGGGGCTAAGATAATAATTCCATATGGCTGATATCAGGAGCTCTCCTGTACTTATAATATTATTTTTGGCGTTAAAACTATGCATCAGCTTGTAAAGATTTATTAGTAATTAAAACACTTTAGAGATACTCATGGATAAATAGAAGAATAATATTACCACTTTTTCACTAAGTATCATCTAGTCTGCTTAGTCAACAATTAAAAGACAGCCCTAGTTATATGGTTGATTAATAAGTATAGATTACTTGATCCTAAAACAGTTGGCTCTAATTTACAGTTATGCAATGACTTCATTACCATCGTGGTTTTCTTTGTTCTATGAAAAAAGGAGGTAATGAAAAGTCCTCTCATAAATTAAAAACATTAGAGTGGGACGCACGCCTGAACAGGAGTAAAGTTTCATCTAGTTACTACATTATTAATAACAATTGGTTGATGCAAGTCACATATAGAGGGATTTCCTATCAGAGATAGATTGATGGCCTAGCTTGTTAGCAGTAGCAGAAGGCTTTTCATACGCATCATTATTATTAATTGGTTATTACTAAGATGGGCGATTATCTTCTTGCCTGGGGTTAATATTCTTGTACAAATTCTCCCTAGCAAAAGCGAAATGACATAAAAAAGCAGTGGATTCTATATCTTCCTCACATATAAAGTTAGGTTGAACAAATTTTGACCTCACTGGGGAACAGTGCATAATATCTCTTCTTCACATAGTTAGGTTTTGATAGATTTAATATGCGAAAGACACACATTCTATGACAAAAAAAGTTTTAATCATTTAAATGTATTCCCCATCCATTTTTTTTTAGGTTTTCATTTTTTGACCCACGAGTCTCAAAAAAAAGCAGTTGTACTATGGATTATTGACACACCACTATAGGCAGGAATCAAGGTGTAGAATAGTGTTTCAATATAGATTGTTCCAGCTGTCAAGCTGTTTAATCATATGATCCTGGTAATGTTGTTCTAAGTTTTTGTTGGGAAGTCAAAAACTTTGACAATCCTCTTAAATTGCTTACAATAAATACCTCTTAACACATGGCTAAAATAGATAAATCGTTACACAATGATGATAGCTGTCATCAAAACACAAAATTATGAGGTACATTTTTATTTACCATTTAGATACGTACATTCCCATGGATTTTTATAGTTATAAAATTTAAAGGTGTAAATGACAAATGTGGTAACAACAATTCTATTGGCCAATAGCTGTAATTGTATTAACCATTTTTATCCATTAAAAACCTTTTAACCAATTTCTTTATTTAGTATATACATTTTAACGTTTAACTAAGTCCTAAATACCATAGAATATGGTAGACAAAGTTTGGGCAAATTTGGATACCACTGCTCACATAACCTACATATCTAATTTAAATCAATAAATCTATACCATTAAATTGCACGAGTATGAAGACTCTTGTCCCCCATCCTCCCACAACTCACGACCACAGATTCATTTCAGCTAGTCTTGATGACACGTACTTTTCTGGTTTTGTTTGTTGTAGTGGGGTTGTTGTTTTGTTGTTTTTTTTTGTTTTCTTTCAAATAGTCTTCAGTATAAAAAAAAAAACGTTTTTTTTTTTCTTTTTAGAGCAGGGTCCTCCTGTAGCCCAGCTGTCCAGAACTCAACACTGTAGACACTAGGCCGCCTTGAACTCAGAAGATCCACCTGCCTCTGCTCCCAAGTTCGGCTATATAAAGCGTGGACCCCACACGCCTGGATGGCACATCAGTTTTTATTAAATTGTCATGCTTTCTGTGTTTCCAAATCAAAGCATATTGTTAATGAGAATGTTACATGGGCTATTCCCGTGCGATGGAGAGTTAGGATAGGTGTCCAGCTTCTCAGAAGGACGTTTAAGATGTAGAAAGGGAATTTTCCACATGCAGGAATTATGAGGCTTAGAGCACTTCCTGGTGAATCTGCTGTTCCTGTCCTCAAGGAGCTTGCAGATGATGGCATGTGGTGCACATGGTCAGGGTGCGGTGGAGTTGTGGAATCAGAAATGCAAGCAACCTGCTTAGTTACTAAAGAGCCCTAAATATAAGGTAGGAATGAGTGAGGATGGTTCTGGGGAGTTCATCAGATGGCATCAACCTTACAAAGGCCATGAGGAACTGCTTTTTGCAGCAGTAGAGTCTGGACAACAAGCTTGGGCAGCCACGTTGGAACCCCAGCCATCTATACCAGGACACAAGCTACTCTGACATGGTAGCTCCTAGGCTTTCCTTTCAGTCTTCCAGCGGAGCAATTCCAACACAGAACAGCTTTGGAGTCAACAACATAAGAACTAGCATGAGAAAGGCTCAGAGTATCCCAATAGGTAAGATCCATGGTGATGTCCCCTATATTTTCAAGCAAATTTGTTCATTTCCTAATTGCTAAGTTTTCCTATTTTCATCTACTTTTTATGAATAAGTTGGGAATCTACTGGTACCAATGTTCTTAGTACCTAGAATTCCACGACCAGCACTTTATGTATCTTAGCCGCTTTGTACTGGGTGCAAACGGTGGAACTGGCTTGTTAGCCTGGTGATAGGGAGGATGCTGTGTGGTGGGGAAAGAAGTGGGTATCGACTGAGTTGGTAGTCTCTTCACATTTTTGGAGCAAAGTTGTGTGTTTATTTTTCATCCTGAGCAATCTTGACTCTCAATGGCAAACTTATTTACTTACTTATGAGTTGAGTTGCATTAAAAATATTCTTTTCAGAATATTGTCTGTTTATGGACAATAATATACAATAGACATGACTTCTCTGATGGAGAAATTATAAAGGAATGAAACTCTGTGCTATAACTGGCTGGCTTTCTATTCCTATGATCTGCACAGTGTTTCCCCCACGTATTTTCGTAGTTGTGTTTTTAGTTCTGATGTATTGCCTAATCATAGAAGCACTTTCTGACGGACGTGGTTTCCTGTTTTCCGTTTCTGGTTAATGGTGAACTATGGTAAGGTTTAATTTTTATGACATTGTGGCTTGGCTTTGGATCGGATAAAGACTGGGCAAGGTTTTTGGTAATGAAAAAACGAGAGGAAGGAGAATGACACTGGTGCGTGGACCCGGCATGCAGTAAGGCAGGAGAGCTTAAGAGGAGGCATCAAGTTAAGAGAATGGAACCCTCAGTCCCTCTTACTGACTGACTGTGTCATGGAGGGACACAGCAGGCTGGATTCAGGTTCTCTGCAGTCCTTTGATGTCTTTGTCCATCTTCCTTTTAAAAATCTACTTACAATCAAGAAAGCACAGGGCTATGCTTCTAAAGATTTCTATTTTACCGTTGCTATTATTATTATTATAATATTATTAATTGTGTCTTGGAGGCTTATCTTGACTTTCTTTTTTCTACAGGATTACAAATGGACATCCCAAACAATAAATAAAAAAACATGCCCTAGGGACTTGTCAAGATCAGTCAGTGGATAAAATGCTTGCCCAATCATTGAGATCTGAGTTTGGATCCCCGGTACCTGTGTAAAAGCTAGGTGAGGTGGCTTGTGCCTGACGCCAGCAAGGGGAGGGAGCAACACAGCAGATTCTCCATAATTGAGGCCAGTTGGTGTAAAAGCAAATTCCAGCCAAGTCTACATGGGAGATCCTGTCTCAAAACAATGGAGGGATGGAGAGATCTCAGTAGTTGTGAGCATCTGTTGTTCTTCCAAAGGACTGAGAGCCAGTTTTCCTAGAACCCAAATCAGGAGGTTCACTAAACTGCTCTTAACTTCCAGTTTCAGGGGACTCCAACACACTCTATCTGGAAACATGCCACAATATTTAGTAAAGATACACAATAGGTGAACATAAAGTCCTCCACATATATCACCCATAAAATAAAAAATAAGAATAAATAAGCGTGAGAGAACAATACATAGGAAGATACCCAGTGTTGACCTCCAGCCTTCACATGTGATGGTAGGGGTGAGCATACTGAATGCACATTGTTAAATTTCACACACACACACACCAACAACACACACACACACACACACACCTTCTTCCTCTATACGACAAATTTTCCCATAAACTTTCATTGCATTTCACGCTTTATTAAAGTCCTTTCTTTTTAATGGAGAGTTCTATGAAATTAAAAATATAAAACAAAAATACAAAAAATCCTTGTTAGGGACCAGAAACCTAGTTATAGCAATTGAGAGGCCAGACAATCATCTACTTGACATAACTATATTGGCTATGACAAAGAGAGGTTATATGGTCCGACAAGACATATTAACTTTTTCTTCAGGATTTTTGAACAAGACAGCAGGTCTCTCGTAGCCCACACCATGCCCTGAACACAATATGCATTAGCTAGCTACGCCGGAAGTCACAGAGATCCACCCTGCTTCCCCACACCTGAGTGCTTGGATTCACATTAAAGGTATGTACTCACCCATGCCTGGCACAGGGGACTATAAGATTTTGCTATATTTTTTTAAAATCTTCTTCAAAATCACACAGGCATAATTTAGTTACAGTAAAAGCCACCTGTTGTAGTGTAGAAGGTTCTCAATTATTGACAAGCAATATGGATGCTATGTAAGAATATGGAGCTGTTCCAGTACATCCAGAAAGTTACACCATGACATGTAAGATAATGCCTTGAAAATCAATGTATTCCATAGCTCTACTGGCAAAATCCCTCACACCCTAGAAACCATTCATTTTTGTTCTGTTCGTTCATCAGTCGCAGCCCTTTCAGAAGCAACGCCACGCATGATGAATAAGCTATATAATAATTTAGAGCTCTTTACTTTTTTTAAAATCACAACTATATACATTAGGATTCATATCATTTTTTTAATATTTTATTTAATTTTTATTTGTATGTACAAGTGTAGACTGCCTGCATGTAATGTAAGTATGACCCATGTCATGGCAATGCCAATGTGGAGGTCAGAAGAAGGGCATCGATCCTCTGGAACTGGAGTTTATAGATAGTGATATGAGAGGACCCAGGTTCAATCCTAGCCATCTGGGTGCTAGGAAATTGAACCTGGGTCCTCTCCAAGAGCAACACAGTGCTCTTAACAATGAGCCACTCTCTAGTCCCTAGACCAGCCCATTTTTATTCCTAAGTTTAGAGGCGCCAATGGTAAGAATTGTGTCCCCCTCTAAGCTCATATGCTAGGACCCTAATGCCACAAATGACTGCTTTTGCATAAAGCCTATAGAAAGCATTGGAGGTTAAGTGTGGTCATTAGGGAGGGTCCTTAATCTGATAAATTAATGCCTTTATTTAAAAAGGAAAGAAGCGTGAGCGATTTCTGTCTACAACATATGTACCAAGGGAAAGCTTATGTGACTGTAAGAGAAAAGACAAGCTGCAGGCAAGCCAGGAAAAGAGGCCTCGCTGGAAACTGAATTGATTAGCACCTCAATCTCAGACTTCTGGACTCCAGAATATGAAGAAAATAGTTTCCATTGGGCATTTATATTATAGTAGCCCAAGCAGCCCAGTGGCCAGAAGAAAAACATCCAGCCCAAACTCTAATCATTATTGGATGAAAGGATGGCCATGTTGTAACGAACCATCCACTAAATACCGTGGCCATGGGGGATGCTCTAGGCTCTCTAGTGAGCCACATAAAAACACACAACTGTGGACTCACATCTCACTGTGGAGAAAAACTGAAGAAGAATTCAGAGTGAGATGAGAGGGCCACTAAGTTAACAGGCAGAACAATGCCATGGACTGCTCCTGTTTGTTTATGAGTACTTCTGTCTAAACTGAACAGAATAAACACTTCCTTACGTCCTTCCTTCCATTAAGGAGGGGAAGGATACTGTACCTCTAAGGAGGACTTTGATGATGATTTCATAGACAAAAGATGGGTAGGGGAGGGGGTATCTCCTGGGATGTTTGCTAAAAGGGCTTCCTTTCTGTGAGGAAACTCTGAAATCTACAGTTTTTATGAGTTAGGTTAACTCTGGTGCAGATGGTCCTAGGATGTCAAAACAGAGTTCAGAAGATAAAGGCACCTAGGGCCAAGCATGAAGAGCCAAGTTCAACCACTGGAGATTGGAACATGGAAGAGAAACTGACCCCAGTAAGCTTCTCCTCTCTCTCTTCTCTCTCTCTTTCTCTTTTCTTTCTTTTTCTTCTTTTTCTTTGTTTTGTCTTACATCCACTACTTCCAATGACATCAGCACATCACATACAGCTACAGTTCTTCGAGAATAATTTTATTAAATATGTTAGATAGAGAAATTAGCACATTTTTCGATGATTGTGCAACTGTCGTTGTGAGTGTATCAGTTCATCATAGTTCGCAAAATGCTCACATTTAAAATATATTATGATGGAGGCAGAAGGCAGGCAGATCTCTGTGAGTTCAAGGCCAGTCTGGTCACAGAGTGAGCTCCAGGCCAGCTGGGACAAGGGAGACCCCGTCTCAAAAATACAATATATAATATATATATTATATAATATATTAATATATATATAGAGAGAGAGAGAGGAGAGAGAGAGAGAAGAGAGAAGAAGAATGGTCTGAGAATGGTCATCTGATAAATGTTGCCCACAGAAACCAAAGGAACTTGAGTTCAGTCCCCGAAACTAACCAACAAACAAACAAACCACCACTAACAAGAATAAAACTGTCATGTTGCTACCTGTTTAGAATCCCAGCTCTGAAGAGTAGCACACATACATATCCTTGGGGCACCCTAGCTAGCTCTAGGTTCAGGTCCTTCCTCAGAAAGAAGCACATATATCCAAGCATAATGTGATTTATATGTACATATAACATGTGGATTATGACCATTATTCCATGTTTATGCAGAGAAAACCAGACAGTTGATATACTGAGAAAAGTGCATCTAAAGGGAGGTGTTTGCCTTTCCAGGATCCATTCACCTCTGTGAATAGAATCATCCAGTCAAATTCTAGATGTCAGGACTGCTAACCGATGCACACCCTTTCACAACTTCAATGGGTTAGAAATTGGAGGGTGGTCCTGTGGCATCACCAGGGCTTTGGAGGACAACAGCAGTCCCTGGCTGCTAGTCAACAATCCAGAATGATAAAATGAAGTTTCAGTAGTTCTGAATAGTCTGTTTAATAATTTGGAATGCAGAATGCATCTTTTTGATGCTCACGAAGCATTTTTGGCCACTCATTTGGGTCCATTTATCTTTTGTGACATTGCCTAATGGAGCGATCTACTTCCCTGTAGCATGTTGAAAGCAAGTGGCTAAAATGTGTGCATTCTGCACTTTACAATAAGGCATGTGTGTCCCATGGATGAAGACAGTCTACCTTGGGCACTCTGCCCAAGAAGTCAAACTATCAAGCTCTCCTATAGCAGCAGGATGTTTGCTGTTTTAGCCTCTGAGAATCTAGTAACTTCTCAAATCTCATAGACTGGACTCTGGGAGTTAAAAATAGTTTTAATCAGCTTGTAAAAAACATTCCCAGTAAAGCAATGTTTTCCATTTAGACAAAATGGGAAAGCAAACATAAGTTAAATAAAAGGAATTCTGGTGAGTACTTTACCTGTTTTAGTTCCTGAAGCTCAGGAAATGAGAACAGTAGAGAACTGTGTCTTAGGGAGAGTTGGAACAAGATCTTACGATGGTGATGACAATGATGATGAAGAAGCAAAGAGAAGACAGGGAGTTGGAATTTTTTTTGTCTGTAACATTTTAAGTCTCATAGAAAAACCTGGTTGGTGGTTTGAATGAAGTGTCCCCCATAGGCTTTAAGTATTCAGACATTTTGTCTCCAGTTGGTGGCACTGTTTTTGGAGGTCTTAGAAGGTGTGGCCATGCTAGAGGAAGTAGGTCACTGGGGGCAGACTTAGTGAGTTTAACAAGCCTTGTGGTCTCCAGCCCTCTCTCTCTCTGTCTTCCTGTGCTCAATTGCGAGATGGACCCTTGGCTTGCTAGCTCCAGCCCTGGGCTACATGCCTCCTGCCACAAGGGCTCTAATTCCTGGAACCGGCATTCATAAGCTGCAAATCATAACTCTTTACTGGAGGTGAATGATCTCATGTCTAATCGTTGTCTATTCCTGTTGCCCTGGTGGCTTTTTATTTCAACAATGACACCAAGTGAATAGTTTAGACTAATACACTTGTAAAGTCATTTATACACAGCAACATGAATAAAGGTGCTAATCATCCGAAATTAAAGAAATGGGGAGAGGAGCACCAGAGAGAAGAAACAAAGCTCTAAAGACCACCGATGATTATATTTCACAAGTTTACTAATTTCAAGCAGAGAGATAATAACAGAAAAATAATAAGTAGAGAAAATTATATAGAGTTAGGGGAAGATATGAGGTTCGGTTCTGCAGGGGAAAATGAAGAAGATTCCCAAATTGTGGCACGAGCTATGAGGAGAGAATGGTTAAACAGAACTCGAGGGTGCGACCTCGAGTGGCAAGGGAACAACTGAGGCATTAGGGGGATTTACACCATCCACACACTGAGACAGGAAGCAGAGAAGAAGCAGAGCGGACCTGGAGACAACAAGGCTACGTTAAACCCAGTGACCTATTCACGCATGGCCCAACCTGTCACTCTAACGACCGTTCCAAATAGGAACGCATAGTGAACAACCACTCAGATACATGGTAGGCCAAATAATTTTGGGTCGTGTTATATACTTAATATGTTTTTTTTCCTATGGAGGACACAACACATAGCAAGCCATCACACCCAAGATATGACCCTGGTTTTCTTCTTTCTCCTTGGAATCGTGCAAAATGTTACCAGAGGACAGAAACAATCCCCGCGGTCCCTCTGTCATTTTCCTATAAAATCTAGCGCGTGTTCTCTGGTCGAGGTCATCAATTGCAATCTACCGCGAATCGATAAAGACATTTGCGTCTAGATGTTGTTTAAACAAAACTCACCAAAAATAGTGTAATTTAATTGTGAAAAAAACAAGATCGGTACCTTTGCCTCTTTGCTTCTAAAGTGGCTATATATTGAAAGGGCATATGCTACCATGCCAGTTCCTTTTACTTTAGGAAGATGTGCTACTGCTCATCTTTGGTGGTGTCTGGGCGTCTGTTTGGGGTCGGCGTTTTGTTTGGTGTTCACACTGTCTGTGGCGTGGCTGCCTCTTATTTTGTACTCAAGAAGAGCGTCCGCTGTTCTGTAACATGGTAGATCTTAGGTTTGCTTTTACAGGGGGGCAGGTACTGTTGTATAACCCTGTTTGTCAGTCATTTGTGAACCTTTGAAAACACTGCCGGGTTATGTAAGTTATATATGGGTCGGTCGTTTAGGACGCCACTAGCAGCAGCGGAGCTCGGAGGAATTGTTAGAAATAATCCTTATACTTTATCGTTGTGTTGCTCGCCGTGTCATTAGTGTTGTAGCCTGGTGGCATCTCCATTTCACTTGATAGTCTAGTGTATAGGATTTTGCACCGTTACTGCATCCTGACATCCTACGTTGACTCGGAATTGATCCTTAATTCGATCCCAGTGAGGTGAATGGCAATACCCATGGAGGCAACACCTCCTTTAAAGATGCACCTCTTCCAAGTAATAACACTATGCCTGGTCTTCGTTTTTCCTTCCATGCAAATTGATAGAAATACTATGGAAAATAATGTTGTTCCATAATTGGGCACATACGAATGATTGAATAAAGAGTTGAATACTGAGATAGAACACAGATTAAATCTGGTGGTATATGGTCTTATGCTACTTTCTTGAGGATGAGGAAGGACCTGAACCGTAGGAACGATGCTAGCTATTAGGTGCATCCAAGGAATGAGTAAGTGTGTGGAGCTCTCCGGAAGTGGTCTTTCATACAGTGCACTTATTGATTGTATCGTTGAGGTCGCTCGGTGAGTTAGGTTGTGTGTATGGGGGTATATTCATGGGCTTCATGAGAACTCAAGTTCGTTATGGTGATGGGACGGCTTATATGGTATATTGTGGCGAGCATAGGCTTAATAATGGATAGGAGTGGAGCGCTCTATTAGTTATGCTTAAGTTACGGGTAGCGTCTATATCAGCCATTCGTAGCTTCGGAGGCTTATTGATCGAGGGAGGCTTATATCAGTGCGACTTCGATTCGTAATGAGGGCAGCTTATATGATGAGGAGGCTTACTATCGATTGAGGGGCAGGTCTTCTATATTCGATCGAGCAGAGGCTTTTATTATGAAAAGGGAGGCTTTTAGTAGTGAGAGCGTGAGGGCTTATATGAGGAGGAGGCTGGGTGATATGACGAGGGAGCTTATGGAGTCTGGGATCGAGGGGGGCAGGTCTCCTTATATTTATGTGCAGTGGGCTTGTACCTTCTGAGGTGTGAGGCTTCATAATCTACTGACTATTTTAGTAGTGTTGAAGGTTCTATTTGGTGTGCTTATGAGGGAGTCTTATATGATGAGGGAGTCTTATATGATGAGGGAGTCTTATATGATGAGGGAGTCTTATATGATGAGGGAGTCTTATATGATGAGGGAGTCTTATATGATGAGGGAGTCTTATATGATGAGGGAGTCTTATATGATGAGGGAGTCTTATATGATGAGGGAGTCTTATATGATGAGGCTTATATGATCAGGGAGTCTTATATGATGAGGGAGTCTTATATGAGGAAGGAGGCTTATATGAGGAGGGAGGCTTATATGAGGGAGGCTTATATGATGAGGGAGGCTTATATGAGGGAGGCTTATATGATGAGGGAGGCTTATATGATGAGGGAGGCTTATATGAGGGAGGCTTATATGATGAGGGAGGCTTATATGATGAGGGAGGCTTATATGACGAGGGAGGCTTATATGACGAGGGAGGCTTATATGACGAGGGAGGCTTATATGACGAGGGAGGCTTATATGACGAGGGAGGCTTATATGACGAGGGAGGCTTATATGACGAGGGAGGCTTATATGAGGGAAGCTTATATGATGAGGGAGGCTTATATGATGAGGGAGGCTTATATGATGAGGGAGGGGCTATTATAAATAAATTTAATGAGGGGAGCAGCCTTATATGATGAGCGGATGGCTTAATGATAGGGGGCTCTATGATGAGGAGGCTTTAATATGATGAGGAGGCTTTATATGATGAGGGAAGCTAGTGATGAGGAAGTTTTTTTTGGTTTTTTTGGCGGGGTTTTGAGACAGGGTCCCTTTAGCCAGCCTGGCCTGAATTCATCTGGGTTAGACCAGGCTGGCCTTGAAGTCACAGAATCCTGCCTGCCTCTGCTGGATTAAAGGCATGTGCCTTTTTTTTTTTTTTTTCTTTGTTTGTTTGTTTGGGTTTATTTTGTTGTGGTGAATTTGGGTGCTTGTGTATTTTATATTTTAGTTAGTCTTGTTTGTATCGAAGACTGTATGGTATCATACCCTGTACATTATTCTAATATATATAGCTCTATTCCCTATTATTATCTACTCGCTATGTAGTCACATAATTGGCTATACCAGTAGCTGGCTTGAAGAGTTTATGGGATCAGTATAGCCATTTTCCCACAAAACTTAGCAAGTCTGATGAGGAATTAAAGTGTCGCATGCACCTCACCACACACTACTATGACGCGCTTCAGTGTCTGATCCCTCCAGTGCTATGGCGACAAAGATACTTTGAGTTTGTAGGGTGGTGAGACCTGGACTGGACATGATCAATACAGACCACGATAAAAAAAATAAATTTTAAAAAGAATACAAAACGAAAAGATCCTGTCAATAGCGCGGACCCAAGGTCATGGCTAAATTGAATATCGGGACCATACATCTGAGAATGCTTATTGTAATTCATTATCGAAAACTTGTAGGGACTATCAGATATACAAGGTGGAATGGGGGCCTTTGTATTATAAAGAGATTAGATAAAGGCAGCAGGCTGGAGGCATTACGATTGAAGGAATTGGTAACTGAAATGATGAGACCTGTAACTGTGGGGTAACGTTGTGTACCGTGGCAAAAGACAACATTTGGATAAATGATAGCCAGAAGAAATGAAACACGTGCACTAAAAGCTAACAGAATAAAGGGGGACGAAGCCAACCATTCACCTATGCGACTCTGAACACAGACTGGGTAAGCTTTAAAATGGAGTGGAGAGAGAAAAGGAATCAGGCCTGAAATTGACCTCAGCTATGGGGATGCCAATACTCCCTCCCTTTTGACGCACTAGAAAAGAATGTGTATTACTTGGTAAGTCTTAGCGGGGTTTTCATTTGAATTTTTGCATGGATGGTAATGCTCCCCATCGTAATGCCAACGGCTTGTAAATGTATCAAAATATAAAACAAACTCCAGACCCTAAGATCTAGTCACCTAGAGCAATTGGTCAATGGAAGCGAGGAGAGCTGAAACTGGTGGACACTGTGTTAGTGCACATGTGTCGTGTAGGTCCCCGTATGTACCACAAAGACACTTATGTTTCCGAGCCTTTGGATCTTACTCGTCGTTGGAAGGCTTACATGGAATCCACTAGTTTTTCTGAACCTTCTGCTAATCGCTGCTTGCCACCATTGAGAAAGAGCCAATCTGCCTGTTTCATTGCCCTCTGCCCATTAGTGAGTTGGGAACCAGTATAGACTCGAAAAAATGAGTAGCACATTACTATAGAGAGACAGTACAGCTATAGTGCATGAAACTAAAAGAATGATATTCTTGCAAAAAAAGAGCTGTACATGAGAAACCTTTATCTGTCTGCAGATTTACTTTTTTGTTTTCTTCGAAGGGTACAGTGAGTGGGACAATATAATTACTGCATGCAAGATCGGAGACGAGCTGACAATAGCAGAGGAAGTTTGAGAAGAACTGAATATCTGTCAGCCTGGTTGGGGCTTGTTTGTTCACACTTCGGGCCAATTTCATGAAAGGGAATAATAGAACTGTATTTTTCCATTTGTAGAGCTGTAAAAAGGAAAGTCTGTTACATTTTTTTATTTGTTATATGCAATAGTTTTTCTATTGTGGGTTTTCTTAAGTTCTTCTGCAGCTAGTTTCTAACTATTAAAAATTTTCTGTAGACTATTTTAAATAATTATAATTTAATGTAACACATCTGTGGTTTTATTACTACATTTATCAGTTTTTTTTAAATAGTTTGCGCACATATAGTAAGTGTTGGTAACTGATAGATAGCTGTACTCTGCATCAGGTCTGGCGCACGTTCATTCTAATGCTGCGAGGCTCAGGGAGGTTCAAATCAAGAGGGCACATCTCAGGAATTCCAGCCCCAAATGCTAAAACCAAAGCTAGGTAGAATCTGAGAGGCCAAAGACATGCTTCTCTAGCTCAGCCAATGTGTGGCAGGAAGGTCATGCTTATAAGATGGTCTGAACCCCAAATATGTCGGACTGCATTACCCCAGGTCCTCCTCCTTGAAACTAGATTTTGTTTATCGTATTACGAGGCTCTTTGTGTTTGCCTCTCCGGTTCATAAGTGCATGTGTCTAGCTGCGCCAGTGACCCTTTACAGGACACTGCTATACAATGGCACGTTGCATTTCAACATTTGCGAGTGGACATGTACAATCGCCTCTATTGCGCTCCATTCCAGCGTCCATTTATCTTGTCTCCTTGGGATGCATACTGTCATACCCAAGTCAGATTGAAGTAGTAGATGCCCTCGTGGGCATTATGGACCACCACATTTGCCTCCTTTGTGGACACATGGAAAAGAGATAAATAGTAGTAATCAAGTTTTTTTTTGAATGCCTTATAAGTCCTGACGCTGATTAGGATTCAAGACTGCAGACCAATATTTTTTGAGAGAGAGTCTGGTGTTTTCTGTGACACAGGGGGTCTCCATATCAGCTCTGGGTAGCTTACCTGTACTCACCTATTGTAGACCATGGCTGAGCCTTTAAGTTTAACTCAACAGGAATCCTCACTGTGCTGATCTATGCCTCCCAGTGCTATAGGGGTATGAGAGGCACGATCTTGCCGCTGGCACAATTATGCTGTGAGCAGGAATTGCCTTTGAAAAGGACAGGTTTCACATATTGCTTTCCTTAGCATTTGTGATTTTTGTAAAAAGCTGAGCTAAGTGTTGTGTCGTTTGCCTGTAGATTTTGAATTTTATAATGTGGAATATGACATCTTATATATGAATATAGAGCCTAATTTCAATATGTAGTCGTTGCTGTCCATAGTTATACTCATTGCTATTAATCAAAACGAAATGAGATGATTAATTACTACAGTACCTAGGAGATAACGAAAGACGACTGAGTGGATTATTACTACCACATAAGACTAAAAGCCACATAAAAATGAAGGCACCATATAAGCTGTGTTCAGAATTGTAAGTGAGCTTAAACATTAATGACTGTAAAGCTTAGTCAAACACTGAAAGTCTTAAAGTCTTCCACAGTACATCATGTTGAGTGTCAACGGATAAAGCAGAATGCCAATAAGAGTTGGAATCTTCTTGAAAAGACTTAAGCTTTGTCAATAGCTATAAATGTGCATGTGCCAATATCTAAAAACCTATCAATCTCTCCACAGTGTTTGCCAAAGCTTGGTAAGTCTGACCATATGAAAATCATTCCTAGTGCTAGTTGGGCATTGAAAGCACATGGACCTGCAAAGGTAGATGTTTGTGCTTATTTTGTTTCTTTCTCTTGTCATGTGTCTGGATCTTTTCGGGCTTTACAAAATCGATCAAGTATCTCATTAAAGTAGCTAAACAGTGATATTAGAATAAATATACTCTCATCTTCATGACCAATGATTATTTCCTACAGAATAGTTTTTTAAGTAACATATTTAATTCTCAACATTTACTGACACAGCTATAATATTGGTTTTTTGGAAGTGATGTAAGAGAATTGGATATGCACTGAGTTGATACAAGACCATTGGATCTCTTTCTGGCTCTAAATCTTAAAGATCATATGACAATAGATTAATACAATATCTATCTTACTACGTTCCTGTGTAATACCTGTTGGTTGACACAGCATCTCAAGTTATTGAATATTCGGATACCCTTTTTTTGACTATTTTTTTTGAAGGGTTCAAATGAGGCAATACATTTAAAACTGTGACACCCAGGTAGTTCAAAGTAAAAGAGTATATCACGTGTTGAGTAAGAAAGGCCACACTGGTGTAAGGGTCAAACGTTCTCCAGAAGAAAGATTAATAAGAGCAAGCAGATATCAGTAACCGACCGGTGGGCTTTTAGACTAGCGACACCTTTTTAGACTTGCTAAGGCTGTGCAGATGCAATCTTATATTAGTAGGTCGATAAGTCTGGTTACTATTGAGGACAAACAAGCCGAGTCGTCAGGGCAAACGGTACAGAATACAGTTGAAGATTAGGTGGGAGTTTACTAATGAGCCTGTCTCATGCACACTCTAACGCCGCACGTACACAATGAACTGATATAGAATGGGTTAGATTGTTCTATAATACAATGCCGCTGGGATCCTGGCAAGAATATCACATGAGAAGCCTTCCAGATAATCTCTCCCGCTCATAACTATAAACATGGCATGCACACCTTCATTGGGTGAAAGGAGCAATATCTCAAGACAAGTTGAAGCAAGGTCATAAGAGTAAAGACCAGGCTAAGGGGTCGAGTTTAAAGCCATGGATGACACTACTCTACTTCGACGCAAAGCAATGGATTAGGGACAAGTTATATGTTGTTGCTAGGACCAAAGGGCCAGTAAGGATCAAGTATTTTGTTATTTTCTGCCTCTTCATACCAACATAAGCTCAGATAAATATCAGTGTTTCCACCCATGGCATTTCAGGACTGAACTCGGAAATATTGGTGGGGGGGGTCTTTTGAAGACCTGCACAAGCAGGTATATGACTATATAACGCGTCCGAGTTCTCGTAAGTTTACCACAATGTTGGCCTGAAACTAATGGTAAAACAATTGTGGCGACATCACTACGAGCTGTAAGACCTAAGATCAGTATATGTTGGGCGCCTGTAACAATTGGCAACATCAAAGAGAATCTACTCCCTTCTTGAGGAATTTTGGTGCTTGCCTTTGGAGCCACTTATTATCCAGAAGGGACTTGACAAATAAGGGAATTAAAAAAAGGAAATAAGAAATGTNAAAAAAAAAAAAAAAAAAAAAAAAAAAAGAAAGGTTATAGCAGAGCTGGATATAGTCAGGGTCTTATGGTACTATGAAAACAAAGTGTACTTTGCATTATGTGCATCCTAATATGAACTTTTGTGTGAAAAATGACCTTTATTTCCTTCCTTCCTTCCTTATTTCCTTCCTTCCTTATTTCCTTCTTATTTTCTTCCTTCCTTCCTTCCTTCCTTCCTTCCTTCCTTCCTTCCTTCCTTCCTTCCTTCCTTCCTTTTGACAGAGTCTCCCTATAGCCCCAGCTGGCCTGGAACTCACTCTGTAGACCAGGCTGGCTTTGAACTCACAGAGATCCGCCTGCCTCTGCCTCCCAAGTGCTAGAATTAAAGGCATGTGCCACCACGCCTGCCTTAAAGACTGTTCTTAGCCACCATGTGGATGCTGGGAATCGAACCTGGGACCTCTGAAAGAGCAGTTGGTGCTCTTAACCACTGAGCCATCTCTCCAGCCCCCAAAAAATAACCTTTCAAAAGTGTAGTATTATGTGAAATTAAGATATACTTTTAAAATTAGCTTCCTCATTTGTACTGTCAATGACTCTAGCTAATGTTCCCAGAAAACATCACAGAGTCAAATACTCTCCCAAACTAATAATAGGAACAAGCTGTTAGTATGAGAAATGATGGGTGAGAAGCAGACCTGCCAAGACTGAATGATTAAAAACAATCCTGTATTGAAAAAAGACAGAGATTTTCCCCATCCTATATGGTGCAGCGTCTTACAACAGTAGCACAAATGCTTCTGTGGTGTACAACAAAAGTGGCAGAATTCCTCAGCCTGGAGTCTTGAAATGTTGATTTCTCCCCTCACCTCTCATATAGGGACCATAGTGAGAGCAGATAGAGCTCTCATGGCCCATATTTTTCCAAAAGAAGCACATTTTTTTAAACAATAATTATTAAGTAATGAATACAAGCATCCTTCATGTAAAACCAATTTGCAAGTAGCTATGCCCAAACCCACACAGCCCAAGGGCCCCCCCATCCAGCTGGAAGGGCTTGTATGTACAATCATGTTGATCAAATAAGTGTCTAGTCTATATTGCTGTATTTTCACAATTCATCCCAATTGCAGCCCTTAAATTCTACCATGCCCCCTCTTCCACAGATTTTTCCCTAGGCTTTAGAAAAAGGGCACAAGTGGGTGAGAAGCAAAACAGTCTACTTTCTCTGGAGATGTCATTTTGGACTCTGATCAGTTCAGGCTGTTTCCTTTCATGGGTTGGCAGTTTATCCAGGAATAACCTTTCAATCCTACTAATGAAGCACAAGCAATTAGATATACAGGCATTTAAACAGTGCTAATTATTATGGTAGGTTATGTTGGTATAGACACAGATGTTTGGATGATATGCTAATCCATGAACTATAGTTTTACTGTAAAAGATGACAAGGTCTTACTGTGGCTTATAACATCTCCTAACCACTAGAGGATGTAAGCTTGTGGCATTAGCCGTGAATTATTCCTCCAAGGAGAGAGCTACTAGCCAATTAGATTTGGGATATATAAACATATGGCTGCCACTGCTGCACAGTATTTCCAGGCAGGTGAGGTGTAGCTGATGCTGACGGAGGAGTCTTGCTTGACTTAAGGAGACCAATATTTGCTTTATTCATTTAGTGGCCTTTGGTAACACTCTCTGGCATTCCAGAGACCAACTGTACACTTGCAAGTGTGGTCTCAATACATCTTTCCCATGCTTACACCAGGTATTCGACAGCAGGGCCTTACCACCTCTTTTCTTGCAGGTATCCCAGTTTACAGGCAAAAAGCCTTTACCTTTTGGGGGGGGTTGGATCCCCTGACCAACATCTCCTTGGCAGAATAATCCATTGCTGATATCAGAGCTCTCCTGTATTAATATATTTTGCTTAATTGCACAGCTTGTAAAGATTTTAGTATTACATTTGGCTCTGAATAGAGAATAATCCTTTCACAGTTCCTATGTCTGTTAGTCAATTAAAGACAGCAGTTATACTGGTTTTATAAGAGATTACCTCTATAACAGTTGGCTCTAATTTACAGTTCGGGAATGACTTCATTACCATCATGTTTTTCTTTGTTCTATGAAAAGGAGGTAAGAAAGTCTCTCATATTAAAACTTTGTGGCACCTGGAAGGTAAAGTTCATTAGGACTCATTATAAACAATTGTTACAAATAGGATCCACAGAGATGTTTGATGCCTGTAGCAGTCTGAGGCTTTTCTTCCTTTTAATGTTTAGATGGGCCAACTTCTTTGCTGGTATTTCTTGGTACATCCTGCACAATGCAAAGCTGTATCTTTTCTTCCTCAGCCATTAAGTTGGTGACATTTTGACCCTGTGGGAACATGCAAATCTTCTTCCATAGTTAGTTTTAAGATTTAAATTGAAAAATTTGACAAAAGGTTTAATATATAACTGTATTCCCCCTTTTTTATTTTAGGTTTTTATTTTTTGACCCATGAATCTCAAAAAGGCAGTTGTAGGACACATACCTATAGGCAGGAATCAAGGTGTAAATTTTCATTAAATTTACCCAAGCTGTTTATCATTGACTGTATGTTGTTAATTTGGGAAGCAAACTTAATTCCTTAAGTTAAATTATCCTACAGGTAAAAGAAAATGTTACAAGATGATACTGTACAACACAAAAATTATAGAGAACATTTGTATACATTAATCCCAATGTTGTTGTTATATAAATTTTAAGTAAAACAAATGTGGACAATAATTTATATTTCCAATTAGCTTAAATGTATTACCATTTTCATTAAAACCCTTTTAACCAATGTTGTTTAGTATAGACATTTTTACTTTTACTAAGTCCTAAAATACCATATAATATGTAGACAAAGTTTGGGCAAATTTGGATACCTGCTAAACCTACATCAATTAAATCAATTAAATATACATTAATCGAGTATAGACTCGTGTCCCCCTCCCAACACTCCCAGATTCACCATTTCAGTCAGTTCTTTGATGCAGTCTTTTCTGTTGTTGTTGTTGTTGTTGTTGTTGTTCTTTACAATATGCATCACTCCCCACAAGAAATATTTGCACATCGTTTTTTTTTTTCTTTTTAGAGACAGGGTCTCCCTGTAGCTCCAGCTGTCCTGGAACTCACTCTGTAGACCAGGCCGGCCTTGAACTCAGAAAGATCCACCTGCCTCTGCCTCCCAAGTGCTAGGATTAAAGGCGTGCGCCACCACGCCTGGCTGCACATCAGTTTTTTTAAATTGTCATGCTTTCCTTGTTTCCAAATCAAAGCATATTGTTAATGAGAATGTTACATGGCTATTCCCAGTGAAGATGGAGATTTAGGAATGGGGTCCAGCTTCATCAGAAGGACTTTAGTGTAGACACAGGGAGGATTTTCCACATGCAGGAATTATGAGGCTTAGAGCACTTCCTGGTGAATCTGCTGTTCCTGTCCTCAAGGAGCTTGCAGATGATGGCATGTGGTGCACATGGTCAGGGTGCGGTGGAGTTGTGGAATCAGAAATGCAAGCAACCTGCTTAGTTACTAAAGAGCCCTAAATATAAGGTAGGAATGAGTGAGGATGGTTCTGGGGAGTTCATCAGATGGCATCAACCTTACAAAGGCCATGAGGAACTGCTTTTTGCAGCAGTAGAGTCTGGACAACAAGCTTGGGCAGCCACGTTGGAACCCCAGCCATCTTACACAGCTACTCTTGACAGTAGCCTAGCTTTCTTTCAGTGTTCACCAATTCCAACACACGCAACACATAGATGCATGAGAAAGGCTCAGAGTTCCCAATAGGTAAAATGTGAGTCCCCTATATTTTCAGCAAATTTGTTCATTTCCTAATTCTAGTTTCCATTTTCATCTACTTTTTAGAATAAGTTGGGAATCTACTGGTCAATGTTTGAGTACCAGATTCCCACCCCTTGTACCATGGTGCAAAGTGGACTGCTTGTAGCTGGTGATGGGAGGATGCTGTGTGGTGGGGAAAGAAGGGGACGATGGTGGTGCTCTTATTTTGGAGCAAAGTTGTTTTTATTTTCATCCTGGACAAGTTGACCTCTGCAGAACTTTTTACTATGATGAGTTCCTAAAAATATTTTCAGAATTTGCTGTTTACCAAATAAATAGACAAACTCTCTGGGGAACAATATATTGAAAAACTTGTGCTTTTGCCTTGTGCTCTGTCTGATAGCCTATCAATGCCATGCCACGTGTTTCCTCCATCTGTTATTTCTGGCTTGGTAAGTTTTTTTTTTTTTTAAGTTTCTGGTGTTGCTATCATAGAAGACTTTGCTCAGTGGTTTGTTTTTCTTTTGGTTAATGGTAAAACATGGTAGAAATGACATTTGGTTGCTTTGTGGACACTGGGCAAATGACAAGAAAGTGCAGAGAGGAAAGGAGACTTAGAGGAGGCATCAGTTAAGGAATGGAACCCTCAGTCCCTCTTCCACTGAGTGACTGTGTCATGGAGGGACACAGCAGGCTGGATTCAGGTTCTCTGCAGTCCTTTGATGTCTTTGTCCATCTTCCTTTTAAAAATCTACTTACAATCAAGAAAGCACAGGGCTATGCTTCTAAAGATTTCTATTTTACCGTTGCTATTATTATTATTATTATTATTAATTTGTGGTCTTGGAGGCTTAATCAGTGACCTTTTTTCTGCAGGATTACACAATGGACATCCCAACTCAAGTAAAAAAAAATCATGCCCTAGGGAACTGTCAAGATCAGTCAGTGGATAAAATGCTTGCCCAATCATTGAGATCTGAGTTTGGATCCCCGGTACCTGTGTAAAAGCTAGGTGAGGTGGCATGTGCCTCTGACCATAGTTCTGAGGGAGCAAACACAGGAAGATCTCCAGGGCTTGATGGCCAGTTAGTGTAGCGAAAATAGCAATCTCTAAGTTCAGTGGGAGATCCTGTCTCAAAACAATGGAGGGATGGAGAGATCTCAGTAGTTGTGAGCATCTGTTGTTCTTCCAAAGGACTGGAGCTCAGTTCCTAGAACCCAAGTCAGGAGGTTCACTACTGCTTTTAACTCCAGCTTCAGAGGATCCAACACACTCTTCTGGGGCCCCCACATATACTTATACAGACACACACATATATACGCATAAATAAAAATAAAATAAATAAGGTGGAGAACAATACATAGGAAGATACCCAGTGTTGACCTCCAGCCTTCACATGTGCATGTAGGGGTGAGCATACTGAATGCACATGTTAAACACACACACACACACACACACACACACACACACACACACACACACACCTTCTTCCTCTATAGACAAATTTTTCCCTAAACTTTCATTGCATTTCACTGCTTTATTAAGTCCTTTTCTTTTTATGGAGAGTTCTATGAAATTTAAAAAACAAAAAACAAAAAAATCCTTGTTAGGGAAGAACTGTTATAGCATTGCCAGACATCATTACTTATAATATGATTATTGGCTGACAAGGTTATAGGACACAGATTTTTTTTTTGGGTCTTTTAAAGACAGGGTCTCCTTGTAGCCACCAACTGGCCTGAACTCATTATGTAGACCAAGCTAGCCTGGAAGTCACAGAGATCCACCTGCTTCCACCTCCTGAGTGCTGGATTAATTAAAGGTATGTACTACCATGCCTGGCAGGGACACAGATTTTTTTTTTTTAAAACTTTAAAATGAAGCATAATTTAGTTACAGTAAAAGCCACCTGTTGTAGTGTAGAGGTTCTCAATTATTGACAAGCAATATGGTCATGTAAGATATGGAGCTGTTCCAGTACACCAGAAAGTTATCCATATCATGTCAAGATAATGCCAGACATATCCATAGCTCTACTGGCAAAATCCTCTTCACACCCTAGAAACCATTCATTTTTGTTCTGTTCATAGGTGCACCTTTTCTAAGCAACGCCACATGAATAAGCTATATAATATTTAGCTCTTTAACTTTTTTTAAAATCACAACATAATACATTTAAGATTCATTCATTTTTTAATATTTTATTTATTTTTATTTTGTATGTACAAGTGTACTGCCTGCATGTATGTAAGTATACCCATGTCATGCAATGCCAATGTGGAGGTCAGAAGAGGGCATCGGATCCTCTGGAACTGGAGTTATAGATAGTGATAGAGAGGACCCAGGTTCAATTCCTAGCCATCTGGGTGCTAGGAATTGAACCTGGGTCCTCTCCAAGAGCAACCAGTGCTCTTAATCACTGAGCCATCTCTCTAGTCCCCTAGACCAGCCCATTTTTATTCCTAAGTTTAGAGGCGCCAATGGTAAGAATTGTGTCCCCCTCTAAGCTCATATGCTAGGACCCTAATGCCACAAATGACTGCTTTTGCATAAAGCCTATAGAAAGCATTGGAGGTTAAGTGTGGTCATTAGGGAGGGTCCTTAATCTGATAAATTAATGCCTTTATTTAAAAAGGAAGAAGCGTGAGCGATTTCTGTCTACAACATATGTACCAAGGGAAAGCTTATGTGACTGTAAAGAGAAAAGACAGCTGCAGGCAAGCCAGGAAAAGAGGCCTCGCTGGAAACTGAATTGATTAGCACCTCAATCTCAGACTTCTGGACTCCAGAACTATGAGAAAATAAGTTTCCATTGTGGCATTTTATTATAGTAGCCCAAGCAGCCCAGTGGCCAGAAGAAAAACATCCAGCCCAAACTCTAATCATTATTGGATGAAAGGATGGCCATGTTGTAACGAACCATCCACTAAATACCGTGGCCATGGGGGATGCTCTAGGCTCTCTAGTGAGCCACATAAAAACACACAACTGTGGACTCACATCTCACTGTGGAGAAAAACTGAAGAAGAATTCAGAGTGAGATGAGAGGGCCACTAAGTTAACAGGCAGAACAATGCCATGGACTGCTCCTGTTTTTTATGAGTACTTCTGTCTAAACTGAACAGAATAAACACTTCCTTACGTCCTTCCTTCCATTAAGGAGGGGAAGGATACTGTACCTCTAAGGAGGACTTTGATGATGATTTCATAGACAAAAGATGGGTAGGGGAGGGGGTATCTCCTGGGATGTTTGCTAAAAGGGCTTCCTTTCTGTGAGGAAACTCTGAAATCTACAGTTTTTATGAGTTAGGTTAACTCTGGTGCAGATGGTCCTAGGATGTCAAAACAGAGTTCAGAAGATAAAGGCACCTAGGGCCAAGCATGAAGAGCCAAGTTCAACCACTGGGATTGCACATGGAAAGAGAGAACTGACTCCAGTAAGCTTCTCTCTCTCTCTCTCTCTCTCTCTCTCTCTCTCTCTCTCTCTCTCTCTCACACACACACACACACACACATGCTCACCAAATAAATTAAAATATAATAAAAATAATTTTAGAAAGTTCTTTCGAGATGGTCAACTTCTCTGTATGTATCACATCAGGCAAAATGTCACATTTAAAATATATTATGATTGGGAGGCAGAGGCAGGCAGATCTCTGTGAGTTCAAGGCCAGTCTGGTCTACAGAGTGAGCTCCAGGCCAGCTGGGACAAAAGGGAGACCCCGTCTCAAAAATACAATATATATATATATATATATATATATATATATAGAGAGAGAGAGAGAGAGAGAGAGAGAGAGAGAGAGAGAGGCTGAGAAGATGGGTCATCTGATAAAATGTTTGCCACAAGAACCAAAGGACTTGAGTTCAGTCCCCAGAAAACTAACCAACAAACAAACCACCACTAACAAGAATAAAACTGTCATGTTGCTACCTGTTTAGAATCCCAGCTCTGAAGAGTAGCACACATACATATCCTTGGGGCACCCTAGCTAGCTCTAGGTTCAGGTCCTTCCTCTCAGAAAGAAGCACATATACCAAGCATAATGTGTTTATATGTACATATAACATGTGGATTATGACCATTATTTCCATGTTTATGCAGAGAAAACCAGACAAGTTGATATTACTGAGAAAAGTGCATCTAAAGGGAGGTGTTTGCCTTTCCAGGATCCATTCACCTCTGTGAATAGAATCATCCAGTCAAATTCTAGATGTCAGGACTGCTAACCGATGCACACCCTTTCACAACTTCAATGGGTTAGAAATTGGAGGGTGGTCCTGTGGCATCACCAGGGCTTTGGAGGACAACAGCAGTCCCTGGCTGCTAGTCAACAATCCAGAATGATAAAATGAAGTTTCAGTAGTTCTGAATAGTCTGTTTAATAATTTGGAATGCAGAATGCATCTTTTTGATGCTCACGAAGCATTTTTGGCCACTCATTTGGGTCCATTTATCTTTTGTGACATTGCCTAATGGAGCGATCTACTTCCCTGTAGCATGTTGAAAGCAAGTGGCTAAAATGTGTGCATTCTGCACTTTACAATAAGGCATGTGTGTCCCATGGATGAAGACAGTCTACCTTGGGCACTCTGCCCAAGAAGTCAAACTATCAAGCTCTCCTATAGCAGCAGGATGTTTGCTGTTTTAGCCTCTGAGATCTGAGTAACTTCTCAAATCTCATAGGACTGGACTCTGGGAGTTAAAAAATAGTTTTAATCAGCTTGTAAAAAAACATTCCCAGTAAAAGCAATGTTTCCATTTTAGACAAAATGGGAAAGCAAACATAAGTTAAATAAAAGGAATTCTGGTGAGTACTTTACCTGTTTTAGTTCCTGAAGCTCAGGAAAATGAGAACAGTAGAGAACTGTGTCTTAGGGAGAGTTGGAACAAGATCTTACGATGGTGATGACAATGATGATGAAGAAGCAAAGAGAAGACAGGGAGTTGGAATTTTTTTTGTCTGTAACATTTTAATGTCTCATTAGAAAAACCTGGTGTGGTGGTTTGAATGAGTGTCCCCCATAGGCTTTAAGTATTCAGACATTTTGTCTCCAGTTGGTGGCACTGTTTTTGGAGGTCTTAGAAGGTGTGGCCATGCTAGAGGAAGTAGGTCACTGGGGGCAGACTTAGTGAGTTTAACAAGCCTTGTGGTCTCCAGCCCTCTCTCTCTCTGCTTCCTGTGCTCATTGCGAGATGTGACCCTTGGCTTGCTGCTCCAGCCCTGGCTACCATGCCTCCTGCCACAATGGACTCTAATTCCCTGGAACCGTCAATCATAAGCTCAATAAACTCTTCCTTTTATAAGTTCCTTTGGTCATGGTGCTTTATCACAGCAACAGAAAAGTGACTAATACACTTGTGTATTAATACACAGCAACAGAAAAGTGACTAATCACCAAATTAAAGAAATGGGGAGGAGCCAGAGAAAGAAAGAATGAATCTAAGACCATGCTTATATTTCACAAGTTTCTAATTTCAACCGAGAAATAACAGAAAATAAATAAATAAAAAAAAAAGGGTAGGGGAGTGAGTCTGGAGAGAAAGCTCAGCTAGAGAGATGGTTAACAGAACTGGTTGCTCTTCTGGGGAACCTGGGTTTGATTCCCAGCACCCACATGGAGGCTAACAACCATCTGTAATTTAGCTTTTTGGTTTTTTTTTTTTTTTTT